>CM054138.1:21472499-21499999 GCA_028751875.1 Rapana venosa
TCTTCTTCTTTATCTTCTTCTCCTTCTCCTCCTCCTTCTTCTCCTCCTTCTTCTCATCCTCCTTCTTCTACTACTCTACTACTACTACTACTACTACCTCTACTACTACTACTACTACTACTACTACTACTACTACTACTTCTACTTTCTTCTCCTTTAATTCCCTTTGTTTCTACTGTGTGAGAGTATAAGTATTGGATTATTATTAAGATGTATCCGAACGGGTGGGGACTGGATGTAAAAAAGCACATGAGTGCTTATTCACTATCCTTAAAATAAAAGAATTTGTCATTGTCATTGTCCTTCTTCCTGTTCTTCTTTTTCTCCTCCTCCTCCTTTTTCTTCTTTTACTCTTTTGGGAGTTATTGGGGAGCACCTCACTGAAGAGCTTCTCACCAACTTCCACTCTGTTTATGTCAGATTTGGGGCGCATGCCTCTTGTATTTTACCACCCATTCTGCAATCTCAGACAGAGAAAACGATGGGAAGATAACATCAAGAGTGAGGACTGGCCTCGAGTGGAACGATTTGCTATGGAAAACTGAAAACCATGAGGAGTGGAGGAAGCTGGCTGCAAAATCTTCTCCTTGTGTATATACAGTTTTGTAAATGTTATCCTTTCCCACCAGCGCACAATGACCTACTCTTCCGAAGAGCGGAACGGGTTTAACGTGCGCGCAAGATGTTCTGCATGCGTTAAAAACAAAAACATAGTAAACAAGATTGTAACCAGATGTGGCAAAATTGTGGGCTGTGAGCAAATGAAACTGAATGACTTGTATGAATGCCGTGTGAGAGACAGAGCTAGACAGATTGTGAGTGATGACACACATGTGCTTGCAAAATATTTTGAACTCCTGCCTTCTCAAAAGCGCTACAGAGTACCCAAGACTAAACCCTGCGATTTAAAAATAGTTTTATTCCAACCTCAATTCTGCTAATTAATAAATGTATGACAATAAATCTGAATTGAACTAAAGCCACGACAGGAGAGAGAGAGAGAGAGAGAAGAGAGAGAGAGAGGGGGGGGGGGGGGGGGGAGGGAGAGAGAGAGAGACTAATGGCTACCTTTTATTAATGTAAAATGTGTTCAGTTTTAATAGAATAGAGTATTAACTTTACTGATATTTGTCTTATCATACATGTTATACAAATGATTTTTTTTCTTTAAATACGTGCGCTGTGTTATTATTTTAGGACTGTTCAATATCTTAAAAGAACATAGTTATTAATTTAATTAATATTTGGGCTTATACAACATGTTATAACAATTTGACTTATATTATTAAAATGCGTGAGCATGGGTACGAATGTTTACAATGTGCGAGCGTGCGTGCTCGTGCGCAAGTGACTGTGTATGTGCGGACGTACAGGTTTACTTGTGCGCACATGAGTAAAGTGATTTTTGTTGGGGTGGGTTTGTGGCTGGCTGAGATATTGCTGATTTGTGGATGCTTTTTATCTCATGATGGGTGCGTGCTGATGTTGGACAGTGTGTGTGTTTTAAATATTATGTTTAAATGTTTATTGTTTTTATGTATGGCGAGTAACCCGCCGGAATTTCTCTGTCTTTGAGATAATAAAGTTTTTGAATTTGAATTTGAATTTGAATGCGTTGGCACACGGGACCTCAGTTTATAATAATAATAATAATAATAATAATAATATAATGGAATGTATGGGAATTTATATAGCGCTGAATCTTGTAAAAAACAAACAAATCGAAGCGCTTTATAGACTCATCGAGCAACTTTTGGGGGTAGTGGAGTTGGCACTGATGTTAACTCGGGCGGCAAAATCCTCTTGAACGAGATTCTAACTGTGATCAGAAGATCACGAGCGCGTCACTCTAACCACCAGGCTATCCTGTTCCCCATCCCCCCCCCCTTCCTGGTGAAGTGAGGAGATAACCACAATCTCACCTGTGCATCTCCAGAGGTGAGGGTTCAGTAAAACTCTGGCTCATAGTAGTCACATCCTCCACTAAGGAAGAGGTGGCAAATTTTGTCGGGGCTCATACGATGCTGATAGTCAACGAACACACGATGGTTGACGAACACCTGTGAAAGGCAAAGCAGAGAGTAGGTCGTGTACGTACGTACGTACACAACATTTTGAATCATAAAGGTTAAGATAGAAGGCGATACGGAAATTATGGAACTTTTTTTTGTGGAAAGCGGTTGACAAAACACCAATAGTTTGATTAATGGGTAAACACATAAATAGTTTGAGCCATAATGAAACGCACAATAATTTGAGTCATAACGGTGATATACAATATTATAGGATATAGAACCGGGAATTTTTGTTGTTGTTGTTGTTTTTGGTATCCCACAGAATCTTGCTTTGGGAAATCAGTATGTTGTCCTCATATCTCTTGCTTTAACATAAGATCACTATTCAACAGCACATGACTAAAGTATACTTGCACTAACACACACACACGCACACTACACACACACACACTACACACATCACACACACAAATACAACCCCTCCCTCCCCCCCCACACACACACAATTGTGCAAAAAGCACAGCAAAAGTTATTCCAGTGTGAAAAAAGAGACTTGGTTGTCTAAATGTATATGAAGAGATGGTAAAATTTGAATGTTTTGTTAAAATATATGAAACCTATTTTTATCAAGTAAAACAAATGGTTTCTCTGGCTCGTAGATGGGAACTGAACTGTTTTAAGGGAAAATATGTTGAACATGTTTCATGGACATGTGGCCATAGTATAACTTTTGATCATATATTGATATGCAGTATGCTGAAAAGCTACATACCTGTTCCTCCTACCTCAGCATCATCAAATGCTGTATTCAGTGATCTTTTACGAAGTATAATTTTTTCAAATCATCATTGCATAGTCCAATTGGCTCATTGTTATGATTATTATGGACTTTAAAGACATTATCATTCTGTGGTTTAGATTTTTTCTCATTGGTTACGGCTACAAAATAGTTTTATTGTTCATTCGTTAGATTCCGATAGAAATTGGGATTTTTATTATTCTGTACTAAAGAATTATTTGTATTTACATTTTCTTACAGCTCTGTGTAGATTTAATTAATACATTAATCCCCTACCCCACACCCAGAATTCCTCCCCCCCCCCCCCCCTCACCTACACTTTTTTTCTCCTTAATGTGTCTAATATCACATTTTGTGAAGAGACCTAAAATGAAATCGAACACACACACATACAAACCCCCCACCCCACCCTCACCCTCACTCACAGAGAAAAAACAACAAAAAAGTCACCAGACCCAGACTACACCCACCCTAATCTTGTGTTCCAACATGGCAAAGAGCAGTTCAAATCTGTCCTCCTGAATGAAGGGGAACAGAGGCTGGTCCCTCTCCTCCTCTGCCCACCCCTCCCCATCTCTGGAGTTTCGAACCACCACCCCTTCAGAGAAGCGGGGATTGAAGTGGAAGGCGATGTGGTCACTCTCCGCATCTGGCCCACACTGCAGGTTCACGGCAAAGCTAAAACCGAAAGAAAAACAACAATGTTTTAACTAGTTTGGGTATTGCATTGTTATGTATTGTATTGTACTGTATTGTAGGGGACAGGATAGCTCAGTGGTCGGAGCACTCGCTTTCCCCCCAGCTAAGGTTCAGCAGCATCGGGCGTGGTTACCACTTGGATGGGTGACGGTTTGCATGCCTTGGCTTCAGTACAGTCCCCCAGTTCATCCAGCTGTAAATGGGTACCTGCCTCTTTAGGGTCAGGGAAGGTAAAGCAGTGAGGGAGAGGAGATGGGAGATGCCGCCCTAAATATGCTGGCTCCTTGAGAAGTTGAGGTCTCTGATGCCTCACTCCCTTAGGACCACATAGGTTATGGGACACCTTTACTTTTACCTTGTATTGCATTGCATTGCATTGTATTTCATTGCATTGCATTGTATTTCATTGCATTGTATATATTATGTATTACACAACTTCACAATCTGCATGTTCAAAAGACTATGGACTTTAATACATAATGATGATGACGGACGCCATAGCTGAACTGAATGGTTAGGACCGTTACAACTTCAATTCCATAAGTCCGTGAAATCAGAGGTTTGAATTTCGGTGGCGTCTACGATCTCCCAGATCAACTTCAAGTGGTTTAAAAAAAACAACCAAAAAACATGACCCCCCCACCCCCCCCCCCCCCCCACACCACCCCCCCCCCCCACACCCCCCCAAAAAAACGGCCTCTGAACTGCTTACCCCGTCAGCATCATCATCAGGAGCACCGATCACCTCAACCCAGCTGCCGGGCACCAGTTTTCCAGGAACAGAGTCTACGAAAGGCTCATCCTGAAAACAGAAACAGTGACTGTTTGTACCATGGCGAGAGAAAGAGAGAGAGAGAACACTGAACACTGAAAGTAATTTATTGCCATTAACAATACAGTCTTTTTGGCAAGGAGCATGGTATGAACACAATTTAAACAGTATGCTTTTTGCAATAAGGAAATAATGAAAACCGAAAGAGGAAAAGGAATCTCCAATAACTACATTCAACCGAATGCATTAATTATCACAAGCTTGCACACACACACACACAGTGTCATGTTCCCTGCAAATCAGCAACAGTGTGGGACAAATCGACCACCCGACCCTCACATTCAAATAAGGAAATTTAGCCAATGGAATTGTTATTCCACAAATATGGAAAACAAAATAGTGTTACACTGAAAAGGTATATCAGTTAACTGCAGTTTTCTTTTTTTTCTGCTGTCCCAAGCAAGGGAGATAAATTTTGCAATGAATTCTAGAAAATCTTAAGGTTCTCGACAAGAGAATGCCTAACCTCATAATCCTAATTCTTGAATTTCTTCATGAATATGAGGCATTTCTTTAGTGTCATCGAAGAATTACAATCAACAAAAACATTTCAGAGAGAGAGAGGGGAAGAGGGGAGGGAGAGAGAAGAGACTTTGTTGTACATCCCTATAGCCTTGGGGATTTGCGGACATCATTATTAGGCCTTAGGCATTTTGCTGTACTGATAGGCTGGATTATTGACAGATATAGACTTGCCCTTTGGGACAACATAAGCCTTAGGAATTTTGCTGCATCACTATAGCTTGCATTTTGCTGACATCACTAAGGCCTTGGCACTAGCACATCACTATAGGCCGCATGGCAACATGTGGATACATTGCACCACTTAGCCTTGACATAAATAATTTCCATGATATGCTTTGCACTAGCTTGTATTAAATTTTACTAAATGCTTGCACTTAGCTTAACTATTTCATTTTTTGCCTTGTCACATTGTTATTTTTAATTATTTAAAATGCCTTGCACTTTACTTATATCTACATTACCTATCGGTTGGCACTTCACTAATATTCATCTCTATAGGATGTCCTTGGACTTAACTTATAAAATCATTTATAAAGAGAGTTTGGCGACTTAGCTAAATTACATCACTATAGGCCTTGGACTTAGCTTATAGTTACATCACTTTTTTACACTGCACTATACCTTGATTATTGCTACTAAACTTGAACTTCCCTTATATTACATCACTATAGGCCTTGGCACTTAGCTTATATTACATCACTATAGGCCTTGGCACTTAGCTTATATTACATTACTATAGGCCTTGGCACTTAGCTTATATTACATCACTATAGGCCTTGGCACTTAGCTTATATTACATTACTATAGGCCTTGGCACTTAGCTTATATTACATCACATAGCCTTGGCCTTGATTACATACTATACCTTGACTTAGGCCTTTATAACTTCACTATAGTTTATATTCAACTATAGGCCTTGGCACTTGTTACATTCATCACTACCTAGCCCTTGTTACTTACTTACTTAGCACTTTTTTATAGTACTTGGCACTTACCTTAATACATCACTGCAGGACTTGGACATCTTTTCCTACATCAATAGCTACCCAGCAACCAAAGAGTAAGAGATCAATAGCTACCAACACTTTTGATTTGACATAAAGCATACCATATCTATTCTGTTACTTTATTCCTATTGTTAATCTGTTCTTTTTCTGTTGTTGGCGCTTGAGTGATGGTGTGGGTTGTGCATTTTATTGTTTCCAAAGTGTACAGAAACCAGATTTTTACATACCAGCCTTCGAAGCAACTTGACCTCGTAGATGTAGGCTTCGCCAGCCACGTTGATGGCTCTAACGTCTTCTATATCATCACGAGCTCGGAAGTTGCAGATCTTTTTGTCATCGGTGTAGATCTGAAATTCATATTAAAAAAAAAAATTTTTTAAAGGAAAAGAAGAAAGATTCCACATCAGTTTTCTCAGTCTGACTAATTATGCATGTCGTATGTCATATTCAGAGTTGAATGTTTTTAACACTGATTTCTCATTCAAAGAAAAAAGTTGGTTCGTTTGTATAAGCAGGGATAAGTGTTGTGTGGTTGTTGGTTGTTGTTTATATTGAGGAGGTACTAGCATTGAGTTTCAGGGTTTTCGTTTGATCTCTCCTGTTCTTGGTCCGTCCATCTGGAAGAATCAGGCAACTCACCATAACCCTTACCCTGAACAGTTTCAAATCTGGTGCCAGACCCCCACCATGTTACACATTATGATTTAAACAATCGAACAAACAAATAGGCTACAACACAAACACACACACAAAGTTCCCCACACTATAACCACATCCCCATCAATCCTCACCCCACCCCACCAGATCTTCACCCAGCCCACACCATCCCAACCCCACATAGTAAAATGATACTACTACTGCTGCTGCTGCTCCGCCGCCAGCCACCGCCACCGCCACTACTACTAACTACTACTACCACCAACCACCACCACCACCACCACCAACCACCACCAACTACTACTACTACTACTTCTACTACTACTAGTACTACTACTACTACTACTACTACTACTACCACCACCACCAATAACAACAACAACGATAATAATATATGCAATTTTTATAGCACTGAATCTTGTACAGCAAACATACCACTACCACCACCACCACCACCAACAACAACAACACACGACAATAACATATGCAATTTTTATAGCGCTGAATCTTGTAAAGCAAACATATTACCACCATGTACACATACCCACACCACACCACACCACACACAACACCCCAACCAACTCCACACCCACACCATCCCCAACTCTACCCCCCACCCCCCAACCCCCCTCACACCCCACCCCATCACACCCCTACCACACCCCTACCCCACACCAACTCCACCCCACACCATCCCCCAACTCTACCCCCCACCCCCCTAACCCCCCCCACAACAACCCCACCCCCATCACACCCCTACCACACCCCTACCCCACACCAACCCCCCCCCCCCCCCCCCCCCACCCCTCAACCCCCCCCCCACACACACCACCACCACCACCACACCAGTACCACACCCCTACCCCACACCAACCCCCCCTACCACAACCCCACCCACACCCCACACCAACCCCACACAACCCCCCCCTCCCACACCAACCCCCTCCCCTCCTCCCCCACACCAACCCCCCCACCACCCACCCCCACCACCCCCACCAGGACAACCACACGTCACCTTGAACTTATCCCCTTTGGCCAGGATTTCCACCTCGAAAGGAACCATCTTGGTCATGGCGGGAGGGAGGGGGTGCCTCTCCTCCTCCTCCCAGTCCCCATCTTCCCTGGAGTTGATGGCGATGACCCCTTGGTCTCTCCTGGGGTTGAAGTGCAGGGCGATGTCGCTGTCTTGGTGGTTGCCCTTCATCAGGTTGATTATGAACCTGAACGTGGGTGGATTTGTAATGTACGAAAAGTTGACAGAGGGGAGGAAGGGGTGGTGTGGTGTGTTTCGGTGTAAAGATTCTTTTGTGTGTGCGGTTGGTGTGTGTGTGTGGGGGGGTGTAGGAGTGGGGGGGGGGGGGGGGGGGGGTAGGTGTAGGTGTGTGTGGGTGGGTGGGGGGGGGGGGGTTGTTGGGGTGTGTAGGGGTGGGTGGGTGTGTGTGTGGTGTTGTGTGTGTGTGTGTCTGTCTGTCTCTTTCTCTATGTCTGTCTGTCTGTCTGTCTCTCTCTCCCTGTGTGTGTGTATTTACTTGTGTGTGTACATATGAGAGGGGATGGGGGTATGGTGTGTGATATATGTGTGTGTATTCTCAAATGGACACCTTTATATATATATATATATATGTGTGTGTATGTGTTATATATATATATATATATATATATTATATGTGTGTGTGTGTGTATGTGTCCCATAACCTATATGGTCGTAGGGGAGTGAGGCGTCAGAGACCTCAGCTTCTCTAGGGGCCAGCATATGGAGGGTGGTGCCCATCTCCTCTCCCTCGCTGCTTTACCTTCCCTGACCCTAAAGAGGCAGGTACCCATTTACAGCTGGATGAACTAGGGGACTGTACTGAAGCCAAGGCGTGTAAACGGTCACCCATCCACTTGGTAACCACGCTCGATGCTGCTTAACCTTGGCTGGGAAAAAGCGAGTGCTCTGACCACTGAGGTTCGATTTTTTTGTTTTTTACAAGATTCAGTGCTACATAAATTCCATATACTATTATTATTATTATGATGCTGAGTTGATTGCTGCTCTAGTGTGTATTGCAATGTCGCATTACTTCTATATTTGAATCTCACCTGTTGCCCTCGCCGAAGAAGAATCCTTTGACCACCACCATGTCGTTTTTCTCCATACCTTGAGGAATCTCCTTCATGAAGCCGTCAGGCTGTACAGGGAAAAAAACAACAAACCCATGTGTGCTTATTCATTATCTTCCAAATAACAGATTTTCCTTTGATTTGGTTTTGATTTGATCTCTCTCTCTCTCTGTCTGTCTCTCTCTGATAATAATGATGATCTAACTAATAATGATAAATACTGAACACACCTCCCCATCTTCTCTCTCAAATAAAGATAATTCATTTATTCATTCATTCATTCATCCCCTCTCCCCATCTCTCTCTCTCTCTCTCTCCTCGCTCTCTTCCTCCCTCTCTCTCATATCTGTCCTGTGTATACAACTATCTCTATTCTGTTTGTTTATGCATGTTTACATTTTACCTAATTCTTTAGACATTTCATTATTGTTTGTTTAATTGAATGATTGGTTGATTGATTTACCTTTTGGACTGAGGGCTGGATGAAAAAAAGCCACCATTGTGCTTACTCTTTTCCCTCAATAAAGATGTTCATTCAGTTATTCTCTGTGTCTCTGTCTCCCCCCCCCCCCCCTCTCTCTCTCTGTAAACAAGAACTTTAGTGCTTATTCATTATCCTCAAAATAAAATAATTTGATTTGATTTGTTTTTGATACTGTCTCTCTCTCTGGGGACGGGATAGCTCAGTGGTCGGAGCACTCGCTTTCCCCCAGCCAAGTTAAGCAGCAAGCAGCGAGGGAGAGGAGATGGGCGCCGCCCTCAATATGCTGGCCCTAGAGAAGTGAGGTCTCTGACGCCCCGCTCCCCTACGACCTTATAGGTTATGGGACACCTTTACCTTACCTTTACCTCTCTCTCTCCCACCCCCCCCCCTCTCTCTCCCTCCCTTCTCTCTCTCAATATCTTTTCCCCCCCTCTCTCTCCCTCTCCCACCTTTCTCTCAAATCTCTCCTCCCCTCTCTCTCCCTCTCCCACCTCTCTCTCAATCACTCTCTCTCTCTCATTATCTCTCTACCTCTCTCACCTCTCTCTCAATCACTCTCCTCTCTCATTATCTCTCCTCCCCTCTCTCTCCCTCTCCCCCCTCTCTCTCAATCACTCTCTCTCTCTCAATATCTCTCCTCCCCTCTCTCTCCCTCTCCCACCTCTCTCTCAATCACTCTCTCTCTCAATATCTCTCCTCCCCTCTCTCTCCCTCTCCCACCTCTCTCTCAATCACTCTCTCTCTCTCATTATCTCTTCCCCTTTCTCTCCCTCTCCCACCTCTCTCTCAATCACTCTCTCTCTCAATATCTCTCCTCCCCTCTCTCTCCCTCTCCCACCTCTCTCTCAATCACTCTCTCTCTCATTATCTCTTCCCCCTTTCTCTCCCTCTCCCACCTCCCTCTCAATCACACTCTCTCTCATTATCTCTCCCCCCTCTCTCTCCCTCTCCCACCTCTCTCTCAATCACTCTCTCTCTCTCATTATCTCTCCTCCCCTCTCTCTCCCTCTCCCACCTCTCTCTCAATCACCTCTCTCTTTCTCATTATCTCTTCCCCCTCTCTCTCCCTCTCCCACCTCTCTCTCAATCACTCTCTCTCCCTCTCCCACCTCTCTCTCAATCACTCTCTCTCTCTCAATATCTCCCCCCCCCCCTCTCTCTCCCTCTCCCACCTCTCTCTCAATCACTCTCTCTCTCTCATTATCTCTCTACCTCCCCCTCTCCCACCTCTCTCTCAATCACTCTCTCTCTCATTATCTCTCCCCCTCTCTCTCCCTCACCCACCTCTCTCTCAATCACTCTCTCTCTCTCTCCCCAATATCTCTCCTCCCCTCTCTCTCCCTCTCCCACCTCTCTCTCAATCACTCTCTCTCTCTCTCAATATCTCTCCTCCCCTCTCTCTCCCTCTCCCACCTCTCTCTCAATCACTCTCTCTCTCATTATCTCTCTACCTCTCTCCTCCCTCTCCCACCTCTCTCTCGATCACTCTCTCTCTCAATATCTCCCCCCCCCTCTCTCTCTCCTTCTCCCACCTCTCTCTCCCTCCCCCTCTCTCTCTCCTCTCTCAATATCTCTCCATCTCCCTCTCTCTCTCTCAATATCTCTCCCTCTCCCCCCCCCTCCCTCTCTCTCCGCTCTCCTCTCTCCCCCACCCTCTCTCTCTCCACATCTCCCCACCCCCCCCCCCCCCTCTCTCTCTCCCTCCCCCCCCCCCCTCTCTCTCGGGGACCTACCAGAGGCTCCTGAATGTCCACATCCATCAGCTCCACGTCCCCAGCAATGCTCAGGTAGTTGATCTCCCTGAAGTTGGCTCTGTGGTGGTAAGAAGTGAAGAATTCCTCGTTGACGTACACCTGCAATGCCAAAGGTGTATCGCATCCTTACTGACATCGTTCTGTCCTTCCTGGACAACGGAACACACTTGGTCAAGCAGAGACAAGAGAGAGAGAGAGGGGGGGGGGGGGGGGGGGAAGGGGGGGAGGAGGGGGGGGGAAGGAGGGAGGGGCGGAGGAGAGAGAGAGAAGGGGGAAGGGGGGAGGGGGAGAGAGAGAGAGAGGATGGAGGGAGAGAGAGAGGGAAGGAGGCAGAGAGGGGAGAGAGAGGGAAGGAGGGAGGGAGGAGAGAGAGAGGAGGGATCAGAGAGGGGGAAAGAAAGAAAGGAGGAAGGGGAGGGAGGGTAGAGAAAAGGGGAACAGAGAGGAGGAACAGAAGGGAGGGGGAGACAGAGAAGGGGAGGGGGGGAAGGGTAAGAGGGAGGGAGGGGAAGAGAGAGGGGGGAAGGAGGGGGGAGAGAGATGGGAAGGAGGAGGGGAGAGGAGAGGAGGGAACAGAGAGGGACAAAGGAGACAGAGAGAGAAGGAGGAGGGAGGGAGGAAAGAAAAAGGGGGGGCAAGGAGGGGGGAGGGGGAAAAGAAGAGAAGGGGGAAAAAGAGGGGGGGAGGGAGAGGGAAGGGAGGGAGAGAGAGAGGGAGGGGGAGAGAGAGGAGGGGGGAGAAGAGAGAGGAAGGGGAGGGGAGGGAACAGAGAGGAAGGGGGGGAGAGAGAGGGGGGGGGGGGGTGGGGGGGAGGGAGAAAAAGAGGAGGAGGGGGAGAGAGAAAGGGGGGAAAGGGAGGGAGGGGGATAGAAGAGTGAAGAGGAAGGGGAGGGGGGGGAGAGAAGAGAAGAGAGAGAGAGAGAGAGAGAGAGAGGAAGAGAGAAGAGAGAGAAGAGAGGGAGAGGAGAGAGGAGAAGAAGGGCCCGACACAGATCACTACACACTCTTCAAAATCAAAAATAGCACAGACACAGAACACTACACATCATTAACACTCATTTTGTACAGACACAGTAACTACACCTCTTCAAACTCATATATACACAGACACAGATAACGTACAAACCCCCATTCAAACTCATAATTTTACTACTATCTTAAATATCTACTTCTTCATATCTATATCATCTTTTCTAAAAATTAAAATATAATATATAATATTAAAATAAATATTACGAGAGAGAGAGATCAAAACGCATGTTAAAATTTTTGTAATTTTTTGAATGTTCAGTGGGTTCTACAGAAACAGAACAACCCAGCATACATCCCCGAGGTCAGAGTGCGGCTACCTTCACCGTAGACAAAAACCTGTCACATTCGCAATACAATCTCACCATTGGTGAACCTCAGAGCTTAAGCCAAGGAAAAAAAACCCCAACAACCCCAAACTAAACAAACCAACCCCTAGGAACGGATGATAACTTTTTTTTTTAAACCCGCATAATAATAATAATAATGTATGGAATTTATATAGCGCTGAATCTTGTAAAGCAACAAATCAAAGCGCATACACTGGCAGTGTATATAAACATCATCCCCAAAGTCGGAATGCGGATACCTTCATGGTGGGTGCAAAAAAAAACCCACAGTCGTATACCATGCAAAAAATCTCACCATTGGTGGTGGTGAACCTCAGAACTGTAGCTGAGAAGCAGAATTTTTTTAAAAAAAGAAAAAAAATTATGAATGAAGAAAAAGCAAGGATCTCACGTTGAATTTGTCGTCCAAGACGATGAAGAACACATTGAAGAACTGTCCCTGCTGGAAGGGGAAGAAGTCGCATCCTCTCTGTTCGTCGCCCCAGTCCTCATCGGAGCAGGTGTTCAAAATGACGTCATTCTGGTCCTGGCGGGGGTTAAAGTGCAGGTGTATGTGGTCGTCACTCTTGTCCCTCTTGAAGTTCATGTGGAACCTGCGAGGATAAAAGAGAGAAGGTAGTAGTAGTGTTGAAGAGGAATGGATGAACGAACATAAAGGAAGGAAGGAAGGAAGGAAGGAAGGAAGGAAGGAAGGAAGGAAGGAAGGAAGGAAGGAAGGCAGTAAATTGAATTCTGTGATAGGAAAAATGAATTTTGGAATTTGATTATGTCCCCCCCTGAACCTCAATTTAAAATAACCAAGTTGAACACCAAAAATGAAGAATACTAGTACTACAGTTTAACTACTACTACTGATGGTGGTGGTGGTGGTGGTGGTGATGATGATGACGATGACGATGACGATAATTATGACGATGATGATGGTAATTATGAAGATAATGGTGATGATATGAATAATGATAACAATAATGGGGAAAAAAAGAGAAATGATCAGAATTTTTGTTTTTAGATTATGATGATAAATCCAATGCAATGCGGTGACTTAAAACCTTGAAACCAACCCTGTTCATAGCAACCACTTAATGATATCTTCACTCACATGAGACAGAAAATGCTTGATTCTCTTAGGAAGTTAAAAAATAATGTCCAATGGAACATCGCAAAAAAAAACACCCAAACCAACCGGATCTTAAGGAAGTCTGCATCAAAATGCTTCTGCCTAATATCCTGGATATTTGGACACTTCAGAAGCAGATGCTTGATGGTCATTCTCACATACAAGTCACACACCATGGGGTTCCCTCGCCTTTGAGTAAATGAATGTGAGTGATAAGAGAATGGACCCACACGTATCCTGGTGACCACTGTTTCGTTGACAAAACTACGATACTATCTTTAGTCTAGATTATATCAAGTTCTGCACAATCTTTGTAAAACAAGCCATGTTTTCTAGCACCACTGAAAAATGATAGAGTCTTGTACGAGGTCTAGAAAAAAATGTCCCAAGTCCAGGTAAAAAAAAAAAAAATGTTTGGACTCGGATCGGTCACATTTCATCAAAACTGGGAAAGAAAGGGAGAGGCTTGGGGAATCGAACCCAGAAGCTCACCACGGTTTACTTGTTAGGAAGGCGAACGTCTTAACCATCCTGCCAACCTTCTTTCTTGGATACTAGGATGTCACTATAGTCTTACCTGCTGGCATCGTCTTTCACCATACCGCGGACACGAACTGCCTGTCCCTCCTTCAACCCCCCAGGGAAAGTACCCAGGAACGGTGCCCTCTGCAAAACAAGGTAAAGGTAAGGTCAAGGTGTCCCATAACCTATTTATTTATTTTATTTATTTATCTATACCACTTTAAGTCACGCAGATTTCTCTGCGTGAAATTCGGGCTGCTCTCCCCGGGGAGAGCACGTCGCCACAAGAGCAGCGCCACCCTGTTTATTTTTCTTTTTTCATGTCTGCAACAGTATTTGTTTCTCTATCAGAGTGGCTTTTTCTACATAATTTCGCCAGGGACAACTCTCTTGTTGCCGTGGGTTCTTTTACGTGCGCTAAATAATTATGTGCAACACACGGGACCTCGGTTTATCGTCTCATCCGAAAGACTAGCGCTCAGACCACCACTCATGAAAGTTTCGGGTCCAAACGGGATACGAACCACCGCACACTTCCGACCCGGACTTTTCGCTTTCTAGACAGGCGCGTTACCTCTAGACCACCGATTCACATTGGGGAGCGAGGTCTCAGAGGCCTCAGCTTCTCTAGGGGACCAGCATCTTGAGGGCGGCGCCCATCTCCTCTCCCTCGCTGCTTTACCTCCCCTGACCCTAAAGAGGGCAGGTATCGTTTACAGCTGGGTGAACTGGGGGGATTGTACTGAAGCCAAGGCGCGCAAATTGTCACCCACCCACTTGGTAACCACGCTCAACGCTGCTTTACCTTAAGCTTATGGGAAAAGTGAATGCTCTGACCACTGAGCTATCCCATCCCCTCGGTAATGTCAATAATAATACTAAGTCATGATACTATACACACAACTATGTGCGTATACACACACACCTACACTGCTCTTACACAGGCTTTCTGCACTGAAGCTTACACACACACACACACACACACACACACAAACACACACAAACACACAAAAACACAAACACACACAACTGCACTCTACTCACACAGGTGATCTGCACTGAAGCTTAAAACACACAAACACACACACACAACCGCACGTACAGATGTGTTCTGGTCTAAAGCTCACACACATTCACATTCACATTCACACACACACAACACACACACACATATAACTGCACTTGACTTACACAGGTGTTCTGCTCTGAAGCTCACACACATTCACACACAAACAACACACACATATAACTGCACTTGACTTACACAGGTGTTCTGCTCTGAAGCTCACACACATTCACATTCACACACACAACACACACACACACATATAACTGCACTTGACTTACACAAGTGTTCTGCACTGAAGCTTACACCACACACACACACACACCACACTTCACTTACACAAGTGTTCTGCACTGAAGCTTACACACACAACACACACACACACACGCACACCACACACAACACACACACACACACTCACACTTCACTTACACAAGTGTTCTGCACTGAAGCTTACACACACTGTCTCTCTCCTTCTTTCTTTCTTCTTTCTCTCTCCCTCTCTCACACACACCCCACTCTCTCTCTCTCTCTCTCCACACACACTCTCTCTCTCTTCACTCTCTCACACACACTTTTTCTCTCTCTCTTTCTCCTCCTCCCCCCCCCTCTCTCCTCCACACACACACACTCTCCCCACACACACCACACACACATAAGCACACCTCCCCTACCCCCCTACCCACACACACACACACACGTACGCACACACACACACACGCAAGCACACACACACACACACATAACACACACACACCCTACCCCCCTACACACACACACACACACACACACATGCACGCACGCACACACACACACACGCACGCACACACACACACCCACACTAACACCAACATCCTTCGGATGAGACTATAAACCGAGGCCCCGTGTTCGAACGCACGCAGAACATCTTGCGCACACGTTTAAATCCTGTTCCGCTTTTCGGAAGAGTAGGCCATTGTGTGCCAGTGGAAACAGATGACAAAATTGACAAAACCGCATACACACGGGGAATGGATGTAAAAAAGCACATGAGTGCTTACTCCATTATCCTCGCATAAAAGAATTAAAAAAAAACAACACCTCTCCTCTCTCACACACACACACCCACTCTCTCTCTCTCTCTCTCACTCTCTCTCTCTCACAACCACACACTCTCACACACACACAAACACACACACCCCTAACACCCCCCCCCCACACACACACACACACACACCACGCACATACACACACACACACCCCTACCCCCCCCTACCCACACACAGCACACACACACACACACTCTCTCTCTCACACACACACACCAAACACACACATAACACACCCCCCCCCCCCCCCCCCCCCCCCCCCGTACCCCCCTACCTCCACACACACACACACATACTCACGCACCCTACCCCCCTACCCCACACACCTACAACCCCCCCCCCCCCCCCCCCCCCGCCACAACACACACACATAAACACACACACCCCTACCCCCCTACCCACACCAACCCACCCCCCTACCCACACACACCTACCCCCCTACCCACACACACCTACCCCCCTACCCCCCCCCCCCACACACACACTAACACTAACACAACAGCACAGGTGGCCGAGGCCTTACACAGGTGTTCTGCACTGACGCTTCGTAGTACTCTGCCCCAGCATCTAGGTGCAAGTAGTGCACATCCTGAGGGGCGATGCGGTGGTTGTAGCTGACGAAGTGAGCGTTGTTGACCAGGATGTCATAGCAGTGGGGCTTCGTTATGATGCGCAGCGTAAACTTCTGGCCGTTGTTGAAGGGAAAACTAAATGAACAAAGGAAAAGAACGAAAGTCAACCTAATGGAGATGAAAAACATCATCAAATCTATCTTCAGATCACCACTCAAACCAGACCCTTATCCCGAGCTTTCACAAGCACAGGTGGTAATTTTCAGACTACGCACAGGGTACAACAGGCTGAATAAACACCTCCACAGAAAATTGAAAATTACACCATCTGCTATGTGCCCCTGTGGAGAAGAAGAACAGGATACGGCCCACATCCTACAAGACTGCAGGACCCTCCAGACGCCTAAGGCTGGAAGTGAGGCCTGAGCCCACGCCTCTGGAGCAGAAACTGTACGGCACGGTGGATGACCTGCAGGCAACTGCTGAATTCCTCAGAAGATCTGGTCTCTCAATATAACCCAGGCAACGCAAAGAAGAAGAGAAAGAACGAAAGTGATAGATAAGAGGAAAATGGGGGGAATAAGGTGGAATACAATGGGGGGGAATAAGGTGGAATAAGCGAATGCTTGCGCAAAGACCAAAGCGCGCATATGATAATTATTATGGTTATGCACTCACGCTCGCATGCACGCACGCACGTACACACACTCACATGAACGCACGCGCGCGCACACGCACGCAAGAACACACATACATGCACACGCACGTACACATACACGCACGTATGCACACACGCATGCACGTACACACACACATCGTCCATACCCATCATCTAATTTGTCAGATTAAGTTAATGTTGCACACACACACACACATGCACACACGCATGCACGCATACACACAGACAAACACAAAAATAAACACACATAAAGAAAGGATTAATCGCAAACAAATTTATACAGTTTGCAAAACAGACATTCCTCTGATACTATCTTCTTCAAAACAGTTCATTCAGTTTGGTTAAGGGTGCATGTTTCAAGACATTCAAATAACGACTTTTGTTAATTTTTGTTTTTAAAAAAATAATTCCTTCCACTTTTATCAGTCTGTCTACTCTGTTGTGCATATTATGTTTGATGGGATAGACTGGGCCCTCCTGGATAGGCTCTGCTTAAAATGGGCTGGGTTGAGGTGGAATACGCTGGGCTGGAATAGGTTGGGGTAGAATGGGCTGCGGTAGAATGGGCTGGGGTAGAATAGGTTGGGGTAGAATGGGCTGGGATGGAATAGGCTGGGGTTGAATGGCCTGGGGTAGAATAGGTTGGGGTAGAATGGGCTGCGGTAGAATGGGCTGGGGTAGAATGGGCTGGGGTAGAATAGGCTGGGGTAGATTGGGCTGGGGTAGATATAGGCTGGGGTAGAATGGGCTGAGGTAGAATAGGCTGGGGTAGATTGGGCTGGGGTAGATATAGGCTGGGGTAGAATGGGCTGAGGTAGAATAGGCTGAGAATGGGCTGGGGTAGAATGGGCTGGGGTAGAATAGGCTGGGGTAGAATGGGCTGGGGTAGAATGGGCTGGGGTAGAATAGGCTAGGGTAGAATTGGCTGGGGGTAGAATAGGCTAAGGTAGAATAGTTTGGGGTAGAATAGACTGGGGTAGAAATAGACTGGGGTAGAATGGGCTGGGGTAGAATAGACTGGGGTAGAATGGGCTGGGTAGAATGGGCTGGGGTAGAATGGGCTGGGGTAGAATAGACTGGGGTAGAATAGGCTGGGGTAGAATGGGCTGGGGTAGAATGGACTGGGGTAGAATGGGCTGGGGTAGAAATAGGCTGGGGTAGAATAGGCTGGGTAGAATGGGCTGGGTAGAATGGACTGGGGTAGAATGGGCTGGGATAGAATGGGCTGGGGTAGAAATAGGCTGAGGTAGAAATAGGCTGAGGTAAAATAAGCTGGGGTACAATAGGCTGGGGTACAAATAGGCTGGGGTAGAATAGGCTGGGGTAGAATAGGCTGGGGGAGAAATAGGCTGGGAAAGAATAGGCTGGGGTAGAATGGGCTGGGGTAGAATGGGCTGAAATGGAATATGCTGGGCTACATGGACTGGGTGGTGGTGAGGTGGCAATTTTTTGTGTTGTTAAAGCTTTGAAACATGAAATGCATTTTTACCAACAGTAAGATAAGCCTCAAGACAAAGATCCATGTTTTGAGAGCCTACGTATGGTCCATTCTTCTGTACGGATGTGAGTGCTGGACCCTAGCCAAGGACACAGAACAGCGACTAGAAGCAGTGGAAATGTGGTTCATCCGGAGAATCATGAAAATCTCATGGACAAAAAGAAAAACTAATGCAGAAGTAATGGAAATGGCTGGGTACAAGAGATCCCTTCTCAACACCATCAGAGAAAGACAGCTCAAATTTTTCGGCCATATAATCAGGGCTGACGGACTAGAGAAACTGTTATGGAGTGGCAAAATCTGTGGAAACAAGAGCAGAGGAAGACAACGCACAAAATTCACAGACAGCTTAAACAAATTCGCAACGAATAAAGAGGGCACCAACAATGAGCTCATGAGAGGGACCGAGAACAGGGAAGAATGGAGAGCCATGATCGCCGATGTCTGCAGGACCAGACCGGACACTTTAAGAAGAAGAAGAAAGCTTTGCATTCACGACAATGTACACAGGGCTGACCTGACTTTAAAAAAAAAAACATAACCGCTTCGCTAACACTTGACCTCTACGATTCCTAAAGCCCTCCCCCGAACTCCACCTAACCTTGACCCTAACCTTTGACCCGACCTTGACCGTGACCTCTCACCTGGGGGCGTCCCTTTCCTCGTCCTCCCACTCCTCATCCTTGTAAGTGTTACGGATGACGGCGTCTTGGTCGTTGCGAGGGTTGAAGTGTAGGGCGATGTTAGAAGACCCCTCACGCCCACACTTGAGGTTGATGGCGAACCGTGCATTGTCAGGGAGCACTCGGCCTCGCACGACGATCTGAGAGCCTGGGTTCAAGCCACCAGGAATCTCGATCACGTCATCTGGTTTCTGAGGAAGGAAGAAAGAAAGAAGAAAAATGAGAGAGAGAGAGAGAAGAGAGAGAGAGAGAGAGAGAGAGAGAGAGAGAGAGAGAGAGAGAGGAGAGAGAGAGAGAGAGAGAAAATGAAGATGAGAGATGATGAGAGAGAAGGTAAGAGGGGTGAGTAGAGGAGAGAAGAGAAGTGGAGAGAGAGGGAGAGGGAAAGATGGAAGGGTAAGGAAGGAAGTGGTGAGAGAGAGAGAAGAAGAAGAAGAGGAGGGAGAAGGAAGAAGAAGGAAGAAGAAGAAGAAGAAGAAAAGAAGAAGAAGAAAGAAGAAGAAGAAGAAGAAGAAGAAGGGGAGGAGGAGGAGAGAAGAAGGGAGGAGAAGAAAGAAGAAGAAGAAGAAGGGAGAAGGGCAGATAGAAAAAAACAACAGAAAACGAGGACAGAGAGAGGGAGAGAGATGGACAGACAGATAAGCATATGAACAGACAGAGACAGAGAGAATGTGTGTGTGTGTGTGTGGTGTGTGTGTGTGTGTGTGTGTGTGTGTGTGTGTGTGTGTGTGTGTGTGTGTGTGTGTGTGTGTGTGTGTGTGTGTGGTGTGTGGTGTGTGGGTTTGTTGTAAAAAGGTAAGGGCGACCTATGTGGTCGTATGGGGAGTGAGGCATCAGAGACCTCAACTTCTCCAGGGGCCAGCATATGGAGGGCGGTGTCCATCTCCTCTCCCTCGTTGCTTTACCTTCCCTGACCTTAAAGAGGCAGGTACCCATTTACAGCTGGGTGAACTGGGGGGACTGTACTGCAGCCAAGGCGAGCAAACGGTCACCTATCCAAGTGGTAACCACGCTCGACGCTGCTTAACTTGGCTGGGGGAAAGCGAGTGCTCTGACCAATGAGCTATCCCGTCCGGAAAATACTCAAGGTTCTGTTTTTAGGTCCTTTGCTGTTCTTATTGTATATCAACGATCTTCCTTTATTTATTGGAACTCAGTGCGAAATGTTTGCGATGACACCACCTTAGAAATGGCTCAGTCAAACGTTCATGAAGTTTATGATCCCATGCAAAAAAGAAGTATAGGTCACCTTGTTAAATGGACACACTGAAGCTACATGGCTCTTAACTCCTATAAAACTAAATTTATGTTAGTAACAAACAGACAAAAGCGTCACAATCTTACTCAGACATCACCAGATCTTTATACTTCTACTGTTAGAGTTGATGAAGTAGTAAATCACAAAGTTTTAGGTTTAACGATAGACAATAGCATATCATGGTCAAAGCATTTTGAAAGACTTACTGCAAATATTGCATCAAAATTGTAACAGTTTAGAAAAATAAAAAAACGTTTTAGACATACATAGAAGAAAACTATTCTATTACGCATATATTCAGTGTAATATTGATTATGGCTCTACGTTGTGGGATCTAGCTGGCAAAAATGTGCTTTAACCGTTACTTAGTGTTCATAAAAGAGACATCAAAATTACTATTGAAAAATTATCTTCATTAACAGCATCTTAACTACTAACAAGCAAATGTTCTACCTCTCGAAGCAAAACTTCTATACAATAAAGGAATGTTTATGAATAAAACACTGCACGGGAATGCTCCATTTGCTCTTAAGAACATGTATACAATAACATTAATATCGACATTCACATAAACTGAACCTTCCTTTTACGACTATTATTCTATGCAAATTTAGTCTAAAGTATTCTGGTTGATGGTTGTGGAATATTTTGCCAGAAGTCATAAGATCCCAATCACAATTTTAAAAGATTTTAAAAACGAGTTGTACAATTACCTTATGGATCTCTCTGATTTGACCCATGTACAAAAACCTATTGAGAACAATTATCATCATTATTTAATTTTTCTAACTGTTATTATAATCAGACTATATTTTCGTTTCGGTATACATAGCTTTGATGATCTTCAGTTTCTCTCTCTCTCTCTCTCTCTCTCTCTCTCTCTCTTCTCTCTCTCTCTCTCCTCTCTCTCTCTCTCTCTCTCTCTCTCTGTCTCTCTCTGTAGCTTTTCCTTGCTTGTAAAACAGCAAGATTACTTACTCAAAGCTTTTTATAATAACTGTGGTCTATTCTGTGTTAAACCAGTCAAGTACATCTGCAGAAGGATTGCCAGTAATCCTCAAGCACCTGTTGAATGCTGTGTTGTATGAAAGTAGAAAAATCATTTAAAATCGAAGATAAAAAGTGATGAAACCATTCTTGTTCGTCATCTGTCCACTAATACTTCCATGAATCCCCAATTCATTGAGGAGAAATAGTGGCAAAATATTACAGGCAAAAATGCCCATCTCAGATGAGAAGAGATAGGAAAAGGGCAGATGCGCACAGTGCTGCTGTGGCTTGCAGGACGGGACTTCAAATAAAGACGATCGATGCATCTCCTTTCTGGCTTAATTTTGCTATCTGGTCCAAGATATCTTATGGATTTTTTTAACCCACAGTTGAAAGAAACCTGCTGCCACTGACGAGTTTTCCATATCCCTTGTAGCTCTTTTGTACCCGGTAACTTGCAAGTGACACACACACACACAACTTGAAGAAAAGCATGTCAGTGAGGCATTGAGTAAGTGATTCAGACACTCACGCAAGAAGGAAGTTGATAGGATGGTTAAGATGGAAATGGATGACAAAATTTACCAAACTGCAAACACATAGGGACTGGATTTTTTAAAAAAAGGACATGAATATTTATTCCATTATCCTCAAAATAAAAGAATAGAGTATATTAGAACTGAGACGTTCGCCTGCCAACAAGTATACTGTGAGGTTCTGGGTTTGATTCCCAGCCTTGCCCTTTCTTCCCAGTTTGGGGGAAAAAATCGAACTGAATATCAAAGTCCTTCGGATGAGAATATAAACCGAGGCCCCGTGTGTGCGCACAAACGCAGAACAACTTATCTACACGTTAAAAACCCGTTCCGCCTTCGGAAGAGTAGGCCTCTGTGTGCTGGTAGGAATGGATGACAGGAAAAAAACAACAACACCAGCATGCACACACGTGTCGTGTTTAAACACCATCCCAGAAGTCAGAATGCAGCTACCTATATGGTGGAGGGGAAGGAGGGGGACGGTCACATACGCATAAATCTCACCATTGGCGAACTTCAAAGCTCTAGCCAAGGAACGAAAACAAACACCCCACCCAAAAACACTCACACAGGGACTGTGGACTTTCCATTTGATCATTAACGCAATGTGGTGTTAAGCAAACTGGAACAAGAGGAAGAGAGTGAAGTAGAGAAAAGAAATATAAAGTATGTGACTGTGTTAGAGTGAGTGGTCAATGACACTGTACTGGTGCTGAGTGTGCCAGCAACTGGCGCTTGTTGGAGTCTACACATTACTTACACCTTCCTGGTGCGATCCCTGAAAAGAGGATTAGGACAATACTCTGTCAGAAATTGAACGATTTTAGACACACATTAACAAACATATCAACAAAAAGAAGCAAACCTGTTTGAAAAGAAAATCTTTAGATACAAAAAGGAGATGTGGTGTATGGTTTCGCATTCTTCCTTTCCACGCGCATTCACTGTGTGAAAGTGGGATTGTACGTTCACTTTATTTCGTGTGAAGGTGTGATTGTACGTTCATTTCATTTCGTGTGACAGTGTGACTGCGTCTATTCACTTTATAAGTTTATTTCGTGTGATTGTACATTCGCTTTATTTTGTGTGAAAGTGTGATTGTATATTCACTTTATGTCGTGTGATATTATGATAGTACATTCCCTTTATTAAGTGTGATATTGTGACTATACGTTCACTTTATTTCGTGTGACTGTACAATCTCTCTATTTCGTGTGGTTGTGTGATTTTATATTCACTCTATTTCCTGTGATATTGTGGTAGTACATTCACTTTATTTCGTGTGATAGTGTGATTGTACATTCACTTTATTTCATGTGATAGTGGGATGCACATTCACTTTATTTCGTGTGATATGGGATTGTACATTCATTTTATTTCATGTGATATGGGATTGTACATTCACTTTATTTCGTGTGATAGTGTGATTGTACATTCACTTTATTTCCTGTGATATTGTGGTAGTACATTCACTTTATTTCGTTTGATAGTGTGATTGTACATTCACTTTATTTCGTGTGATATTGTGATTGTGCATTCACTTTATTTCATGCGATATTGTGATTGTACATTCATTTTATTTCATGTGATATTGTGAGTGTGCATCCACTTTATTTTGTGTGATAGTGTGATTGTACATTCACTGTATTCCGTGCGATAGTACATTCACTTTATTTCGTGTGATAGTGTGACTGTACATTCACTTTATTTCGTGTGACGGTACATTCACCTTATTTCTGTTCTTACATTTACTGTATTTCGTGTGATATTGAGCATGTATATTTACTTTATTTCAGTTCTTATCTTCACTGTATTTCGTGTGATATTGTGATTGTACATTCACTTTATTTCGTAAGATGGTGACCATGTCATGATGATGACGATGATGATATTCCTATTGTGGATAGGAAATGTTTGACAAATGTTTTGTGTTGTGCACAGTCCCCTTCTCGCTGTCTGTTGCGTGTGAAAAAGGTATTAAAGCCTATTGTATTGACTCATTTTGTAAGTGGATCCGTAGTGTGTGTGTGTGTGTGTGTGTGTGTGTGTGTGTGTGTGTGTGTGTGTGTGTGTGTGTGTGTGTGTGTGTGTGTGTGTGTGTGTGCGTGCGTGCGTGCGTGCGTGTGTGCGTGTGTGTGTGTCTGTGCCAAGTGATGTGTATTGCACATACAGAAAAAAAAACAACCAAGATGGTACACTGAGATTAACATATGCTCACATTCATCCAACATACATACATAACACCTGCGCGCGCACGCACACGCACATACACACATACACACAGAGTCACACACACACGCGCGCGCGCACACTCTCTCTCTCTCTCTCTCTCTCTCTCTCTCTCTCTCTCTCTCTCTCTCTCTCTCTCTCTCTCTCTTCCTCTTTCAGGGACACTGACAGACAGTACTCACGACATTGGTCTTTCGGTACGCCATAGTGAATAGTCACAATCTTTGATTAAACCTGCACAATAAAGAAAGGTTACTCAATGAACCAGGCCAGTTTCACACTGAAAAGAAAGACCCATTGAAACATTTAAAATCCAAAGCCAAGCATGCACACTTTAAAAAAACCCTCGTCCTCTATATTCTCCATGCTCTGCGCAACATACATTGTAAAAGTTACTCTCACCTTGCTCGGGCGCCATAGAAGTAATTCTGACTGCAAGATAAAAAAATATAAAAACCCACCAAAGTTATCCTCAATCTTGGTTACAGTCTTTGGTAGTAAGTCTGACTATAATAGTCTTTGGAAGTGAGTCTGACTATAATAGTCTTTGGTAGTAAGTCTGACTATATAGTCTTTGGTAGTGAGTCTGACTATATAGTCTTTGGTAGTGAGTCTGACTATAATAGTCTTTGGTAGTAAGTCTGACTATATAGTCTTTGGTAGTGAGTCTGACTATATAGTCTTTGGTAGTAAGTCTGACTATATAGTCTTTGGTAGTGAGTCTGACTATATAGTCTTTGGTAGTAAGTCTGACTATATAGTCTTTGGTAGTAAGTCTGACTATATAGTCTTTGGTAGTGAGTCTGACTATAATAGTCTTTGGTAGTAAGTCTGACTATATAGTCTTTGGTAGTGAGTCTGACTATATAGTCTTTGGTAGTGAGTCTGACTATATAGTCTTTGGTAGTAAGTCTGACTATATAGTCTTTGGTAGTAAGTCTGACTATAATAGTCTTTGGTAGTAAGTCTGACTATATAGTCTTTGGTAGTGAGTCTGACTATATAGTCTTTGGTAGTAAGTCTGACTATATAGTCTTTGGTAGTGAGTCTGACTATAATAGTCTTTGGTAGTGAGTCTGACTATATAGTCTTTGGTAGTAAGTCTGACTATATAGTCTTTGGTAGTGAGTCTGACTATATAGTCTTTGGTAGTAAGTCTGACTATATAGTCTTTGGTAGTGAGTCTGACTATAATAGTCTTTGGTAGTGAGTCTGACTATATAGTCTTTGGTAGTAAGTCTGACTATATAGTCTTTGGTAGTGAGTCTGACTATAATAGTCTTTGGTAGTAAGTCTGACTATATAGTCTTTGGTAGTGAGTCTGACTATATAGTCTTTGGTAGTGAGTCTGACTATATAGTCTTTGGTAGTAAGTCTGACTATATAGTCTTTGGTAGTAAGTCTGACTATAATAGTCTTTGGTAGTAAGTCTGACTATATAGTCTTTGGTAGTGAGTCTGACTATATAGTCTTTGGTAGTAAGTCTGACTATATAGTCTTTGGTAGTGAGTCTGACTATAATAGTCTTTGGTAGTGAGTCTGACTATATAGTCTTTGGTAGTAAGTCTGACTATATAGTCTTTGGTAGTGAGTCTGACTATATAGTCTTTGGTAGTAAGTCTGACTATATAGTCTTTGGTAGTGAGTCTGACTATGACATGAAAAATAATTACCTTCCAGGTCAAGAATAGTCTGACTGTTTGAAAAAAGGTGCACTCAATATTAACTATGCTCTTTGGTAATAATTTTTTGACTTTAACACGAAAACATAGTGATCTTCAGGAGCAGCAAGAATAATCTGATTGTATGAAAAAAACCCAACTATCTTCAATCTTGATTATGCCCGTTGGCGGTAATTATGATTTTAACATGAACAATACCTATCTTCCAGAGCAAAAATGATCTGACTATATATATATATATATATTCTGACTATATATATATATAATATATATAAATATATATATATATATATATATATATATATATATATATAAGTTATACCCAATCTTGATTATGGTCTGTGGTAGTCATTCTGACTATATCATTACAAATACTTTTCTTCCAGAGATATAAAAAAATAATTTGGTTATTTATATTGCGCTTCTCCTACGGCCCAAAGCGCAGAACACATGGTAGTAGTGTGATGAATATCAACAAATAATTATTATAATCTGTTTGCATACATTGTTACAATTTCTTACGAAGAAGAAGAAGAAGAAGAAGATACTATCTTATTTTCTGCAGAATGACAAGAAGGATGGGAAGGGGAGCTTATAGTCCCTCTCTCAGATTTATCTCCCTTATTTTGTCTCTATACTGGTTTATCAATGTAGGTTTGGAGGTGGGGGTGGGGGTGGGGAGGGGTTGTTTGTTCACGAAAGTCCAAAAAATAAATGGCAAAAAACCAGATCTCAGTGAGAGAGTGGGAGAAAAAACGGAAAGTAAGAGAAGCAGCAAGGAAGGGGGGGGGGGGGGGGGGGGGGGGGAGGGGGACACCATTTTTTTTTTCAAATGTCAAGATAAATTCAGATCACAAGTAGTTCAATTAATTACTCCCCAATTTCTTAAATATCCGCCGGGACGTAAATCTAATCACAGAAATAACAACAAAAAGTTCAGCTATAACTGCGCTTTGATCAGTTAAATGAATAAAGGATTGCGGTTTTGTAAAAAAAAAAAAAAAAAAAAAAGAAGTCCTGCTTGATGATACCTTAGAACACAACTAAATGAATGAATAAGCAAATAAACGAATACATAAATAACCACTTCTAAAAGACACCATTTGATTACATAAATAAGTATTCTATGAATAGGTAAATGAATAAATCACCTGGTCTTGTCAGGGTCTTTTACCCAATCACTTAATCAACCAAACCCTTCGTGCTCCAGTTCTAGTTCAATCAACAGAGACACAAAAAAGCTCTTTCAAGCGCACAGTCCTAATCAGTCCAGCTTACTGCATGTAGCAGTGTGCAACCGAGTCAATGTCATGAATACAAGTT
>CM054138.1:21504999-21557499 GCA_028751875.1 Rapana venosa
GGGGGGGGGGGGGTGTTCTCTGTTAACATTTATGAAATAACGCGCGTGTGTGTGTCTGGGTGTGGGGGTTTAGGGTAAAACATCTAACTGCTATTTCTAGACATATAGGCCAATTTCGCAACAACAAAAAACAAAAACAAAACCAACAACACCCCGAACTTTTTTTTTTAAGCCAACGAACAAACCTTGATACTAAACACGTGTGAATCTCTAAAATGCAAGCAAATAGTAATCCACACAAAACCGGACCACAAACAAAACAAAAAATATGGTAACCCCCCCCCCCCCCCCCCCAAAAAAAAAAAAAAAAAAAAAAAACCAAAAAAACCCCCCACCCCAACCACCAAACAACCAGGACCTAACCATAAATCATCAAGGTTACGTTAAAACAGGCAGTTATGTAAGAGTCAATGGACTGTATGTAGCAACGACAGTCAATCAACGACATGATGTCTGTCTATGCCAGTTCTCCATCACTTTGTCAAAAGTGTCATCTCTCAAGTAACTTGAGCTTAACGCTTGCCAACTATTTATTTATTTATTTATTCCTTTTCGTCATGTCATGGTGGTGTGATGCATGTGACAGGCAGCAGATTTTGTTGTTGTGTTGTTGTTGGTGGTGGTGGTGGTGGTAACTTGAAGCGGCATTCTTGTTGCAAACGGAAGTTCAGATTTTTGTTGTATACGGCAAAAGTGAAGAATATCTCTCTCTAATTATTTTATTCTTACGTTTTTTTGTATATACCACTTTGGGTCGCAGCAGATTTCTCTGCATGAAATTCGGGCTGCTCTCCCAGGGGAGAGCGCGTCGCCACAAGAGCAGCGCCACCTATTCTGTTCTTCTTTTCCTATCTGCAACTGTATTTGTTTCCCTATCAGAGTGGGCTTTTTTTCTACATAATTTTGCCAGGGGACAACTCCCTTGCTGCCGTGGGTTCTTTTACGTGCGTTACAATAATTATGTGTAACACACGGGACCTCGGTTTATCATCCGAAAGACTAGCACCCAGACCACCACTCATGGTCTCATGGATGGGGGGAAAAGTTTTTGGCCCGAACGGGGTTCGAACCACCGCACACTTCCGACCCCAGACTTTTTCTTTCTAGGCAGGCGCGTTACCTCTAGACCACGGACCCACCAGCCCACATCTCTTTCATTGAAAGACTGATACGCTGAAATTTCCACATTCAATCGTATGCTCCCCCAATTCTTCGGCTACAGCTCTGAAGTTCACCAATGGTGAGATTTTGCGTATGCGACTTTTTGTTTGCCGTTTCAATCATATAAAATCATCATTCATTACATGAAAAACTGCACGCTGAATCAGCACAGAATGAAGCTGACACGGTTAGATTCAATTCTTTCCATGGCTTTACACCAAAAATGATCACTTAGGCTTACTTACAGAGCTGTGCCCATCCAGTCAACCGTGCGAAAGTGCTCCGGCACTTAAGCTTTTAATAACTATTCTGGTCTCTGGTTTTTAATAAATTATTCTGTTTTTCCATTGCTATGATTCTGTCGTCTTAAAAGGTTTAAAAAAAAGTAAAGGTGTCCCATAACCTATGTGGTCGTAGGGGAGCGAGGCATCGGAGACCTCAACTTCTCCAGGGACCAGCATATTGAGGGCGGCGCCCATCTCCTCTCCCTCGCTGTTTTACTTTTCCTGACCCTTAAGAGGGCAGGTACCAATTTACAGCTGGGTGAACTGGGGGACTGTACTGAAGCCTAGGCGCGGAAACGGTCACCCATCCAAGTGGTAACCTTAGCCTGGGGAAAGCGAGTGCTCTGACCACTGAGCTATCTCGTCGTCTACAACATATGTTAAACAAACAAACAAACAAAAAGCAGATGATAATCCTGGCCAAAGTGTGCTTACAATCCAACAACTGAAAACTGGCCACTCGTTTTGAAACACGCATACTTAAAAAACAACAACAACAGACAAACCAAACCCAAACAAAAAGCTTATGTTCCTTGAAACCGAAAACGAATGACGCCGAAGTCGGATGCGCGGGGCCTGACTTGTCAGGCGCTTAACGGCAGCGCAACGCATTTTCGCTCATGTGACAGAATATAACAGTTGCTGTCTGAGCGTTCGACGACGACGAAACTGAGAACAAACAGCTTTCACGGATAACGTTTTATCCATCGCATAGTACGCCTAGAACCGTTGAGAATAGTTACAAAACCACGTTGCCTAGAAATGATGTTGCTGGCAAAAACGCCACTAAACGCCACCCTACTTTTGTGTTAAGAAACGATACTCAGATCCCCCCCCCCCCCCCCCCCCCCCAAGTGGACTATCGAAGTCAATATGTTCAAGGTTATTATCCCTGTCATGAAAAATCGGTACACGTGCCCATACATCCAGCTTGTTGAAGATGAGAAAGCATACGGTTTTTGTTGTTGCTTCTGGGAACAACAGCTGCTGAGTTTTGATCGCCAAGTCACACACTCACACACACGTGCGCACACATAAGCTGGTTTGCAGACAAACAAACCCAATACTGAATCAGAAGACAAATAATGATGGACAAAGTCGCAGTCTAAACCAGAACACACCACATCTGTAAGTCAGTTTTAAGCCTCACACAACTCTTGTGTAATGACCTCCAGTTATAAAGTTATGATACTGGAAATCTAATATATATATATATATATATATATATATATATATATATATATATATATATATATATATATATATATATATATATATCCCATTGAGAACTGTTGACCTATAGTTCCCCATAAGTTACTCACCACTAAGATAATTTTTCCATTTAGTACACTGGAAAAAAAGTATCTCCCATTGAGAACTGAGAAGTGTAGTTTTCCTAAAGAGACCCACTGCTACAAAGATTATTTCCCATATATAGTTACTACCTTCATGAGTCTTTGGCTTTTATAACTAGCTGCCACAATGAGAACTAATGTAATGATAATCTTATTTTATTTGCCATGACTAGTTTCTGCGAAAGAAAGATTTACTCCAGAAAACTTCCCGTTTATCATCATGGATACACACAGATTCACATAATTATAAGCATGTGCAATCCAAACATGCACTATCTTTGTTCATTTAAACCAAAAACAGACTGTCAAGATATAGCTTTCCGCCTTGTCCCATTCATAAGACCACGTCAGCCCTCTCAATTATAAGGTTACTACAGACTTGTTGATTTCCTTTTACTGTAATTCTACTGGCAACACTCGAAATCACAATTTGAGGTTAGGTACAAAAAACAAAACAGACAAACAAACAAACACCCCCCCCCCCCCCCCCCAACTAATTCTCTAGTTGGATCTCTGTGTATACCAAACAGCTGACAAAACATAATGAAATAAATACTAGTTTTAAAACTGATGCTGTAATATTTAAACTATTTTACTTCGTTTTAATAATAATAATAATTAATAATAATAATAATAAATGGAATTTATATAGCTATATCTTGCAAAAACAAATCAAAGCGCTTAAATGTTATATTGCATTGCGTTCATTAAATAAACTTATCTTGCATTTTAAACCCTTTTTTTTATATAACCCAACAATCTGATTCTCGGCTCAATCTTTCCCTAAACGACCTAAAAAAAAAAAAAAAAGGTAAAGGAGTCCCATAACCTATAAGGTCGTAGGGGAGCGAGGCGTCAGAGACCTCACTTCTCTAGGGCCAGCATATTGAGGGCGGCCCCCATCTCCTCTCCCTCGCTGCTTTACCTTCCCTGACCCTAAAGAGGGCAGGTACCCATTTACAGCTGGGTGAACTGGGGGAACTGTACTGAAGCCAAGGCGCCCAAACGGCCACCCATCCAACTGGTAACCACGCTCGATGCTGCTTAACTTGGCTGGGGGAAAGCGAGTGCTCCGACCACTGAGCTATCCTGTCCCCTAAAAAAACCACACCCACACCCACACCTAAAGGACCTACCAGAAATAAATAGAGCACAGACCACTCCACACACAGCATGAACAGAAGGGAAAGAAAGAAATGAATAGTAGGGTAAGGAAAGGTGGGTTAAGGAGAAGGGGGACACCTCACGCTCTATGGTTTTCAAAAACATCAGCAGAATACCAAGTTTTGAGTCAGCGTGTCTGAATATAAGTACTGCACCCACACATAGCTTTCAATATATATATACGTAGGCGTCGTTTAGAAAGAGAAAGAGCAAGCAAATTATTATAGCCTTACACTGTGCAACCAACTGTAGTGAATGCTCACTAAGCCTTCTCTCCTGCCTATTCTGACAAGAACTATAGCTATGCACAAGCCTAGTACGCCTTTGCATTTTTTTTCTAAAACACGAGCACACTTTTTCGCCGAGCCGAACACATGTGAACAAAAGGCAGCACTGACCTAAGGTGCGTGTACGAACATGGTACCGTTTTAAGATGACATACAAATAGACACATCTAGTTCGTTTAAATAGATTAAATGCCTACCCTTGTGCATGTGTTGCCATTAAATACGGCCTCGAATTCATGAAATACGTCAGTTTGTCACACTGAAAATTTATTTTAAAGAAAAGTATAAATGAAAAATAAACAGATCAGGCCCCCCACTCACCCCAAAAAACAACAACACAAAAGAACAAACAAAACTCCCCCCCCCCCCCCCACCACCAAACAAACAATAAACAAAAAAACTTTTAAAAACTATCCATTTCATACAGTTATAGCTTACAAACAACATAAAGGAAACTTAAACGAAGATGCAAATATACAAGCACCCATGCACGAATGCTTAAAAGAGAGAGGGGGAGAGGTGCAGAGAGAGAGAGAGAGAGAGAGAGAGAGAGAGAGAGAGAGAGAGAGAGAGAGAGAACACACACATCAGTGTGCACGCACGCACTCACCCACGCGTGCCCACACACAACACACACACACGTACACACACACACAACACACACAACACACTACCCACACACACACACGTAACACACACACATACACACACGCACACACACATACACACACACACACACACGTAAACACACACGTACACCCACACATAACACACACACACACACACGTAAACACACACGTACACACACACACACACACACACACACACACACACACACACACACTACACACACACACACACACACACACACACACAACACACAACACACACACACACACACACACACACACCACACACACACACAGATGATATAAACAGAAGAAAGAATTACATCACAATATGGAAAGCGACACTAGCTGCTGCTGTGTCAGCATAAACACAGACAGTCAAGACTGGTCTGAGCAGATCACTTGCCAAAACCTACCTACCACTCCTACCACTACTACTGTACTACTACTAGTCTCAATACAGTCCAGCTAATGAACTGACGACCCAGCCATGATCAGACCATACCAAAACATTCCTGTTAACACCGTGACATAAACCAAACGGAAAAAAATCTGTACTTGTAGAAATGGAATCAGACGGGGGGGGGGGGGGGGGGGGGGGGGGGGAGATTAATTTGGTATTGTTTTGGTATTTGTTTTAGTTTGGTTTGGTTGGTTTTTGAGTTAAAACGATGAAACCCGAGCATTTTTAACGCTAGAAAGAAAGCCGTGATTGGTATGGTAAGCATCATCATTATCACTTCAGCTTTGCAAAAATCTCCCAATCTCTTGGGTCGGGAGTGTGCACTCCGAAATCTCACCTCCACGCCTTTGCATATAATATATATATATATATATATATATATATATATATTATATATATAGAGAGAGAGAGAGAGAGAGAGAGAGAGAGAGAGAGAGAGAGGAGAGAGAGAGAGAGAGAGAGAGAGAGAGATTTTTTTTTTATAAACACAATCACACTTTTCGCCGAGCCAAACATGTGTTCAAAAGTCAGCATTGATCTTAGAGTACGTGTACGAACACGATACAGTGTTAACATGACAAACGAACAGGCACATAAATGTTCTTGAAGGAGACATGAGGCAGGATGGACACAGCTTCAAGCAGTGGCGAACGCGGGACCGGAGTGGAATAACGCGATATAATAACAACACTATAGTACAACTCTTGGCACCCTCTAACAAGGAAGGGGACGGGATAGCTCAGTGGTCGGAGCACTCGCTTTCCCCCAAGCCAAGGTAAGCAGCATCGAGCGTGGTTACCACTTGGATGGGTGACCGTTTGCGCTGCCTTGGCTTCAGTACAGTTCCCCCAGTTCACCCAGCTGTAAATGTGTACCTGCCCTCTTTAGGGTCAGGGAAGGTAAAGCAGCGAGGGAGAGGAGATGGGCGCCGCCCTCAATATGCTGGCCCCTAGAGAAGCTGAGGTCCCTGATGCCTCGCTCCCCTACGACCTTACAGGTTATGGGACACCTTTACCTTTATCCTCCACCAAGAGGGGTCACAGGCTAGAGTGGTCATGGGCTGTTCGGAATGTGTGGGCTGAGGATAGCAGGCAGGCAGGCCTGCAGAGTCACAAGCACAGGAGAAGACCAGACACTACGCATCCCATCAAAGAATTATGGTCATTTCATTTCAGACCCGATCAAATGACTTGCAGATAATAGTACTAAAACACAAAAACAGAGGAAAAAAACAACAAAACAAAAAAGGAAAAACAACAAAACCCAACAAACCAACAACCAACCAACCAACCAACCAACCAAACAGACAGACAAAAACGTTTGACCTGCTTGACTTGACTTTTTCTCTCTCTCTTTTTTTTTTCCGTTCCTCGCCTCATCCGTTGGACTTTTGGGCGAGTGGAGTCAATACTGATGTTAAAACTCCAGGGGGGGGAAAATCTCTAAGAATGGGTGGGTGCTTTAGTAGTGGCTCGAAGCCGGGGCCATCAGATCAGGAGCTAAACCTTCTAACCACAAGACTTTTCCTATCCCCACTGACTTGGCTTGATATGACTTCTCCCTCAACTTATCGGTTGAGGGTGGCGGGAGCGTTCCTTGTAGTACTGAATGTTTCAGGCAAAGTGTCCTAGGAAAACGGAACCTGGTGGAGCTCCCCCACCCCACCCCCTCACCCCCTCCCCCCCCCCCCCCCCCCCCCCTCTCTCTCTCTTACTTCATGGTCTGATCTGTGGCTTGGCCTTGTCTGAAAGCTGTGTCAGTCTTGAATGAACATAGGCAAGGAGCCAAAGCCTACATGTTTTTTCCATTTCTTATATTATTTTAAAAGTCGTGTGATGTCATGGCAAGATCCTAGCATAGCAACCTTTTATTCTCCATTTACAAAAAACACCCAACTTAAGTCAGGAATGTGGCTGTCTATCAGTTTTGTTAAAGGTTGCGTTTGGAATCTGCCTAGTACGGCATTTTCGTGTCCTTTCGAGACAAATTGCGTATTCCGAGCGACTCGCCCACCTTCCCAGTACAATTGGTTGGTGGAGGTATGATACAAACTGTATTGCAACAAACTGTCGACAAGACGGTCGTATTATCAGCAAAATAATGATAGCAGACCATATACTTCAGCTGCATCAGCAACGAATCATATGTTAAGTTGTTTTTTTTACCCTTTCAAAAAAAAGTCACAGAGAGAGAATGAGAGATAGAGAGGGGGTAGGGGCGACAGACAGAGAGAGGAGAGAGAGAGAGAGGGGAGAGAGAGAGCAAGAAGAAATGAAATGTTTATTCATAAAGGCCATGGCCCCTTAGAAGGGGGAATACAAATAACACAAACAAAAAAATATGATGGACATTAGGTTAAACATAGATACTTCTCTTTTTAAACGCTTTGTTTACACACACCACACACCACTGACAGTTGTTTTACAATATATTCATTCGTGGAAGCTAATAACAAAACCGACCTGAATAAATCCAGATCTCCACAGTACTTTTGTGGCATGAACTGCTCTCGTCTAATTATATTATATCTCTTAATCCTGAGCAGGAAAGCAGAAAAATTAATGGACTTCATCTTCTACTGGATATTTACAAATTGGGCATTGAAGATGTGTGGCATGCTCGTTCAATGGGTTCTGTGCTAATTACATAGTCCATTGCAGCCATTGGCTTCAATCCACATTCTTTGGATAATCATGTTATCGCGTAAGGAATGTGCAATGACCTGGCAAGGAATCCTGTGTATGTTGACATTGTAAATGAATAGCTATATATATATATGTATATAATTCTTTCTACTCATAAAAAGTATGCGTGTATTAGTTCTCTCTATTCTTAAAAAAAAGTGTGTGTGTGTGTGCGTGTGCGCGTGCGAGTGTGTATGTGAGTGTGTGTGTGTGAGCGTGACCGTGTGTGCCTTTCAACTTTTGTAACATTTACATGTGTCTGACTGAGTGGCTTTTGACAGATCTTCCTATTTTGATGACCAACATAAGAGTTATTCAACTATAATACGCTTGAATATCAATAGGAACCGCCCCCGTCCCCTCATACTCACCCCCACCCCCGCATTCAATCTCCACCATAGACACAGAAACTGTGTGAAGAATAACTTGAGACTCGGAGAGAGAGAGAGAGAGAGGGAGAGAGAGAGAGAGAGAGAGAATGACAATGACAATGACAAATTCTTTTATTTCGAGGATAATGAATAAACACTCATGTGCTTTTTTACATCCAATCCCCGCCCGTAGAGAGAGAGAGAGAGAGAGAGAGAGAGAGAGAGAAGAGGAGACAGAGACAGAGACACCTACATTAATATATATCTTCACGATCTAAGAAACACACCAATCGGCACAGGAGTCTTGTCGCTGTACATGTATATACACTTCATAAAGTTTGAAAGAGAGCATGTGATCTATTCCGAGTCACCCTCGTGATGAATACACATGTACTGTACAGTCTGACTTAACTCCCGTCTTTTACACAAGCCATAATATATTAACAGACAGACAGACAAGACAGATACTGAATAGCCATCAGACTGATGCAGCAGTCCGTGATTTTTAGATCCAGATAGTAGAGAGAGAGAGAGAGAGAGAGAGAGAGAGAGAGAGAGAGACGAGAGTAGAAGAAGGAGTTGGTGAGAGATAACATAGAGTTATGAGAAGAGAGAGGAGTAAGATGACAATGGATAATTCTTTATTTCAGTGATAATGACTAAGCCCATTGCTTTTTTAACAACAGTCCCCGCCTTTACTTAAGGAGGCTATATATGATAATAAACTAAAATAAAGAAAAATACATACACAGGTAGAAACGGGGAAAGATATTGAGGAGAAGAGATAGAGAGATGCTTTAAGAGAGTCCGTTATTGGAAGAAGAGATAGAGAGAGAGATACGATCACACAGAGGAAGAGAGAGAGAGAGAGAGAGAGAGAGGACGATTTTATTTGAGAGATAGAGAGAAGAGAGAGAGAGAGAGAGAGAGAGAGAGAGAGGAGAGAGAAGAGAATGAGAGAGAAAGGAGAGAGAGAGAGAGAGAGAGGGGGGGGGGGGGTAGGGGGGCAAGCAGGCAGACAAACAAACAGGCAGACAGAAAAATTTCCATGCATTCTTTAGAAACGGGACAGAAACTGCTCGATCTCCGAGAGACGTTGTTGGTGACGCAGGCAAACAGAGAGAATGCAGCCAGGCAGGCTCAACATCCTCCTATCTTATGCTGCAGAACCGCACTGTTTCCTTAGTAAAGCCTAGCAGGCCTAGTTTTCTGTAGCAGTACGTACAGTCTGCTCTAGGCTAACGAGATTAACAACTTAACGCTGTACTGTGGATTCGTACGGTGCAAATGTTAGTTAAGTCTTCAGTACAATCTGATCTAAGGAGATAACATTGCAAACTATACGAAACGCACATGTGTAATTGCACGCGTGCGCACGTACGTACGCGCGCGCCCACACAGTCTCACACACACACACACGCGCGCGCGCGCGCGCGCGCACGCACGCACATACACTTGCAGCGTCATACGCGAAAGCACTCTTCATCCGGCTTTTCGTACCATCCGCATGTGTCATGCTCATAACATAGTTATAATCATGCATATAAACGCACGCGCACACACAGCAAACTACTTTTCTCTCTCTCTCTCTCGGCAAGGCTGAAAGAAAAAACATGTATGTGAATGCTTCTCTGTAACCCTGGAAAAATACAGATAATTCTCTCTCTCTCTCTCTCTCTCTCTCTCTCTCTCTCTCTCTCTCTCTCTCTCTCTCTCTCTGTGTTTGTGTGTGTGGGTATTTCTTTTTCGTTTACTGTGTGAGTGTATTAGTATTGGGCTTTTATATATATATATAATATATATATATATATATATATATTATATATATATATTATATATATATAATCATATATTTCCCTAAGGACGGTAACAGGATGTAAAAAACCCAACACATGAGGGCTTATTCATTATCCACGAAATTTTAAAAAAAGTCATTGTCATTCTCTCTCTCTCTCTCTCTCTCTCTCTCTCTCTCTCTCTCTTCTCTCTCTCTCTCTCTCTCCTCTTCTCTCACCGGCGCATCCGCTTCATAACAACAACAAAAAAAGAGTCAACATGGAACAGTTTATGACTAAGTTAGACAGACAACAAACTCATGATTTATTATGGCCAGCATGTTATGATCTACAGTCACAAATCTATAAATGAAAGATGGAGAAAGGAGGAGGGGTAGGGGTGGCGAAGAGACAGACATAGGCAGAGAGAGAGAGAGAGGGAGAGAGAGAGAGAGAGAGAGAGAGAGAGAGAGCTCTTGGTGTGTCAAAAGAAAGTTGTGGAATTTCATCCATCATCAGCAATAAAGACACTCACCTTCTAGCTTCTCAAATCAGCCAAGAATCTCCAAGCTTCAAAACTGTGGATCCCCGTTTAAAACTGCCTTTCTCGGCCCCAAACTTTGCGAACTGTGTATGTGGTCTGCAACTCTGCCGGGTTTGGCAAACGATCGTTTTTACACGCACCACACAGCCTCGCACCAAGTCTAGCCTAGCAGACGAGAATACATTGATGGCAAGGTCAGGCTTAAAATAGCATAGGGCTGCGATCGACAAGTAATCAAGAGTTCTGTTCCTTGATCTCAGCTGGCATGGACACAGTCATCTAGATACCAACCAGAGAGTCGTTTTCACTGAAACTCGCAGAAAGCTCAATCCTAAGGAAAAACGAGGATATCATTAAAAAAAATAACCCCTGCTATGTGTGTGTGTGTGTGTGTGTGTGTGTGTGTGTGTGTGTGTGTGTTTTCTCATTAGATGGTTTCACATTTAGACCTTTTCAAAATAAATGTAAAGAATGGAGCAGAAGGTGAATGGTGGATAAAAGGTGAAAAATGGCCCAAAAGATAGATTCTACAGCAGTGTTTTTTTAAATCACTGACTAAACAATTATTTCAGCAATTGCTATTATTACAGCTTACCTAGGAATCATACAGCACACCTTGAATTTTGGCATATTTCTCACTTTAAATAAAATCTTTATTTCTGATTATAAACTTTTGAGCACTAGGCAATCAAATAATACAGATTACGTGTGTGATTATGATGGTCTGAAAAAGTTAGTTGAATTACATCTCCCATATACATATAGACAACTATACCCAGTTTCCTAGTCATTTACACATGAGGTAGCTCTTGGAGACTGTATAATCTAAGATGCAGCTTGTATAGACTGTATTTTGTGAAAACTTGTGACGTCATTTAAAGCCTTCAACATGGCCGATAGTGAACTGAATGTGGATAGTCTGATCAACAGGCTTCTAGAAGGTTTGGCAGTGTACTTTTAATTTGCATCTTTTACTGTTTGATAGACATTTTGACATCACAAATAAATAAGATTGAAGAGTTACATGCGTGATTTGGTTTGCATTGTGGTAACTTGCTGAGTAAGTGACATACCTTAGGAAGTAAAGTTTCGTCTGCTTCTTGAAGTTGCCTTAAGTTGGTTTCTTCCTGGAACCAAAAGCAGAGACAATCATAACAGAAGGCGGTTTCAGGATTTAGTCAGTTACTTTTAGAATTGGTTTTACTGTTTTCTTGTTGGAATCGGTGTAGTTTGAGTGGAAGCATTTGACAGTAGAGTTCTTGCAATTGCTTATGGTTGTAAAGTTTTGTGGCCCATACAAATTGGAAATAATAATCCTGAATAATGACCAGAATGGTTATCGCTGTTTACTGGCTTTAGCCTTTTTAGTATTTACTGAACACACTATAATCATATATATATATATATATAATATATATATATATATATGTATGTATGCATGATAAATAGGTTACCCCATAAATCTGAGTATGCCAAAGTGTGCTGATCCAACAAATATGATATTGTAAACACTTCTAAAGTTGATTAATAAATTGTAGCTTCAACTAAGTTCAAACACTGTCTTCAAATGCAGGCATAAGCTTACATGAACAGTTGTACACTGTTCCCATGCTCCATCCCATGATCCTAGTCCACTAGAGGAAGTAAAAGAAAAACTGTAACAGCTATGAATTCAGTTCAAAGTTTTGGATCATAATGGATGTCATATAAATTTTTGGTTAATAATCTTTCAAAATGAGGAAGTATCATGCTAGCTTTACCTGCTGATTCATCACATTATATGGTTGGATAGCCTGCCTAGGACAGTGCAATGTTTTGTAATTTAAAAAAAACACCCTGTTCACAATAAAAAGTAGAATAAAATGTCAGTCACAGACTGGCTGCATCAGCTTTTTATTGAAAAAGAGCCAACACTGCCCACAGCTGAGTAAGTGAGTTGATACAGTAAATTGAGTAATTGTCTATGACTGACAACCAAGGCTAAGGTTTTGAAAAACACAAGTTTAAAGTAAAGATGATAAAACCAGCTGTCAATTATCATGTTCCTCAGTTCTTTCACATAATTGCATCAGACTTTGCAACTTGCTTATTTTGTTTGTTGTTTTTTAAAATCTATTTGTGCACAACATGCCATCAGTCTGGCTTGAATTATTGAGTCAGTGAGTGGTTCTTGGGATAGTAAGAGTAACTTGAAGTTGAAATTTTTTTTTTGTTCCTCGGCTACAGCTCAGAGGCACACCAATGGTGATATTTTTGTGTTTGCAACCAGCTCCCCCCTACCCCCTACTATTTAGGTAGCTGCATTTTGACTTCAGGATAATAAAGTTGAAGATAAAAAGGCTGCTGCAGTGCACTCACAAAAAAGGGGGGAGATGTCTTTTTTATGTTGATTGCTAATCATCAGCATCAGCAGTTCCTCAAGATTATGTTAGATGGTCATCAGGGGGACATGCGGGATGCATCAATGGTCTGTTATTAATTTAGTTCAGGCTGATCTGTCTTATCCAATCCATTCTTCATCCTTTTACAGCAACAGTGCCATGTTTCATGATTGCTAAATCACCCAGTAAAATTGAATGACTTTCTTAATATTAATAAATTATTATATAATGTATTAGATAATCTTCTGCTTGTAAAGTTGTATTTGTTGCAGAGGAAGGCTTTCAAATAATTTGTTGTGATATTTTGCAGAGAGCTAGCAATAGTAATGCAATAGCCTTATAGTTCATGTAGCAAATGGTTGTAAATTACATTTATAAACACACTATCCATCTCAAGTTGTTCAGTATTTCTGTCTGTAGCCAGAGGATGCCGCCCAGGGAAAATTGTACAGATGTCAGAATCAGAGGTGAGGGGCTTGTGTCTAAAGTCCCGCGAGATCTTCCTCAGCCAGCCCATCCTCTTAGAACTTGAAGCCCCGCTGAAGATTTGTGGTTTGTATGAATTTCTTCATTGCTCAGTGTAGAATTATTACCTAAGAAATACTATTGTAGTAAGGAGCTTTCATCATTCTTTTTTTTTAATGAACTTTCTATAACAATGCATATCTTCATTTTGCTTGTAATATTTGGATAATTCCTTTTTAAATTATAGCCCATTTATTTCTTGTGCTGTTCCTTCTTTTGCAAGCAGAAAACAACCAAACACTGAAACATTTGTCATGACTGCCAGTTTAGTGTGCAGGTTTGCAAAGGCCTGCCAAGAGACATATAATTAATCATATGCTTTTAGTTTTTAAACCGAAATTTTGCTTTACTAGGCTAACAAATTTACTGTACCCGACATGTGTGCTGTGCAGGTGATATACACGGCCAGTACACCGACTTGCTGCGATTGTTCGAGTATGGCGGGTTCCCCCCAGAGTCAAACTACCTGTTCCTGGGAGATTACGTGGACCGAGGGAAGCAGTCTCTGGAGACCATTTGCTTGCTGCTGGCCTACAAAATCAAATATCCTGAAAACTTTTTCTTGCTCAGAGGCAATCACGAATGTGCCAGCATCAACCGCATCTATGGTTTTTATGACGAGTGTAAGTTGTTTTTTCTGTTGGTGTGGTACTTCTGCAGAAAACTGTGTGTAGGTTAGGGGGAGAGAGAGAGAGAGCCAGAATGGGAAGGAGGGAGACAGAGAGGGAAAGAGAAAAGAGTTTGTGTGTGTGTGTGTTTACTTGCATGTGTGGAAGTGTTAGTTTTGCATGAAGCCTCGTCATGATCATAATGCCTTAGGATATTTGTGCTATTCATGATAAAAACAATATTAAACTTTAAAAAAAAAATGTTGGCCTATGTCATGGTCCAATCAGCTTCTCTGACTGTTGGTTTACGTGCTTGCAAAGATCTCTTGTTTGAACAATGTCACATTGATGGCTTATGAGTTTACCAGTTTTTGAAAATAACACATTTGCATTAGGAGCTGTTCATTAAAGGGGTCTGTATTATGCACGCTCATGTTAAAAGGATTTGAAGAATTAGAAATTGGAATGCTGCAAATTGTTGGAATACAAAAGAACAAAATGAAACACAAAAGCATGTGTGACCTGTCAGTTAAAAATGAAGTAGTTCTGCAGACAAGTGGCAGTTAAAACAAGGTGGTAGACTTTTTAATTCCTTCTTAGAAAATTCCGAGTGTTAGGGACATTTCAATGATTTTTCAACTGGCATATTGTGAAGAGACAAAAAGAACCAAAATGGAAGACTGGCAACATTGCAGCATTCAGAGAGAAACCACTAGCAAAGACCCAGGCTTTGGCATACTACCAACTGGAAGGCAGGTGTATATCTGGCAAGCAGTTCTTCAGTGTAGTGCCTAAATGGCTCCTCAGGGACGAAAGAAGGAAGGAAGGGAGGATTATAAATGTTGTTGCAGTGATCTTATAATTCACAGGTTAATTTTACAAATATGTGCTTTTTTAATAATTTGGCTTTGCATGTGTTATACAGTTATTTTGGTACTGTGTCCCCTCCATGCAGGTAAGAGACGATATAACGTGAAGCTGTGGAAGACTTTTACAGACTGCTTTAACTGCCTGCCTATTGCTGCCATCATTGATGAGAAAATCTTCTGCTGCCATGGAGGTAAGTCTGCTTCGAGGTTTTCATTGATAAAGACTTTGAGATAGAAAATTGTTTCAAAGGTATACGCTTTTTTCCCCTTTCTTTCTTTTATTTACATCATGTTTATGCCGTTGAGTTATCAGAATTAAAAGAACATGTTTCTTGATCGACAACTGTTAACACTATCCCTACGCATTTGTATACTACTGTAACCCAGTAGTGGGTGATGCGGACGGAAGGGCTAGTAGATTGGTTGGTTACCTATAGCAGATTACCCGTAGGGAAAAGGTTAAATAAAACACTGAAAGTTGAGAAGTCCATGTTTGTAATATCTGTTTGTTTAAACTATTGATTATTTATCATTGATTGCATGACTGTGTAAGATTAGGTTGAATGCATGCGCTTTGATTTGTCTTTGCAAGAGTTTATTATTATTGTTATTATTAAGTAGGAAGAACTGATGAGTTAAAAAAAAGGTCTTAAGACAGAAGTGATGTGAAGTTTGTGTTTGTCTTTTGCAGGTCTGTCTCCTGATCTACAGTCCATGGAGCAGATCCGACGAATTATGCGACCAACAGATGTGCCTGATACAGGTTGGTGAACTCTCCACATGCTTTTTGTTGTCACAGATATATTATATCCAATTTTTTTTATGAATATAGAAAGGAGGAGAGAGAGGAGTCTGCTTTTAGATAATTACTGTATAATGGTGTTTTACAGATTTGTTGAATGGTGTCTCTGAGTGATGCAAATGAATAAAGGATCATTTTTGTTCAGTGCAAAATCTTGCTTGAGCAACTTAGTGTGATGTACTCGCACGTTACTTCAGTGTATGAAATTACTTGGTCAGTTCTGCTGTAGGGATGCCAGGTGCTTTTTCCAGTATGAATGGCATCTTCACCTTATTGAAATCCTGTGCTGAAAATTCCCTCTTTTCTATCACTGTCTTTGTTTCTGTCTTTTTCATAACCTTTCTGTTATCTCTCTGGCTTATTTTTTTACATTCCTAGTCCATTCTCCTGTTTTTAGGCAAATGTTCTTTTTTTATTATATGACATTTTGCCTGCATTGTTTTTTTGTTTTGTTTTGTTTTTTGGCAGCTAGGTAGTGATATTTAAACATTGGGATGAGCACAGGATGTCCATTCCGCAGTGGTGTTTGCCCATATGACATTTTATATGTATTATATATTTTTGTACTTAAAAAAAATATATTTGAAGGGATTAGGAGGTGTTGGTTTTCAACTTAAAATGAATGTTACTGGAGCCACTGAAACTGAATGAGCTGACAGCCTTGATATGACCATCCATGGTCGATAGGGCTATAAACAACATGAAATGAAATAAATTTAACCTTGTTATAAAATCACATTTACTCTTTTTTTTTCTTTCCAATGACTAGGATGTGGTGAAAAGGAGGGGCACAGTTGTCAGTTTTCCTCACTTTCAGCTGCTCTCAGTTGCTATCTGTTCCATACCATCCCAGCCCAGCTGGTGCTAATTATAGCAGGAACTGACCACACTTGGACTTTGTAAAAGGAAGGGGCACTAAATTTAGCACACTTTACTGAGTGATGGGGACGGGATAGCTCAGTGGTCGGAGCACTCGCTTTCCCCCAGCCAAGTTAAGCAGCGTCGAGCGTGGTTACCAGTTGGATGGGTGACCTTTTGTGCGCCTTGGCTTCAGTACAGTCCCCCAGTTCACCCAGCTGTAAATGGGTACCTGTCCTCTTTAGGGTCAGGGAAGGTAAAGCAGCGAGGGAGAGGAGATGGGGGCCGCCCTCAATATGCTGGCCCTAGAGAAGTGAGGTCTCTGACGCCTCGCTCCCCTATGACCTTATAGGTTATGGGACTTTTTTACCTTTACTTTTACTGAGTGATGATGGATGTGCTTACTATGGTGGGGTGGATACAAAACTCGTCGGGTCAAGTGAGTTAATGGCTGTTGCTGCTGTGTCCTTCAGGGTTGTTGTGTGACCTGTTGTGGTCTGACCCTGACAAAGACGTGCAAGGATGGGGAGAGAACGACAGAGGCGTGTCCTTCACCTTCGGCGCCGATGTCGTCAGCAAGTTCCTCAATCGCCATGACCTGGATCTCATCACAAGGGCACACCAGGTATCTAATGATGATAATTATAATGATAATAATGTAATGGTAATGATGATGATGATGGTAGTAATAATAATTATCAGTGTTGTTGAATACAAACCCAAAAAGAATTTTCACACTATGGGCATGATCGCAGTGCTAGAAGAGAGGGAAATTGAAGAGAAGTTAGTGGGGAATAGGAACACACAGAGACTCACAGATGCTCACACACACACACACATACATATACACACACACACACTCTCACACACACGCCAATGTGACACAATTTTGTAAAAATGTTAACATTGTTTCTTTTCTTCTTTTTTTTGTGGTCTAATATCGCTATGAGTGAAGAGACGTTAAATTAAAGATGGGAAACATTCACTCACACACACACAAACTCTCTATCTCTCTCTCATTCATTCACTCACTCTTAGCTCCACACACAGAGTTAAAATCTGTATCTGCAGTGTTGGAGTCAGATTGTGTGTTTAGATGGTGACCCTCTGCTTTCTAGGCAGGCTTATTTTCCTAGAACACCAAAGCAATGCTGTGCAGTGCCACACAACACAACCCATCCTTGTCCACATAATGCAACACAACACAACACAACCCCTCCTTGTCCACATAATGCAACATGACACAACACAACCCATCCTTGTCCACATAATGCAACAACATAACACAACCCATCCTTGTCCACATAATGCAACAACACAACCCATCCTAGTCCACATAATGCAACAACACAACACAGCCCATCCTTGTCCACTTAATGCAACAACATAACACAACCCATCCTTGTCCACATAATGCAACAACATAACACAACCCATCCTTGTCCACATAATGCAACAACACAACCCATCCTTGTCCACATAATGCAACAACACAACACAACCCATCCTTGTCCACATAATGCAACAACACAACACAACCCATCCTTGTCCACATAATGCAACAACACAACACAACCCATCCTTGTCCACATAATGCAACAACACAACACAGCCCATCCTTGTCCACATAATGCAACACAACACAACACAGCCCATCCTTGTCCACATAATGCAACAACACAACCCATCCTTGTCCACTTAATGCAACAACATAACACAACCCATCCTTGTCCACATAATGCAACAACATAACACAACCCATCCTTGTCCACATAATGCAACAACACAACCCATCCTTGTCCACATAATGCAACAACACAACACAACCCCTCCTTGTCCACATAATGCAACAACACAACACAGCCCATCCTTGTCCACATAATGCAACAACACAACCCATCCTTGTCCACATAATGCAACAACATAACACAACCCATCCTTGTCCACATAATGCAACAACACAACCCATCCTTGTCCACATAATGCAACATCACAACACAACCCATCCGTGTCCACATAATGCAACAACACAACACAGCCCATCCTTGTCCACATAATGCAACAACACAACCCATCCTTGTCCACATAATGCAACAACATAACACAACCCATCCTTGTCCACATAATGCAACAACACAACCCATCCTTGTCCACATAATGCAACATCACAACACAACCCATCCGTGTCCACATAATGCAACAACACAACCCATCCTTGTCCACATAATGCAACAACACAACCCATCCTTGTCCACATAATGCAACACAACCCATCCTTGTCCACATAATGCAACAACACAACACAACCCATCCTTGTCCACATAATGCAAGAACACAACACTCCTTGTCCACATAATGCAACAACACAACACCTCCTTGTCCACATAATGCAACAACACAACCCATCCTTGTCCACATAATGCAACACAACACAACCCATCCGTGTCCACATAATGCAACAACACAACACAACCCATCCTTGTCCACATAATGCAACACAACCCACCCTTGTCCACATAATGCAACAACACAACACAACCCATCCTTGTCCACATAATGCAACACAACACATCCTTGTCTACATAATGCAACAACACAACCCATCCTTGTACACATAATGCAACAACACAACCCATCCTTGTCCACATAATGCAACACAACCCATCATTGTCCACATAATGCAACAACACAACCCATCCTTGTCCACATAATGCAACACAACCCATCCTTGTCTACATAATGCAACAACACAACACAACCCATCCTTGTACACATAATGCAACAACACAACCCATCCTTGTACACATAATGCAACAACCCATCCTTGTCCATATAATGCAACAACACAACACAACCCATCCTTGTCCATATAACACAACACAACCCATCCTTGTCCACATAATGCGACAACACAACAACACAACCCCTCCTTGTACACATAATGCAACAACACAACACAACACATCCTTGTCCACATAATGCAACAACACAACACAGCCCATCCTTGTCCACATAATGCAACACAACCCATCCTTGTCCACATAATGCAACACAACCCATCCTTGTCCACATAACACAACACAACCCATCCATGTCCACATAATGCAACAACACAACCCATCCTTGTCCACATAATGCAACAACACAACCCATCCTTGTCCACATAATGCAACAACACAACCCATCCTTGTCCACATAATGCAACAACACAACACAACCCATCCTTGTCCACATAATGCAACAACACAACACAGCCCATCCTTGTCCACATAATGCAGCAACACAACACAACCCATCCTTGTCCACATAATCCAACAACACAACACAACCCATCCGTGTCCACATAATGCAACAACACAACACAACCCATCCGTGTCCACATAATGCAACAACACAACACAACCCATCCTTGTCCACATAATGCAACAACACAACACAACCCATCCTTGTCCACATAATGCAACAACACAACACAACCCATCCGTGTCCACATAATGCAACAACACAACACAACCCATCCTTGTCCACATAATGCAACAACACAACCCATCCTTGTCCACATAATGCAACAACACGACCCATCCTTGTCCACATAATGCAACAACACAACACAACCCATCCTTGTCCACATAATGCAAGAACACAACACCTCCTTGTCCACATAATGCAACAACACAACACCTCCTTGTCCACATAATGCAACAACACAACACAACCCATCCTTGCCCACATAGTGCAACAACACAACACAACCCATCCTTGTCCACATAATGCAAGAACACAACACCTCCTTGTCCACATAATGCAACAACACAACACCTCCTTGTCCACATAATGCAACAACACAACACAACCCATCCTTGCCCACATAATGCAACAACACAACACAACCCATCCTGCCCACATAGTGCAACATCACAAACACAACCCATCCTTGCCCACATAATGCAACAACACAACACAGCCCATCCTTGTCCACATAATGCAACAACACAACACAGCCCATCCTTGTCCACATAATGCAAACAAACAACACAACCCGTCCTTGTCCACATAATGCAACAACACAACACAACCCATCCATGTCCACATAATGCAACAACATAACACAACCCATCCTTGTCCACATAATGCAACAACAACACAACCCATCCATGTCCACATAATGCAACAACACAACACAACCCATCCTTGTCCACATAATGCAACAACAACACAACCCATCCATGTCCACATAATGCAACAACACAACACAACCCGTCCTTGTCCACATAATGCAGCAACACAACATAACCCATCCTTGTCCACATAATGCAACAACACAACACAACCCGTCCTTGTCCACATAATGCAACAATGACACAATCCATCCTTGTCCACATAATGCAACAACACAACCCATCCTTGTCCACATAATGCAACAACACAACACAATCCATCCTTGTCCACATAATGCAACATCACAACACAACCCATCCTTGTCCACATAATGCAACAACACAACCCATCCTTGTCCACATAATGCAACACAACACAACACAATACAAATACCCACCCCATAGGATGCAATAACACAACACTAATACCCATCACATAATATGCAACAACACAACACACATAAATACCCACCACATAAGATGCAACAACGCATTACAACACCACTTTGACTACCCATCACATAAGATTTATACATCCCTGTCTATGTGTGTGTGTGTAAGTTTATGTCTTTACTAGACAGTGGTCATTATGGTGCGCGGGTGCATGTGTGTGTGTATGTGTGTGTTTTCTAGTCAATAGTCTTTATAAAATTGTGTTCATATATGGGTGTGCGCATGTGTGTGAGTGTGCGCGTGTGTGCACGTGTAAAAAAAAAAGTTTATGTCTTTTCCAATCAATGGTTTTTACAACATTGTATTCCTACATTGGTGTGTGCGTGGTGCGTGTGTGTGCGCGCACCTGGGTTTGTGTGTGTGATAATTTTTTTAAGCTATCTTGGAATGATTATATCAATCTGAAATGTATTTTTCTTGTGTCTTGTGAGATAATTATAGGTATCAATGTGCCTGTCAGTATTGTAATTGCCCTTCATGGGATGATTAAAGTGTTTTTGACTTGACTTGACTTCACTTGACTTCATGTTACAGGTTGTTGAGGACGGCTATGAGTTTTTCGCCAAGCGTCAGTTGGTGACCTTGTTCTCCGCCCCCAATTACTGTGGGGAGTTTGACAATGCAGGAGGCATGATGTCAGTCGACGACACACTCATGTGTTCATTTCAGGTATGCTTATTTATTTATTTATTTATTTATTTATTTATTTGTTTGTTTTATTCTTTTATATCGAGGATAATGGAATAAGTACTTATGTGCTTTTTTTACATCCAGTCCCCGTGTGTATGCGTTTTTGTAAATTCTGTCCTCTGTGTGTGTGTGTGTGTGTGTGTGTCTACATGTGCGTGTGTGTGTGTGTGTGTGAGTGCGTGTGTGTGTGAGTGTGTGTGTTGCAAAGAGTTGTTTGTCAGAAAGAGTATGTCTTAACATGTGTGATGAAAGCCCTGATTCGGCTCCAGTGGTTAGTTGAGCTCTAAGCAAAACCAGACTAACTGTTATAAGTCTCTAGCTTATCAGCTGCTACTTTCTCTGTCACACCAATACCTGAAGGTCTTACAGTCTGAATGTAACGTTTGAGTTGATTAAAGAGTGTTCCCCATGTGTGTCTTGAAACAGTTTGAACTGTGTGTCTCTCTGATCATGACTGTGACTTGTGTTGTGCATTCCACGATTGAGTTCACACATTCTGCTTTAAGATAAATTTAAGATAAATGCATTGGGATTCTAAATTTCCAAGATGTTTGTCATGGAAAGTGTTATGCAGTTATATTAAATTTAGTGTTTTGCTGGTTTATATTGAATTTTTGGTTGTTTTTTTTACAAGTCTGATGATGACAATTTCAGTTGAGGATTGTTGCCATCTTAGATTGAAAATTGCAAACAGTGATGAATCTTTTCCCCTCCCAAAGTAATGTGATAGCAAAGAGAGAGAGACACAGAGAAAGAGAGAGGCAGAGAAGCAAATTATTTGTTCTCAGCCTTTGCCAATGTAGGCTGTTTTTTCCTAGTTAAATAAGGCAGTGTGCACTAAAATATTTTGTGGCATCTCACCCCCCTCCCCAGTCTGTGGTGCATTGATGATATCCAAAGTTCTGCATAGTCCAATGTCCTGCTGAAGCTGTTGCTTTTTATCTTTATCATTTTGTGGCCTATATATTTCATATGTGGATTTTTTTTTTATTCCTTTGCACCCATATCATAAAGAATATCCATTGTTTATCTTTAACAGTGAAATTAAAAAGGTAAAGGTAAAGGAGTCCCATAACCTATAAGGTCGTAGGGGAGCGAGGCGTCAGAGACCTCACTTCTCTAGGGCCAGCATATTGAGGGCGGCGCCCATCTCCTCTCCCTCGCTGCTTTACCTTCCCTGACCCTAAAGAGGGCAGGTACCCATTTACAGCTGGGGGAACTGTACTGAAGCCAAGGCACGCAAACGGTCACCTATCCAACTGGTAACCACGCTCGACGCTGCTTAACTTGGCTGGGGGAAAGCGAGTGCTCCGACCACTGAGCTATCCCGTCCCCTAACAGTGAAATTACAACAACAACAAAAGGGAAAAAAAGAGCCTTCATTCAACGGATGGTTGTGAACATGTTCCAGATTCTGAAACCTTCAGAGAAGAAAGCGAAATACCAGTACGGAGGATTGAATTCCGGTCGCCCCACCACCCCACCGAAGAAAAAGTGATGGTGCAGCCTGTATGTAGACGGCCTGAGTGAGTTCATCATCATCATCATCATGCATCGTTCCCTGGATGGTAGGACCTGCTTCAGGGCCGTGGTTTCTCTTCATGTCATCGTGAACCAAGCCTTTCATGCTGTGGACCTCTCTCTCTGCTCACATCAGACAGCATCTTCTCGCTATCAGTTTAATGAATGAAATGCTTAATGCTGATAGTATCTTTCGTGAGAATCTCTTACTATTTTGCGTTCATCATTATTTCATTAAAAAAATGATCAAATTCACACTTTGTATGTCAGTCAGCTGCTGTCTGTCAGAATTGGTAAGAAAGATCAAACTCTGTTTATATGTCATCTGCTGTTTTGATTCACTTGGGTGCAGGCTTTTTATTTTATTTTTAATTTTTTTTTTTTTCGAAGTCTGATGCTCAGTGGCTATGAGCATAGATCTTGTGTGTGGGGTTTAAGAACCTACAATGAGATGATTCAAAGCTTGTAAACCATTTCAGCATATCTGTAACCAGGCATCTGCATCCTTGCATTATAAATCCATCAAAAACGCAGTCAGAATTCATTGCACTTTTTGTTGATTTTGTTGCTTTTTTAATCTAAAGCTTTATATGTTCATTGGTTGTACTGAGGATCTCTTTCAAGGTAAAAAAAAAAAAGTTTGTGGTTTTAGCCCTTTGAGGTCAGTAAGGCATAGGAGTGAAAGAATTGCTGGTCCACAACACTATTGAGAAAAGCAGGCTGCATTAAACATTTTGAAGGATGACTTGTGAGAGATGTGTGATTTTAGTAATTGATTTAAGGTTGTGTATTATTTAGCGTCATAGCAGAAATGTCTTTCTTGGAAAAGTCGGGCTGCTTTCCTTGGGAAGAGCAGATTGCCACACTTGTAGGGCTACCCGTTTAAAAAAAAAAAAGTGTATATGTTTCACTGCAAGAGTGGCATATTTTTTTCAACACAATTTTACCAAAAGACAACTCTTTTGTTGCCTTGGTCAGTTTTATGTATACTAAATGCATGCTGTACGTGGGATCTTGTTTATAGTCTCATTTGAAAGATGAGCACCATGACCATTATTCATGGTCTAAAGGATAAGGGGAAAGAGGATCAGCTTCTGGCAAGATTTAAACCCGGAACCTGCAACTTTCTACATGGGTGTGTGAACAGCTTGACCACTGAACCACCACATTCAGGTTTTGAAGCTGTTTTCCCCCAGTTAGGTAGCCGGCCTGGCACTGTAAGGAGAGTGGCCTATACCCCAGCAGAAGTGGTTCCAATGTTAAAACTGCAGCAACGGAAACAAGGCCGCTGTCGCAAGAAAGATTTTGTAGGTGTGATGAATTCAGATCACTGGTTTTTTTTTAAAGGTTTTGAGCTACAGCAGTCAGCCGGAGAACATAGATGATTGTGTCCATTAGTGGGTGGTGTTTTTTTTCTTTCTGGCTGTCTGGACATGGGAATATACCTGCCTCAGCAGCGGGAAGAATAACTGTTCTGAATGGGTTTCGAACATCATGGTAAAGATGGTTTTGTGGTGATCTTGAAAATTGCATCTGAAGAAGATCAAAGTTTTGGCTTGTCCTCTGCCTTGTTTTCTGTAGCAAGATCTGAAGAGGGTACTGTATGATAACAACAAATAATAAAGAGGATGCAAGATCATTCATAAATGTAAGTGAAGTCAGTTGTTTTAAACACAAACCAAAAAAAAGTTTGTCAGATGCGCTTGTTTATCAGAGGTTTTTTTGGTTGTTTTTTTAGGCAGCTGTTACTTTGATGGCAATGTCTATCGGTAAAATATGTTTTTAACTGTTTTTGTGTGTGTGTGGGTGTTGAAGTGTGCTTGATGAAAGTCTGAGTTTATGAGATTATTGAAATGTTGACATGTGTCAGAAACTTTGGATGTGAATATTCCCCCTTTTTGTCTTTTGATTTTTTTGCAAAATTCTGGGCTTAATCACAATCCTTGATTAAACCATCAACACTGGGGACAACAGCAAAGTGAGAGTATGTATGATCAGTGGTTTTCCCACTCATGGAATTCCATCTTTCAGCTTAATCTTTAGTGATCGACTATGACTCTGACTAGGAGGCTTGACTTGCACAGTCTTCATGTGCTGCAGCCCTAGGGGCTGGTTGGCCTCTGGAGAACATCTCCAACGCTGACTGTCCTTATGCCCACTTGTGCTGTGGGCAAGGCACCTCCATTATAATCAAATGTCTGCCGAATTTCCCAAACAGCTGCTGCCTCCTCTTCTGTTTTGGAAATCATCGTTGAACATGATGGACAAACATTATATTTATGTTGGGTAAGGGTTTTACTTTTTTTCCATTTGGTAGGTTGGGGAGGGGGGGGGGGGGTGACTTATGCATGTCATTTTGTTTTTTTGTTCTGCCTTCACTTGTTTTCAAAGCAAACTACTTGATGCCTGGAAGCTGCTGACTCATTTCAAGCCCTTCTTGTTGCACTACGCAATATCAAAAGTTATCATGTTGTTTTTGTTTTGAGAGAATGGCAGATCTTTGACTTATGATGCCCAACTGTGTGTATGCCTTTTAAATTTATAATCTTGAGTTATAGTAAAAGTAAAAAAAATGATGAAATGTGAATATGGCATGTGTACATCACTTATTGAAGATAACTTTTTTTTGTATTCATATGGTATGAATTAGAACTTAACAAACAATGTATACCAGCATGTATGAGGTATTCTCACTTCGTAAAAAAGTATCTCGCAGCCAATCCAATTTAATATGTATAAGAGGATGAACAAAACGTCATAACAAACGAGAAAGACTGCATTGGTCAGTGTAGATTGTCGTCACATTGATACACAACATGTGAAACATTTCTTCCAGGGCTTCTTATTCCAGCATTTGTCAAAGTACTGCCCTAAAATACATATATTTTCAGAAAAAATAGGAGTGTGAGAGAAAGTAAATATTTTAGTACATGCTTACCAAATTACAGTAAAGAAAAAAAAAGTTTTAAAAAAGGCATTTGGGGATTCCAGCAATTATTATTATTTTTTGGGGGGGAGAATGAAAGTCAGTGAAAAGTGAAATGTCCAGAATTTTGGTTATACTGTCGTACGATAAGAGGTATGTGTAGTTTGTGTTTTGTATCTTCCTGTGAAGTTTTTTGTTGTTGTTTGGTTTTTTTTTTATTTCAAAGATAATGGAATAAGCACTCAAGTGCTTTTTTTTTCTTTTACATATAGTCCCTGTGTGTATGTAGTTTTTAAAATTTTATCATCTGTTCCTACCTGCACACAATGGTCTACTCTTCCAAAAAGCGGAACAGGTTCTAATATGTGTGCAAGATGTTCTGCGTGCGTTAGCATATGGGACTTCAGTTTATAGTCTCATCTGAAGGACTTTTGAGGTGAGTGGAGTCAGCACTAATGTTAACTCCAGGAGAAAATATTTCCTTGAACGATTCGAACCCGAGTCAGCATATCACGTGTGCAATGTGCAATGCTCTAACCACCAGGCTATCCCATCCTCCCATGTGTTGGGTTCCAACTGCCATTGGTTTACTTTTGTTCAGAGAGAAACTTTAAAAAAAAACAACTCCCCCAAATCACAAGTTTTAAGAAACTTGAATTTAGTATTATTTTGTTAAAGGCTTGTGTAAATGGTGTTCAGCATGCTCTCCTCATTTTTTTTAAAAAGGTGTTATTGTTCAGGTATGCAAAAGCTGAAATGATTTTTGAAGTGTGAAATGTCCTTGGTTGAGTGGGCCTCAATGCTGCTGGGTTGTGACGACTGTGATTTTTGTGTGGTTGTCATCTTGTCAAGCCTTACTGTACTGCTGGGATACTTTGTATGTATCTTAGTAAGCATTCTTGTTCACACATGCTTCAAAAATCCGTGAAAGATATGGGTCTCTGAATGTTTATTTCACAGTGCTTTTAACCATCAAACAGCCAAGTTGGTTCAGAAAAAGTTAAATGCATCAGTGCAGCCGTTTTAATGTCTCATTATCATTTATCAGCATCATTCAGTTTACATGTTCATCTTGGGAACTGTATTAATGGCCTGAAGATGAGAGGAGAGATGGATGCATTAGCGTCTTCATTTTGCTTACCCAGTCAACGCTTTCCTTACCTACTGCCTGCTCAGTTAACTCTCTGTTTAAGATTAACTCTATCCCTATGTTAAAGAAAGAACCTCTCTTTCCCGGTACATATGCACTATGCACATTTGAATGCTACCGTTACACAGTAGTGGGTGATATGGAGGGAAGGGTTAGTAGATGGTTGGTTACCCTGTAGCGGTTACCTGTAGGGAAAAGGTAACTGGGGAAAGAAAAAACACTTAATTTTCACTCACACAGAGAAAACCAGATCTTGTACCCATTCAGATGTGTGTGTGGGTGAAAAAATTTTTTACTAACAGTGTGATAATTGCATTGCAGTGATGTGTGTGAATTACTGTATATATACACTTTCACATGTGTGGGAGAGAGAGCAGAAGAATGCCACTTTGCATATGTCAGAATATTGAAAGAATGTTTTTCTTTTCCTGTCAGCAGCATGTGTGTATTATTAATTAATAAGCTTTGTGATAACTGATCTTAATACGATTAAAAGGTTGTATATTATGAACAGAATGTGTGATTATGTTGAGCAGAGCTTAGGCAAGGAAATGAATGCTGTAGAATGCTTAAATAACCCAACTATGCACTTCTCCCGATGTTGGAGTGAGTTCACTGTGACTTTTCTTGTACATAGTATTTTGAATTGGTGCCCACTTCTTGTTCACTGTGTTCATCATGTTCATGCTTGTAGCAAGTTGTATTCAGTAAAAGTCTTGTTCAAACTCAAAAGACAAAAATGGACTAAATTTAATGCCCATTTTCTTCATCGTTGCTTCTTTCACGTGTGGTTAGAATGGTATGCCGAATTTGCTGTTTTTTGCCTTTTGGCATATTCAATTACTTTTTTGTTGTTTTTGATGTTAATTTATAAACTGGTTATATTTGTTTAGCCGTTCAGTTTATAAATTCTGGGTAGTTTCAAGATATTAATTTCATGTGATAGTTAAGCATGCTTTATCATCCACAATGCTCAGCAAACAATACTGACTTCCAAAAGAAAATCTTGGAATTTGGAGGTAGATGTAAACTGGTGGTGCTCAGTGAATCAGCACATGGAGGTATTTGAACTATTTCCACACACAAAAAAAGGGGGGAGGGGGAGTACTGTCATCATTACGAAATCAGTGATTCAATGAAACATAGCTAAATTTAAGGATGGTTAGGAGGAAAAACTGTTGATTTGGAGGGACCATCCTCAAAACCTGCATTAAAAAAACCAAACCAAAATCCCCCTCTCCCCTCAAAAGAAAAATAAGTAGAGGATTTATGAAGATTTAAAGAAGAAAAAAGATCCGCAGGGAACACATTTTTGCTGGTATATTTCACCCTAACTGCTGTGTGTGTATATAGAAATATAAACAGACTGCCACTATGGTGCTTAGCTGGTGCATTTGTGCAAAGATTTGACAGACAGTGGCATAATAATAATAATAATAATGTATGGAATTTATATAGCGCTGAATCTTGTAAAACAACAATACATACATACATGCATACATACATACAATATAATCTGTGAACCAATGTTTCTGTTTATGGGAGTATCACACTGTGTTCCCTTGCAGATTTTTGATATTTTTGTCTCTGTATGCTAGTAGTGTGCATAGCACAAGCGGCGTTATTATTGGCTTGTGAAGTTGGCGTGCCTTTGATCCTCCGGGAGTGAAAGAAGTTGTTTCATGTTCGGTATTTAACACTTTTTTTGGGGGGGGGCCTCTGCCTTGATCCGTAGAAGACATGGGTAGAAGCGGCCTTCCTCTCTCTCATCTTAAGGAGCATAATTTCAGTCTTCTGCCGTTCAGATCGCCGTGCGCTGTGATTCACGCAGAACGAGGGAGAAAGTGGGATCGCAAGACTACAGTGAGAACAAGACATATTCTTCTCTCAGTGAGGGGTAAAACAAAAAAATATCTTGATTGAATGTTTTATGCTTTGTTGTTTGATTTTTTGTGTGGTAAAGACTGAATGTGGTGAGTTTGGGTTTTTTGTCTTGGGGCCTGGGGGTTTTTTTTTAGGGTGTTTTTTTGCATGTCCCCATCTGTCTGTCTGTCTCTCTGCTTGCCTTTTTCTTCATTATCCTCATTCTATTAAATGAAGGATGTGAAAGATCTAGTAAAAAGAATATATCAACAAACTAAAAGTATTCATGCGATTTTGCTAAGTACACAGTTTGTTCACTTAGCAAAATTACTTCAACTGCTCGTAGACATTTATAAATTCAGTTTCATTTGTTCCTTGGCTAGAACTCTGAGGTTCACCAATGGTGAGATTTTTGCATATATACGATCTTACCAAGGAAAACTAAAGTCATTTAGAAAATACATGAGGGTGTTGGAATGCTACATTTGCTCTAAAGTGTTAATAAAATAAACGAATGCATGGAAGAGAAGAGTCTTGAGACAATAGGAACAGAGAGATTTTGACAAGTAACAGAAAGTGAAAGCTGCTAGTGAATTTCTTGGAGATATTAAACATTTTTAAATTTAACTTCATTTGTCCAGATGTTAGACCAGAAATGTCATCAGATAGATCTCCTTGATGAACACACCCACGCATGCATGTGGGGACGGGATAGCCTAGTGGTCAGAACATTGCATTCGCAATCTGACGACCAGGGTTCAATTCCCGTTCATGGGGATATTTTTCCCCTGGAGTTAACATCAGTGCAGACTCCACTCTCCCCAAAAGTCCTTCGGATGAGACTATAAACCAAGGCTCTGTGAGCGAACGCACGCAGAACATCTCGTGCACACGTTAAATCCTGTTCTGCTTTTCATAAGAGTAGGCCATTGTGTGCTAGTGGGAACAGATGACATAATTTACAAAACCGCATACACACGGGGACTGGATGTAAAAAAGCACATGAGTACTTATTCCATTACCCTCGATATAAAAGGATAAATAAATAAATGCACGCACGCACACACAGTAGGACCTTATCTAGTTAGCCGCTTTATGGTGGCTAAATATGGACAACTTCTCTGTGATGCAAGCTTGAAAGTGTCTTGTCCATGTAAAATACAACAACTCTTGCACTTTCTCTCTCCTCATGAAAAACAACAACTTTTGCACCTTCTCTCTCCTCATATGAAATAAAACAACTCACTTTCTCTCTCCTTCTGAAAAACGTGACAACAAAACAGTGCAGTCAACAAGGTTTTATTATTCTGAGTAGGGAATCGGCGAGACATGGACAGAGACAGGTAAACAGAACAAAAACAAAATAAAAAGGAATATCCCATCACATCGAGTGACCATGTGTTGAATAAAATATGGACTCAAGTGGAAAAAATTGGTTAGCTAGTAACAAAAAACAAAACAAAACAAAAAAGGTCACAACAGATAATCCGAATCGGTGTTGTTGTGTGCTGCCCTAGCGGGGCATACATGTACATAAGTGTTTCCAATGCCAGACATGACATAAAACAATGACAGTTTTCCATGAACATTCTTTAAAACATTTGAACATACCACACAAGAGAAGAATGGCCAAAAAAAAAAAAAAAGAAACGAGAAAAGAATAATAAAAAGAACAATTGCCATGATCGGTATCGAAGAGAACTTGGTGAAAAGAATGAAAGTTAGTTTTAAGAAAAACGAAGACATTCCTGGACCATAATGGTAAAAAGATAGCAAGTAAAACGATAGCAAGACCAGACTGGTAAAAAGATACTTCAGCACAACAATGGTAAAAAGATAGGCTATTAGAGAAACACTATGGTACAAAGATACTCTAGAACCACACTGGTTTAAAGAGATGTTATTTGAACACGAAAATACAAAATCGGCTCTGCTTGCTTTACATTTTCTTTAAAAAACGGCCATAAAATAAAACTAGTCTTGAGAGAGACTGACACTCATTGTTCAGGGTTGGGGGGGGAGGGGGGGGGGGGGATAAAAAACCAACACAATTATGTGTTAACACAGCATTTACATGTTCTTTTCAATCCCAGATTGAACTGAATATATTTCTAATATTTTAAGATAAATACACACAACAGTTGAAAATGGTTAACAAAAATTTAACAGCAGTCTTTGAATAATCTTCTCTGAACATATTTCTAAGAACACATAATCGGGTTAGCAGCACAAAATATGACCACAGGAAAAAAAAAAGCTGGGGGGGGGGGAGAAAAACACAAATCATCACAGGAACTATACTTGTAGATGAAAAATTTTAAGATTAAATCAAAGTAAAAGATTTAAAAATAGATTATTCAACAACAAAAATCAACAGCATGCTACCATAAAATACTCCTGGTTGTTGAACATATTCCGTATTTCCTGATAATTTTTTTTAAACCAAAAAAATGTCAGGAAACAAGCCATATACACCACCTGGCCTGTAAGGGAATAAGGGCACAGCGGGTAAGAGCAGGGAGGGAAGGGGTACCGGGTGGAAGGTTTCTACAAGCAGCAGAGCAAAATATACACATTTAAATGCTGGATGAGTAGCACCCCCTTTCCCTATATGTGGCTTGTAACCCGCTTGAATGTCTCTGTTTATTGAGATAGTAAAGCATTGGTACTGGTAAGTTTAGAGTTAACTTAAAAAAGTATTTCTCTCCTGCTTTCTAACATTTGATAAAGCAGATAGACAATTTTTTTAAAAAATGCTTCAGAGTACAACGTATGCATTTGGGGGATTCTCAAAACTGGAAAAAACTTGAAGTTAAGTACCTGAATGGTGGACTGACAACAAAATCCAGACTTGAGTTTTAAACCAGTTTATAAGATGTAAACCTTCAAAGTTTTAATCCAGTTTATAAGATGTAAACCTTAAACAGTAGGAAAATCTGGTGATTTGTTTGTTTGAAGGTTGTTTGGTTTTTTTTATTTTAAAGTTTTTTCTTTTCTTCTTCTTCTATGTGTGTGTGTGTGCGCGTGTGCGAACATGTGTGTATACATTTGAACTTGTAAAAAACCCCACCCTATTATTGTAACTGGCTGCATGTGAATGAGTAGGATGAATGAAAGCGCTTTGATTTGTTCTGTTGCAAGATATAGTGTTATATAAATTCCATGTATTATTATTATTATTATTTCTATGAGAAAGAGGACAAGTGACAATTTTAAGGTTGTTTTTTGTTGTTTGTTTATTTGTTTTAATCATTATTCATGAGCTGATTTCCTTTCTGGCAATATTGATATAGGGTTCTGTTCGACAAACTTTAAAATTCATTGCTGAAATATGGATTTAAAAAAATGTTCTTTCCAAATACACCTTCTTGTTTACATACATTTTTTATTAAGGGTAACAATTTATTACAATTTACAACAACAAAACCACAACAACAATGAAAAGATTCGTGAAATGAACAATTTTCTTTTGGAATTATCATCCCTTTTTTTTTTTAAACATAGAATTTGTTTTGAAGATGGTGAGGTTAGGGATAAAGCAAAGTGAGTCATAGACACCCCCCCCCCCCCTCTCAAACAACAAAAACAACAAAAATCCAAAACAAACCACAAAACAGCAGACAACAAGCAAGAACTAGGCAGAAATGAAGACCCAAAATTTACATAAATGAGATGAGAGGGACTTTCGAGAAATTTTCAAAGCATTGGATCAGACTATGAATTCATTCACGTCTTTTCAGCTAGCGACTTTAACGACACAAACAAAATCAAAGCCTTAGGTTGAAACAACAACAACAACTCTGTGGTCCCAAAATAAAGAAGAAAATTGTAAACATAAAATAATCAACACAGACTATATAAAGCAAAGGATAAGGAGGTGAAGATGTGGGAAGGTGTGTGTGTGCGTGTGTGTGTTGTGTGTGTACTAGTGTATGTGTGTGTGTGTAAAGTGTGTGAGTGTGTGGTGTGTGTGTGTGTAAAGTGTGTGTGTACAGTGTGTGTGTGTGTGAAGCATGATGATGTGAGTTGTGAGGTGGGGGGGGGGGGGGGATCAGGACAAGGGGGGTGGCACAAAACACTTTCTTCTAATATAAAAAAAAACCCAACCAGGTTAAGTGTGGGGTAAAAAATATAATAAAAGGCCTGATAAATATGATCAGCTTCCAAAGCCAAACAATCAATACAACTTCTGAAGGATAAAACTCGGCTTTCAATGCAAACCATTCTGAAAGGGGATACTCTAGCTTGCGGGGAAACAGCTTTTGAAGTAAACAATCAACTTTCACTGTAAAGGTAAAGGTGTCCCAAAACCTATAAGGTCGTAGGGGAGTGAGGCGTCTGAGACCTCAGCTTCTCCAGGGGCCAGCATATTGAGGGCGGCGCCCATCTCCTCTCCCTCGCTGCTTTACCTTCCCTGACCCTAAAGAGGCAGGTACCCATTTGCAGCTGTAGTTTTTAAAAAAAAAGATAAAAAAAACAACTTAGGATACAGTCCACTTTCAAACAAAAACAGTGATCAACTTTGAAGGATGTAATCTGTCAGCTTTAAAGGAACCAACTTTGAAAGGTATACTCAGCTTTTCAAGGAAACAATACTGATAAACTCTGAAGGGTACAATCAGCTTCAAAAGGTCAAAAAAAAAATTAACTTTGAAAGGTAAAATCAGTTTTAAAAGGAAAAAAAACCCTATCAACTTTGAAGGAAAAATTCAGCTATTTGGGAAACGAATTCAAAGGACCAAATCAGCATTCCAGGGAAACGATGATCAACTTTAAAGGGAAAGATAGACAGGGGAGGGTGGGGAGAGGAAAGGAGGAAAGGGGGGAAGAGGATTTAAAGAAACAATTTAACTTTGAATACAATAATCAGCCTCCAAGGAGGTGGAAAATATTACCCACAGGGAAGAGAGGATCAATGAGGTTTCAAAGAAACAATTACACCTTGAATAGAATCATCAGCTTTCAAGGGGGTGGAAAATATTACCCGCAATGATGGATACAATCACTTCATTATCAGCTTTCAGGGAAACAATCAACACTTTAGGATAAAATCGATTCTCATGGAAACAATGACCCACTTTCCAGAAAACGTTAAAACAAATGAACTGTGTTGAAGGAAATGATTAGTGTTAAAAAAAAAATATATATATAAAAATAATGGGTGGGGGGGTACTTTAGTGTAGACAATAGTAAAAAACAAGTTCTAGAGGAAAATCAAATACACATATATATCCAACTTAAAGAAAATAATTAGTTTTAGATGATGATAAAATCATAATCAACTTTTAGGGAAACTATTGTAAAAAGTTTTCACGTTTTAAAAAAATTCAAAATCAGTTAAACGGGAAAACAATCATCTTTGGATGGCCTGGAAACAACCGTAAAGGGAAATAATGTGGGGGGTGGATGAAGGCGGAGGTGCCTGCAACACAACGATTAATTAAACTCCCTTTCTAACAAACCAATCAGCTGTCAAGATCAAGGTCAAACCAAAAGGTCATAATATAGATCTAGGAAACGATGACACCAAGGAAAGAATCCATCCCATTTGTTCAATCTTGGAACATTATGTCTATAGAGTGTCCACAGTGCATAATGCATCAAAAACATGCCGAAAATGCAAATGTCTCCTATGCACACACACACACACACACACAACACACACACACACACAGCTAAATCGTAGGACTAATATTGACTGGTTTCATGAACGAACACTTTTTGCTTTTTACTGTGCAGTGATCAACTCATATGCAAGGGGTGGGGTCAGGCGGTTGGGGGGTGAGGTGGTGGTGATGGGATCGGGGAGTAGGATAAGGAATCCAAATGAACAGGCACATGATGTGCGTGTGTGTGTGTGTGTTATTTCAGAAAGGACTTTGACTTATGAGTCAATGAAATGCATCCAAATACTAAATGGATCAACCTCTATTCGCACACAGAGAGAGAGAGAGAGAGAGAGAGACAGAGAGAGAGGAGAGACAGAGAGAGAGAGACAGAGAGAGAGAGAGAAAGAGAGAGAGAGAGAGAGAGAGAGAGAGAGAGAGAGAGAGAGAGAGAGAGAGAAGTGAGTGAGTGAGTGAGTGAGAGAGGTAGATAGATAGATAGATAGAGAGAGAGAGAGAGAGAGAGAGAGAGAGAGAGAGAGAGAGAGAGAGAGAGAGAGAGAGAGAGAGAGAGAGAGAGAGAGAGAGAGATGGATGTATCAGATCATAACAGTATTTTGACAATGAAGTATACCAACATTTTCTCAACAAAGTCACATTTTGCTCGTTTTTACACAATGATAAAAAATCTGCTGTATCAAATCCAAGAAAGCCTGACTGTCTGTAGCTGAAGTACCACATCATAACTCTGCATTAAATTATTCATCGATGCATTGCTTTCATCTTTGGCAATCCGCTCTGAGGTGAAGAGCATTACTAGGTACCTTGTTTTAAAGTCAGCGCTTAGGGCTTTACAGGAAAGATGAATTAAGTGCACAAAATATTTAGAATACATTTACTATTACCATGGCCACAATGAAAACTAATACCTTGAGTCCCATAACCTATAAGGTTGTAGGGGAGCGAGGCGTCAGAGACCTCACTTCTCTAGGGCCAGCATATTGAGGGCGGCGCCCATCTCATCTCCCTCGCTGCTTTACCTTCCCTGACCCTAAAGAGGGCAGGTACCCAATTACAGCTGGGTGAACTGGGGGAACTGTACTGAAGCCAAGGGGCGCAAACGGTCACCCATCCAACTGGTGACCACGCTCGACGCTGCTTAACTTGGCTGGGGGAAAGCGAGTGCTCCGACCACTGAGCTATCCCGTCCCCCTTACCTTCTAGAAAGGAAAAAAAGTTACCTTAGAGAGCAAGAGAGCGCGCGCGCGAGAGAGAGAACAAATTTTCCCCAAAAGCCAGTAGAAAAATTTATACACAAGATAGCCATGAATAAAAAATCTGACACAACATTTACAAGGTTCTGGCGTCAACTACCATACATTCGATAGTAGATAATCTACAGATGGCAGACCAACATGCCCAAATACACAGAGAACCAAGCCAAACTGACTACATAATTATTATATTGATCTGATGTGACAAAGTTCTCATTTTCATTTAATAACTGACTGCAAAAAGAGAGGTTCAAACTGGCTGACAGGTTACGATTTTTCATGTTGTTAGAAAGAAAAAAGAAGAAGAGATATTTCTAATATCTTCATATACTCCACACAGTAATAAACCGTAAAGAACTTATAGAAAGAAGTCTTATGTCTGTGTGATAAGATTATTGTCTACACACTGGTTAACATGTTGGAAAGTTGTTTGAAGGAGGTCATATGGAGAAATCTTGTTGGATCCTGTTCTTAGAGAACTGTTTGAAGTAAGCAAGTTAAACTTGACAATAATCTTTGATGCAATGAGATGGTACATGCATGGAAGCTGTTCATCTGCTGTATGTGTATTACTTGGAAAAAAGACATTAAATGTTGTTATTTCTTCCTCTTTGTCGTCAAACCCTCAGACAGCAATCATTGTCGTCTGTCATATCAGTGAAAATACGATGCACTGTCGTTATAGCACCTGACAAATCAGGCGTACAGCAATTTATTCATTTGTCACAAGAAAAATGTAATTCATCAGTGTACACATGCAGGGAAAAAACTTTGAAAAGATTTGAGGGTTTGGGGGGTTTTCTATGCAGTTGTTGTCAATTTTCTAAGAGTAGCCTTTAAAACTAAAAAAAAACACACACCTTCTTTCAGTTTCATATCTATACCAGTCAGGAAAAAGTTTCAAGAAAATGCACATTATTTTTCACACTTAATCATGTACAGTACACTGTATTTACATTCTGGGATACAGGCAAAAAGGCAGAGACCGGCACAGAACTTCCCAAATCTTCTTGGCAAAAACACCGTCCCAAGCATCCTGGAATACAAGTACCGCATTCAGAACAGTAACGTCGCCAACACTAATCCATATAAAAGCATCATCACAACTATCCATGTTGAGCAGATGTTTGGAGGATAAGAATTACAACAGTCTTTAAAAAAAAAAATCGCAAGACAGATTAATTTAATATCATGCACTTGAGACCAGATTTTATTTTTCCCCGTTATGGTCAATACAATATTTCACTAAACGTCTAAAATAATTTACATGGTTTTCAAGATCATCAACACTTAAACCGCTTTTCCAAAATTTCTTGAATGCATAAAACTTTTATGAGACAGTCCCACAACACACAGTCGAGCAAGCATGCATACACACATGCATACATTAAAGAAAATAGTGAAAAAGATAATGTTCTAGAGAACAGTTCATGGTGAAAGTGACCAAACTGGATTGAATTATAACAGTATATATTATTTGTACTCTATTTGACAGATGTCATAGCCAAGTGGTTAAGACAGTTCAACAACAATCCCATGTTTCCATAAAGTCCTGGGTTTGAATCCGGGCGACATCTGGTGAATTGAAAGTGGGGATTTTTTTACGATCTCCCAGATGAACTTCAAGCACAGACCTCCCAGGGCCTAAATATCTTTCTTGTATGTACACATGCAGAAGATCAAATATGCACTATAAAGATCCCATAATTCATGTCAGTGTTTGGTGGGTTATGGAAACACAAACATACCCAACGTACATCCCCGAAGATGGAAGGCAGCAACCTTCATGGTGGGCAAAAACAGTTGCATACACAAAATCTCACCTTTGGTGTTCGAACCTCAAGAGCTTTAGCCCAGAAATGGGGGAGGGGGGGGAAAGTAGTACTTTAACGTTGACACAGTAATCGGATTCTGCTTTAGACTACATTTCAAGGTTCCTTAGGACCATTTCAAGTCCTCTCCAAATCTATCCAATTATTTATTTATTTTTTTCTTTTTGAGAGGGGGGAGGAGGGGGATAATCGACCTTGTAGGTCCTTTGATTTACACTTTGGGTCCTTTTTCCTACTTGAGGTGATGTCCTTTCAACACTGGGTCAAGTTCTTTTTTTAAGTCCTTGTTATCTGTTGTTAAGTGTGACATAGAGCACAAATCCAGCATAACTCAGTCAAGGGTCCAGGGCCAGCGTTATAACAAGCGTGCCCCTTCCTTTTACTAAGTCGGAGCATGGTCATTTCCTGCTATAACTAGCGCCAGCTGGGCTGGGATGGGATGGAATGAATAGCAGCCAAAAGCAGCTGAAAGCGGGGGAAACTGACTGCTGTGGTATGTGAGTGATGTTTCTTGAGGTTTACTCTTTCTCTGCATTTTTTCTTTCTCTCTGAAACAAAGATATTTGACTGAGAACATTTTTACCAAGTTTCAAAGATGATAAGTATTAATAATATGTTGCAATGACCATACAATTTTATAATAAAAAGAAATTACTAATGACAAAAAACAATACTACTGATAGTAATGATCACAGAAATTGACATTAAAAAAAAAAGTAAATGAATGTATATATCTATACAAAAAGTTAAAAAAAAATCAAACTTTGGGGTTTTGACCACATAAGAAAATGTTCTCCAAAATTATATTTGGTTGGTATAGTTACCACATCAGAAAGCTGCAACCGCTACTGTGGTAGTGTCCTTACATGATGTTCTTGTCTCTAACTGGATGAAGGCCTTGAACAGTACAAACTCTGCCTAATCGTGATTGGAAATTATCTTAAAACTGCTAAGCTTATTGTTTTATATCAACACTCCTGTAGACACGACCCAAAATGACGTCAATAAAAAAGATATCACACCAATAATTACAAAAATAAAAGTCTAGACAGCGAACATAAAATAATTATGAGTGGTTCCCTAACTTTCCCCGGAAAATCTATTGTTTTCTTTGATTCGCACACTCTCAAAGACAGTGGGATTTGTCAGGTTTGGAGTCGTTTGTCTCACAATTTGCAGTCTGTGCATTGGCAGCCCACCTGGTGAAGAAAAAGTGAAGTGAAGTTTCCGCAGGCAGTTTTCAGACCGGGGGAGGAATACTTACCTCCGTTAAGCCTGTCCACTTTATAACTACTACCACTTTCCTGACCCAACACATGGCCCAGTGTACTGCTCTGTCAGCCACCATACAAAACTGAAAACTTTCAGCTAAATGACACCTTCATCATATCAAGACAGAAGCAAACAACATGCATGCCTAAGCCCTTATTTTCACCTCGTGCTCCTGACCATTCATTTCTCCAACAACAACAAAAACCTGACAAAAAGAAAATCTTTGAAAAACAGAAATACCTTGAAGCTATGAGCTCCAAGTGTGACTTGACTCTCCTCTGAATTCCTCAAAATATCCGCCAAGTGAATCTTGGTGATACGCATGGTATTTCCCATGTTAAAAGAATTGACGCATTCCTGGTAAACGTAAGTACTGTTTCCAGCAGATCTTTGTGGCCATTCTCCCCACCTGGGAAGATTTTCAGAATGACGATGGGATAATGTTTCTCTTGTTCATTCAACTGTAGAGTCAAGCATTTAAATTTTTTTTTTTATTACTCACACAATGGCGGTCAGGTATAATTGGTTGATTTATCTATTGAGTCAGGTATTTCTTTAGTTGGCTTATTTATTGTGTCAGGTATTTCTGCTTGCGGCAGCACATCAAAGATCACAATTAAAATCCCTCGCGACATCTGCTACAAATGTCCAGTCTCCCTGAAGAAGACCATCTTGATCAGGGGGGACTAGGTGAGTGAGTGAAATCTTTACTTCATTTTCTTATTTCATATCCAACCTTCTTTTTCAATGTTTATGATCAAAAACAGATTTAGCTTTACATGAACAGGTTCAGTTAACAATTCAATCGGTCACAAACTGAACCTTAGGGGCAAGGATATAATATGTATATATATATATATGTCTGCACACATTGATATTAATTGAAAATATACTCCAAATAGCACAATTTATTCATCGTAAAGGCAGTGCAAGGATGAGACATTTGGCAAGATTAGGATCACATAAAATGATGGATGCAAAAATTAATTTTTAAAAAGTCACTCTTAATCATTAAAACAGTTCCATTCAATAGATGGTGTGTCTGGTTTATCAGGATTACTCACTCCGATGCCATTCAACATGAACCACAAGTGCTGATCTTTATATTAAAAACAAAACAAACCAAACGTCTTTCATGGAAGATGAACTTCCTTTGAAACTACAATCAATCCAAATCAAAGAGATTCACATATTTTGACCACACGGCAGATAAAGACAGACCATTTTCCAATGAACCACGATCATGACATGAATAGGGCGATGCGAGGATGCGCTCCCTTTGCACCCCCCCACCCTTCCTCCAGTCTCCACCTATTCTTTACCCCATTTCCAACGACAACTTCTTTGATAAATTAGAGCAGGGTGCCGCATTTCACACTTGTTTCTTGCTCTCCATTTTCTGCCTTCTTTTTTTTTTTCCACAAAAGTGTGATGCTGACAACAAAACCCTAATCAGGGAAAAGGGAGATCTATGATGCCGATCGTGCACAAAAGTTCTGGCGAATATTTACAAGGATTCCGTATTATTGGGGATGAACTGTGCTGAATGCAGATCGATCAAAGACAAAAAAATGTGTTTGAAAATCCAGAATAATCATGTGTAAAGCAAATGGTTCGATACAAACGATACACAAACGTTTCCTCTGGAATGTTTTGATACCACACAGTCTTCTTGACAAACATTAACCATGATAAAAATAAAAAAACAACAGAAAAAAATCAGACAAAATATCAGAATTCTGTGAGAAGAGATGGTAAGCAGGTACACATATGTGTGTGCCTGCCCAGTGAGTGAGTGATGAGTAAGTGTGTGTGTGTGTGTGTTTGTGTGTATATGTGTGTGTATGTGTCTGTGTGTGTTTGTGAGTGCCAAGTGCATGTACAAACGTGCATGTACGAACATAATGCCCATTCACACTCATTTTTAAACTGCCATCATGTGTGTGAAATTTGTTATACATAATCTAGACATGGATCAAAGATGAATCCCAACACTTCTTTTGCAGAAAGAAAATATATATGAAAATCAGTATACATATATTACACATATACAAACGACGCTCCTAAGATTTAAAAAAAGTGTATACATCTATACAAAAATACATTAATTCCACTGAAATGTAAAACGTTAAACAAAACACAAGTGCACAAATAAGTCTCCCCTAGTGCTCTGATAGCATTCTGATTTATATAGAAAATAACCTGGTTAAGGTCTGTTTTTTCTCTCTCTCTGGACAATCCATTCATACAACATAAAACGGCCAAATAATTATTTACTTTCTCTCAACAATTCCCCTTTTGCATATGAGACACTTCACCACATAATGAGTCACAATGCACTGGAAGTCTATTTTCAGTTGATAACAGGTTATTAATCTGCAAAAAAAAGGTTATTCAATACAAAAAACCACATTGGAAATCCGAAAGTTGTATGGAAAGTTTTTACAAAACTGAAATAATAGACTGCAGAAAGTGACAAAATGAGAAATTGACAAGTTTTGCAACATAATGAGTGGTTAGAATGAGAGGTTGGGTACTTTTGAATGCATTATTAAAAGCAAAGGTAAAGCAAAGTTATATGCCTTGATACCTCAGCACAAGGTAGAAGAATGGCTTAAGTTTTATAATCAATCAAAATCTCAAAATCAACAACCTGACCCCCACCTGCCTAAAATAGGTCAGGGCAATGCGACTCATTTCATGGTGGAGTGTCACATTTATCTTCCCATTTTTTGTGGGAAATACATATCCTTTCAAGAGTCGACACAATACTTCTGATCTGAAGAAGATCATCTGTATTAAAAACATCCACATTCAATATTACAGAATACCGACATGCTGATATTCTACTGCAGCTGTACTGGCTTATTATTGCCATTATTCCTAAAGGTAAAAGGGTTTTGTTTTTCTCTCAATCAAAAATAAATGACACACATTCATTATACCTGGCTTGTGTACTTTTGATGATACTAGTATGTTGTTAAACTGTAGATTTCAAGGATCCTAAACTTTAAAAAAAACCCTAAAGGTCAACTCTCTCTCTCTCTCTCATCACAACTTGGAATCACTGTAAGACCATAAGTACATTAAAAGAAAAAAAAGCCCTAATGAGAATAAAATTAATTACCTTTACAAGTGAAAAACACTTCATGGCTTAACTTCCCCACAGTATTCACCAAATACGAGGGATGATCTCAAAACGCATAACCTCGGTTTCTGGAATTACGTTATAAAACTCAATAATGATGTAATCATGAATGAATAGTCTTTCTTTGAAAGATGAAGTGAACTAACTTAAAAAACATGTTACGGTACTTAACTACTACTAGGAAACCTTCTTGTACATTACCATCTGATACCCAAAAGCTAAGCGGCATCTTTTTCTTCTCAACTTCTCTCAATATTGCACTATTCTTTCAAAAATTCACATCGAAGCGGATGATCATCTTGATAACACGATCCTTTACTTATTACATGATTCTTCATGTGCTGGTTATAACATGCACATACCTACCCATCCTAACTCCGATTTTCCTTATTACATAATCAAAATCATCCATGTGTTTTTCGGTTTTGTTGTTGTTTTAATTTTTTTGGTTAGAGTTGAGGAGAGAAATGTGAATGTAGGCTTCTGTCTTTTAAAAATGAATATATTTATTTCATTTTATTACAATTTCCATTGGGAATCTGGATAAACAAAATCTCTGAAATAAGATCTGATTACTATATATCTCATACCATCTATACAGGAAAAAACCACATCCTATTATTTGGAAGCATTCAGCACATTTATTCATTTCCCCCCCCCCCCTCCTAGTTAATATAACAAATATTTCTGTAAAAATGATAATCCCTTTACAGTACATTTCTTTTCTTTTCATGTTTACCTTTCCACAACAGAGCATATGAGCTATGCCGGTTACAATCACTGAGGAAATATCATTTACTTATTTATACCATGTGTTTGATTTCTGTTTAGCTGAAATCATTATTGCTTTAAAATAGCCGTCATTGTTGTAAACAGCCACAGTGATAAGGATACTTGGCAAGGTTTCATTCATATCTACAGTTGTGCTAAATCTGATTTCAACAGACTACAAAAATGGTTGGTAACACTCAGAGGTACCATCAACACATATGTAACATATGCTCACATACATGAATAGACAAATTACGGTCGTTACATAGACTTATCCTTCACTATACATGTAGAAAACTAAAAACCATGTCTGGACACAAAGTCTAATACTTAAAATCATGTCTAAATAGTCTAATACTTATAAGGCAATCAAAACCATGAGCAGGGAACATGCAGGAGACAAAGATCCTTTAGGGAATCACAGATAGTACGATGCTACGTTTTTCTGTTTGATTCCAAACAGAAAAACAGAGGAAGAGAAAATGTGTCTTTGAATTACCAATATTTCATTCTCATTCCGTTCCAGAGGGCAGATGATTACTTGCAAGTTCTACATTTTACAGCGATTCTTTGGGGGGGGGAACAATCACTATTTTCTTCACAAACCTGCTACAAACACTGTTCATGTTTCACTTCCAAGTGTCGTTATAGACTGGAATTTCAACCCAACTGAAAATTGGAAAAGAAATGAAAAAAGCTGAACCATTAAGATCTAGTTCATTCACAATGTACATGCAGTGCCCTTATGTGTAAAAATACATACATACAAAAAAGATCACTTCTTTCCACACACTTAAAAAAACAAACCAACCAAAAGCAGTTCAACAGAAGATGCTCTTGAGTCCACCCAAGGCCAAAATTTTTTTAAAAAAAGATTTCGTTACTTAACCATGACATCCACATGAATACTAAAACATACATGAATACTAAAACGTACATGAATACTAAAATGTACATGAATACTAAATGTCGTGATTTCAAAACCAATCATGAATCTTCAGACATTTGCATAGCTAATGCAAAAAGCAGACTAATCATTCACATTTTAAAAATCATCTGTAAATACAAATCATAATTTCCAAATAAAAAGACATGTCCATAAACTTCTGGTGCATAGGCTGATTTGGGGGAAATGATCCAGTGTAAATAAGGGGAGAGGCATGTGGGGAGGGGAGGAGGGCTGGAAGTGGGTAATGGAATGAGAAATGAGGAGTTATGTCCAAATTCTGAAAAAAAAAAAATAAATAAAATAAACGAGTACCACTTCTGACAGCCATATTCAAGTTCAGCAAAAACTGGAAATATCAGCAAATTAATCAACAATAGTAATGATTACCGATGATATATGAAACAATTTGTATTCCACAGTAACCCAGTCAGCTGACAAGTCATCCTTTACAATCAAACCACAGACATTATATCTGACCAAAATGATAAAAAAATAATATTGCAAGGGGAGAGGGGGCTGACTATTGATACTAAATGTCCTGTTCTGTCATTTACTAGTTCAGACATTCACCTGAAAGTCAATTCTCAACTGCCCTTTTCCAACTTTGTCTGCACAACTTTCTTGATGAAACAAATATACAGGGGACTGGACATTGTATCATTTGTGAGCGAATGTATGAATGTGTGGCTTGGGGGGAAAAGATCTGAGCAAAATAATGATGGGGACAAAGTTTACTTTTCAGAAAAGGATGAGAAAAAAACCAACAAACTATCTGTTTAGTTTCAGAAAAGAATGAAAAAAATATAATCACGTTTACTTTTTATAAAAGGATGAAAAAAATAGGATAACTATCTGCAATTAGTGCTCACTACTTGTAACTCTTTATGACCAGTATTACAGTAATTTACTTTCAACCGTTGATCAACTTGCACTGTCGCACTAGTAAAACATTCCTTCTGTATAATGTACAATCTTTGGCAGTTTTGTCATGAAGTATAACAATAACATATAAAACAGGAATGACTTCTGATTTACCTTCAGCATTCTTTTCCTGGGTGACCTATTCAGTACATCTCTGCATTGCGTTTAGAAAACAGCAATGGTTTAACCCTCCCCTCTTCTCTTTCTGTCAGTTTCTTCATGATGAGTGTTTTAGATGATTAGTTAAGTATCTGTCACACAGCAGTTTCAAAAACCATATCTTGTTTGAAGTTTCAAGCAGCAGTTTTGATTATGACAAAAAGCCAAACTTTTCTTGAATTCTTTTCCTCTCCCTCTATTCCCAAACCACAGATATCCTCTCACAAAGTCTTCTCATGGGCTGGTATTACATGCAGCAGTGTACATCATCCATGGCAAGATCTAAATTTTTATATATTCTTTATCCTGTTTTACCTTTCAGTTTACACATACATGCCATTTTATTTTCCATTTGCTGCCAAGCATTAGTATTCAAAGTATTGCAATGCAAATTTTCCTTTTCATGTTAAGACAATCAGTAAAACAGAACATACCACAGAAACTATAATTAAGTATTTAAAGATAAAAAGTGCTCATTATTCCAATAACATAATGATACTGGGAAGTAGGAAGCGTTGGCAATGTTTCAGTGCACACATCAAACTTTGTGGTGCAACCTTCCAGTGCACTGTGCTAGTTCAGACAGTAGTAGTTCTGAACACAGTGTAACTCTAACACGCCCGACAAACTCTCCACAGCAAACATGAACTCAGGCGATGTCTATGGTGTAAAGACTGAACAAAAACAAGCCATCATGGTGTTTGTGGCAGTGCTGGTGGCTTTTACTGTCAGTAGTTTAAAGGGCAGCAGTTGTAAAATCTTAGCAGTTGAAGAAAACTGCACACAGGAGGAATCGTACCTCAAAGCCTGTTGGTGCATTTCCAAAGCAAACAGGAAAATCAGCTGGCCATGAATGGTGTTTCACATGATATTCTAAGCTCACCCAGCAGTATATCTTTGTCCATGTTGTCATGCACAGACTGAGAGTGTCATAAAATCAAATTTCAAAGTTTTCAACTGCGTCTAAAAAGTAGTATTTCAAAGTTAAAAAGTAAAACACACACAAAACACCAAGCTCTAGCTAAGCCCATTGTTCCAGTCAAAAGCAGCAGCAGCATCGATGTAAGCACTGTCCTCATAGATGCTTAGAATATCTCCACCTGTGTGTCTGTCTGTTTGTTCACCAACAAATCTCTGCTTCTACTTGTAGACAATTAATCTGCTGTACAGCGTAAGGTCCTCTTTACACAGAGGTAGTCTGAGTTCCAGGTTTCTCAGAAGTTTCTCTCTACACAGTAGCCTAGTGTCAACTCTTACCTTTCCCAGCTTCAGCAGGGGCTCTTTCTCAGCAGCTGTATTGAGCTCTATAACTCTAAAACAGTCAAATGAGCTCTGTTTTTCTTATCAGCGAGTGTTCTGTATTTCTCAACAGCAGCAGGCTCTCAGAAAATGTTCTGTGTTTCACAACAGTAGCAAGCTCTGTCTATCTTATTCTTTCTGCACAAGCTGCATCTTTCTAAGAAGCGGTATCAGCCCTATCTTTTTCATATCAGTAGCATGAGGTCTACCACTTCAAACCAGTCATACGACCTCTATATTCTTAGGCAGTGGCATGAACTCAGAATACTTTGTAAGCAGCATCACCAACTATGTTTTCTAGCAGTATCCCAAACTCTTTCTTTCGAAGCAACAATATCACGAATGTTACTCAAACACTACGATGAGCTTTAACAAGGCATCATGATGAACCTTCTGCCCAGAATTGCACACTCCTACCTTTCTAAGCAGTCTCATGAACTATATATATCTTCTTCTTCAGCAGTGGAGTAGACCCCCATCTTCCTAAGCCTGAACTATATGCTTCTAATACGGTAGTGTTGAAGTTTTTCACTAGTCTCACTCACAGTACACATGTAAACTCAAGTTCTTGAATCAATAAACATATCATTAAAAAAAACACCCAAACTCTCAGGTATTCATGTTTTATCCTGTACATGACAACCCCCTTCTTTTTATCGCCACTAATTGTGGCAGAGAATCTGAGGTATTTTATCAGGCATTCCAGAACTGTCTGGTTGAACTCTGCAGGGACCATTCATATAAATTTCATAAGTACCAGCGAAAACGGCATCTCAGATCCAGATATTGCAGCAACTGGACCTGCTGGATACTGACCTAAAATTCTGTTTCGGCAGTTGTGGTGAATACGCATGCATCCCGTACATTGTTGTATTAACTGTCTGATCCATTTAGCCCCATGCACTCTAGTGGCATGCTCGAAGTTGGAATACAGCTACCTTAATGATGAGAAAAAAATGGTCAGATTCGCTAAAACCTCACCATTGATGAACTGAAAGCTCTAGCCAAGGAACAGGACCCCCCCCCCCCAAAAAAAAATAAATAAATAAATAAAATAAAATAAATAAATAAAATAAAATAAATTAAAAAAAATATTTTTTAAAAGACAGCAAAACCTGCACGCATCTCATGGGAATTATAGGGGGCTGAGATCATATTGAACAACTTATATATGTTTAACTGTGCCAGCACACAAGCATAAGGTTTTTGCATTCTGCTGATGGTGTTAAGGATGCACGACAGTGGCTGGTGTGGACAATGTTTGCTTTGTGTCTTTGGGTTTACATTCCATGGAGCTGAAGGGTAGGGAGGGGGGGGGGGGGGGGAGGGGTAGGGGATAGGGGGGAAGGTGGTGGTGGAGGAAACTGGTGTATTTGTGAATACTTACACATAAAAAATAATGTAAAGTAACACAATTGTTAGAATAAATCAACCACCACCTCTAAATTCAATTTCAGCAATAAATCATGCAACTTCACTTTTAAAATAAGACTATCAAAAGTTTGATAAAAAGCCTGAATAACTAAGAAACCAATTAAAAAAAAAGTGTAGTAAATTTAAAGCTAATAACAGTAAATGAGCATACACATATATACCACCTCATACATACATACATACACACACCCCACTCTCCAAACCAAAGTTTCTCAATAAATGCCCCCCAAAACCCCCAATCTAATGATTCTGAAAAAAACTGGGGAAAAACTGTCACAATGTTTGGGAGCAGGGAAAAAATCCACAAAAGTGATGAATAAAGAAGTACACCATGGTTACAACCTTACTCACCCTCTCTCTCACTCCAGTGTTACACTTCAATAGCAGGACATCTGTTTAGTGAAATCCACGAAAACACTGGGGAATTCTTGCAAAGTACAGCAACCGGTTTACACGATGATTTCAACAGTGAAGTAGTAGTATATCCAAGTGATGTTCCCAAAAAAAAAAAAAAAGAAGAAAAAAAAAGAAATCCAGATAAACCAAACATGTCACTAAATGAAACAGGGGGTAGATAAAGTCACGGAGGACAGAAAGACTTCACATTGCACAACCATGGCACACAAAGGTGCAGAGGTCTGATTCTTCTGTTTCCTGTCATCATCATCACCATCAGCGGCTGCTTTTGAGCATCAACACACACACACACACACTCACTTACTATCTACCAACTAAAGGGAAAAACAAACAGCTGTGTTAATTAAAATTTCTTTTCTTTTTTTTTTCTTTTTTTTTTTCATTATCCTCATAACCGCAAGAATCCATAAAACAGTTCTGCAGCGATGAAAGAGGGTGACTGTACAGATTGTCCAAACTAGCCAACTACACATGTACGCAGTGCAGCAAGCAAGCAAGTCAATGAGCAATGACGATTGGTCCTCCAGTTATTGTGGGATGTTTAGGTCCTCTCAGATTGTCTTCATACTTTTTTTCCTGGGTTAACGTGAAACCCCTTTTGGAGAAACAGTCAAAAAAAACACCAAACCCCCTCCAGCTGGGTCACAGAAAATCCTAGGCAAAATATCATCATGCCCATGCGTGAAAGACTGAGCCTCACAGCTCCATCTTTCAGACACATTCAGTCTTTGCATATTCTATCACAAATGTATTTCTTTGGTGCAGGGCCAAATCCGTCCATCCCTTCCCGAACCCAGAGTCTTTCTGGGGCTAAACGGATACCATCCAATCCAGAGGCCTGTGTGAGAAATCTACACACACACACACACAAAAGGGTGCATCACATCGAGGACGTGGTGAGTCCATGTGGCATTATCACAAAAGGCTGCTTTGTTGGGGGTTGCTTCAGATCCGCCAGTTACAGAGGATGTGCTTCACACACGTCTGTGCCCAGGTTGGTTTTTTTTTCTTTTTTTTCTTTCTTTCTACAAAGACAAAAGGAGTCCTTGTGTGTGTGTGTGTATGTATGTGAGTGTGTCGTCGTGCGGCGTCTAGGGAATCTAGGCGGCAAGTCTCGTTACATGGAGGTGACCTCCTCTTTGCTGTTGAGGTTGTCTGCCCCACACTGGGGGTCGTCTTCGCTGCCCCTCACCGCATCCTCCGCCGGCTGCTGGGGGGCAGGGGGTTCCATCACAGGACTGCCCGCTCCGTTCATGAGGTGCGGGGGGGAGCTGAGGGGGCTGGCCTCCTGACCGCTGGGGCCACTCTGGCGGGGGGGGCTGGCGGGGGAGGGGGAGGAGGAGGAGGAGGGTCGGCCCAGGGTGCTCTTGTCCGGGCTGCAGTCCTCTTCGTTGTCCTCGTCATCGATGGCGAAGGCCTGGACCTCGATGTCAAACTGCTCCTGCAGTTTCTGGCACTTCTGATGGAACTCTTCCATACGGCGCTTCAGGTACTGGGGGGGGGGGGGGAGAGAGAAATGAGAAAATGTAGGGTTATACGACGTAACAGCAGGAACTAGTGCGGGTTTATGTTAGATAGTCAGTTAACATGAAATATTCGTTGACACATCTGATTCATAAAAGGTTTTAATAATTTTAAAAAAACCAAAAAACTCAAACCAGATCTTAATCTCTGTTTGTTGTGTGCTTTATGCAGGTGCTGGGCTAGCACCTTTCTTTACGTCAAAACTCATTTTGAAGTTTTTAGTAACTGTTTGATTTTTTTCTCCACAAATGGAGGCCATTTGCTTTCCACATGGCATGAAAAAGAATGGCCCATTTTATCAACAATAACTGTCAGAACAATATATTTTTTTTTTAAAGTCAGTTGAAACAGTTAAGCATATTCACAGACGATAAAACAAGTTCTGCAATCCATCAACCAAGTTCTGTACTGAAGGTCTTATTTCTGATGATACCAAATGCTTGTCTCATGATTCTACACAACATAATAAAAACCACAAAACAAAACACTTTCACTTATACAACACCTTTACATCCAGTCTGCATATAAGTGTACTGAAGTATGAAATGCACACTCATTACATGACAATGTTTGATATGAAAACAGTTTTCATTCTTCTGTTCATTCCTACCTCGTCCCGGTCCTTCTCTGCTTCCTTGCGGATCTCATCCAGCCTGATCTGAAGATCGTCTTTGCGTTTTGACAGCAGGTCATTCAACTGAAATCAAAATGTGCCAAAAGTAGAATGCAGACCTGTTGACATACATAATCGAACAAAACTATTGCAGCCACGCCTGGAAATAAGTTGTAGTAAGCCCTGTAAAAATGTAGCCATGTTTGTTGACAATGCACAAAAACATTATCAAGACAGGAAACAAACAAGCCACAATTATTATACATAAACCAAAAACAACCAAATTTGTTATTTTTAGATACTACATCTTCAGTTACAGAAATTCATGTATACACCACCACCCCCCTGAAAAAAAAAATCATGCGGAAAAAATGTGCACAACTGGAAAACTCAATCTTCATCCCCCCTCCCTCCCCCTCTTCTCTCTACGTCTGCAATTGGGCTGACTTGCAGGCCTGCTGGTTTGTTATCTGTCAGCTCTCCCTCAAGATGTTGTTATTGTTGCACAGTCCCTAGCCTAACATCCTGGTGGAGTTACCCGGACAGAATACACACACTGTTTCACTCCTTCCACCTGGAAATCACTGTGAGACTTTTTAAGTACACAATGGGTGAGAAGTTTCTGTGAATGACTGTTTTTAAACATCTCACCATATGACTGTTTTTAAATATCTCACCATATGACTGTTTTTAAATATCTCACCATATGACTGTTTTTAAACATCTCATCATATGACTGTTTTTAAATATCTCACCATATGACTGTTTTTAAACATCTCATCATATGACTGTTTTTAAACATCTCACCATATGACTGTTTTTAAATATCTCACCATATGACTGTTTTTAAATATCTCACCATATGACTGTTTTTAAACATCTCATCATATGACTGTTTTTAAATATCTCACCATATGACTGTTTTTAAACATCTCATCATATGACTGTTTTTAAACATCTCACCATATGACTGTTTTTAAACATCTCACATATCAGGCAGCATTACTCTGACTTAGTAGGATCTTTTTTTTCCCCCTTAAAACCACCTCCCACCCCAACAAACCAATCACAAAAGCCCAACCCCGCCAAAATAAAACCCACCAAAACTAAAACAAATCAACAAAAAACAACAAAAAAAATTCCTACCCTTTGTCGCTCAGTGACAACTGCCCCCACATGCTTCTGCTGGGCTTCTCGTTTGATTCTGAAATATAAAAAAACCAACCCAGAAAACACCTGTGTTCATTGATCACCTTCACAATGACACACCTTTAACATGACAAATATGAACTTTTCTTTATTAATCTACAGCAGTTTCTTCAATGGTTTCCTGACTAGGAGAGACTGATTTATAAGATCAGCATCCTCTTGCTATAAAATGTAACAGAAGCAAAGACAATGAAAGACTGAGATGCAAGGACAGAGAGAGAGAGAGAGAGGGGGGGGGGAGACAGGAGGGAGAGAGGGAGAGAGAGAGAGAGAGCGAGAGCACAAACACATTTCCTACAATCTTCTCTTGTACATTTTTGTTTCATACATTTTTGTCTCTTTCTGAGGGAAGCATGACAACAACAACAAAAAAAACAGTATATTCTTAATCTCTCATCTGTCCTTTTATGTTTTATTTTTAAGGATCACATCAAACTAACTTCACACACACATGCACACACACACACATTCACACACACACACATACCCTCCCTCCCCAACACACACTCCCTCCCAAAACACCAGCTGTCACCCCGGGTCGAGCAGCCCAAA
>CM054138.1:21562499-21617499 GCA_028751875.1 Rapana venosa
AAACAAAATAAACAAAGAATGAAACAAACAAAACTATAACAATGAAAAACAAACCAACAAACAACAAAAGAACTCAACCAGACCAATCCAACCAATCAAACAATCAACCAGTGACGAGAGATCCACAAAACCAACAGGGAGAAAGTTACACAATCATTTACCACATCAACCAACATAAATAACAGTTATCACTCTCACTCTCACAAGCACTCCTCTCCTCAGAATTCTCAATCAGATCTATCACTTCCTCCTCTCTTCTCTCTATTCGTCTATCTCTCTCTCGTATCCTACTCTCTCTCTCCTCCCACACACACAGACACAAATTTCCAACAGAAGCCAAGAAAACCCTTTGCTTATATTAAACCTCTTGGCACTTCCTAAACATATTTCTAAGGAAGCAAATATTAAAAAACAAAAAGAAAGAAAAAAAAAGAGGCTGTGTATCTTGTGTTCTTGATCATCAGTTGACTACCGCCATCAAACAATATCAGATTCAAACAATTTATCCAACAGCAGTTCTTCCTCTCGTGTCACAGCTTTCACTTTTTGTTTGTTTGTTTGATCACATCACAATGTGAATGAAACAAACCCGCCAAAACCAGATGTAAACTACAACCAAAACAACATATTAAGATGAATGAATATTCTCTAAGTGCCCCCCAAAATTGGGGGTAAAGAATACAATCCCACACCACGTCAAGATCCCAATGTATTCCAAGGACCATAAGGACATTGAGGAAGAATGAACAAGAGATCATATTTCAAATGCTCACAAATCATTGGCTAAGAATGTTGCAGTTGGGCGTCATCATGAAGTTGTCAACCCAGGATTTCTTTGGGGACCTCTCTTCTCATTTGCTTCACTGTCCTCTGCGATGGTTTGCTAGTGTTGTGCTCTTGGTGTGACAACCTAGTTTTCTCCTCTTATGTGGAGTCAGTAGGTTTCTTTGGGGCTCCACACGTTTGATTTCTTCTTTCACATAGTTGTTGGCTTGTGTTCTTTGTATGATATTTTGTCATCATACAAAGAATAGAACAACATAAGATAAATGAATAATCTCTAAGAGCCCAAAACATTGGGGGTAAAATATAACAAAAACAATAAACATTCTCTAAATGACTACAACAAAAACAGCAACACGAAATGACTATTCTCTAAAGTGACAACGCCAGGAAGACAACTCGAGGAGACCTCACCTTCTCATATTTTTTCCGTGCACTCTCCAGGTCCTTGTCTCTCTTGGTGGAGGCTTTGAGATAGGTCTTGGTTGTTTTCAGCTCCTCCAACGACGTGGGCACCAAGATGGAGGTATCTGGAAACGTCACCACAACACCGCGCAAATAATTATAATAATAATAATCATCATCATCATCATCATCATAATAAATGGAATTTATATAGTACTATATCTTGCAAATACAAGTCAGAGAGCATCACTTATGTAGGTACACTACACTGAACTGCTATATACTGCAACGCACTGTGTTATACTGCACTGCACTGCGCTGCATTACAATACACTATACTACACTACACTACAGTGCACTAGACTACACTAGACTGATCTGTCCTACACCGCACTGCACTGCACTGCACTGCACTACACTACACTACACCACACCACACCACACCACACCACACCACACCACACCACACTACACTAGTGTCGTAACTGGAAGTAACTGTGAGGGACACTACACTACAACTACACTACACTACACTACACTACACTACACTACACTACACTAGTCTCGTAACTGGAAGTAACTGTGAGGGACACTACACTACACTACACTAGTCTCGTAACTGGAAGTAACTGTGAGATACACTACACTACACTACACTACACTAGTCTCGTAACTGGGAGTAACTGTGAGGGGCACTGCACTGCACTGCACTGATGAGAACACCACTTCTCTCCAGTTGTGGCAGTTCTGCACCAATGCCTGGGTCTCAGCAAAGCTCTTTTAGAGACCTTTCAGTAATGTTGTCCAGCCTTTTCATTTCTCTCTCTCTATTTTTTTCCCTCTGTTCCTCGGCTAGAGCTCTGAGATTTACCAATGGTGAGATTTATGCATATGTGACCATCTGCCCCATCCCACAGCATGCAAATCCAACATAACTCAGGCAAGGGTCCAGGACTGAGATATGAAGATATAAAGGAGAACTAGGCAGAATGAGATGCAGGAGAAAAAGATACAGACACACACACACACACACACACACACCACGCACGCATGCACGTACACACACATACACTACACACACACACACACAGCAAAGGAGAAAATGTCTGAGATGAGTGGAGAAACCAAAAAAAAATCTTTAAAAATTTATATTTGCCAAAGAAAGACAGAGAAGCTCTTACCATTCAGTTTGGAGTTCTGGGCAAAAGTTCCGGAGGTGCCGTTCTCTCCTACTCCGGTAGTGCTCATCATTTTCAACGGGTTGCCACCTGTGTACCAACAAAGCCCATGTTCAAACCCACAGTGTCAACACTGTACAACAACAACAGGCCTAGGTGTGAGTGAGGAGGGGAAGAAGATAGAAGGGAAGGCAAAAAGAAAGAAGAAAAAGGTGTGTGTGTGTGTGTGTGTGTGTATCGAACATTGTTTGAAGACATGTAATGACAGGCAATTGCTGCAGCTTTTTGTTGCCACCCAGGGGGATTTTTATGAGTAGGGTAGGTTTCTGTGTGTGTGAGTGTGTGAGAGAGTGTGATGTGTGTGTGTGTGTGTGTGTGTGTGTGTGCGGTGTGGTGTGGTGTTGTCTTGTGTAGTGGGTGTTGTCGTATCCAGGTATGTTTCATAAACAATAACAATGCAAGGGAAGTAACTGCTATAAAGAGTAAAAGGGAACAGGAAGAGTGCCTGGGAGTTCTGTATCAATATAGTGGATTAAACCGGTGTAAATGTGATAAGTTGTTTACAGAGTGGAATTTGAAGGATAGCACATGAATACAACACCAACCATTCACGCATACATACACACAAAATACAGATGACAGGTGTGGTGTGGTGTGGTGTGGTGTGTATATGCAAGCACGTGTGTTATGTGGTGTGGTGTTGTGAGGTGTTCATGCAAGTTCATACTTAATGTCATTGATATTTTTCTTGATAATTTTCATATTGATAGTGATGAAGATTATGATGCTGCTGCTGATGATGATAAAGATAATGATAAAAAATGTTACACTGTGCCATACCCTAAACTGTGCTTTGCCCTGGTAATACAGGCTCAAAATAAACAATGCGCGCGCGCGCACACACACACACACACACACTCTCCTTGCAAATATATAAAGAAATGATTCAAGAAAGTGAAGATTGCAATAAATCAAAAAATAATTGATGCAGTGCACTAAATCACCAAAAAAATGATACCTATTTGAACCAATGAAGATTCCATACAACTTAAAATTTCTTTTTTTTATTCATGAATGTTCAAACATGGCTATGGTTATTTTTTCCCCCTCTCCTTCCTCAACTACAGCTTCAAGGTTCACCAATGGCGAGATTTTGCTTACACAACCGTTTTGACCCATCATAAATGTAACCACATACCGACTTCAGGGATGGTGTCTAAACAAGACACCTCACCTACATGCAATTTTAAATTTTGTCATTCTTTCCTAGTAAAAAGGTAAAGGTAAAGGAGTCCCATAACCTATAAGGTCGTAGGGGAACGAGGCATCAGAGACCTCACTTCTCTAGGGCCAGCATATGGAGGGCGGCGCCCATCTCCTCTCCCTCGCTGCTTTACCTTCCCTGACCCTAAAGAGGGCAGGTACCCATTTACAGCTGGGTGAACTGGGGGAACTGTACTGAAGCCAAGGCGCACAAACGGTCACCCATCCAACTGGTAACCACGTTCGACGCTGCTTAACTTGGCTGGGGGAAAGCAAGTGCTCCGACCACTGAGCTATCCATTCTTTCCTACCGGCACCAAACGGTCTACTCTTCTAAAAGGCAGATCAGGTTTTCAACGTATGCGCAAGATGTTCTGCGTGTGCTTGCACATAAGGCCTCTGTTGATAGTTTCATCCGAAGGACTTTCAGAGGAGTGGAGTCAGTATTAATGTTAACTCCAGGTATAAATTCCCTAAAACAGGCTCCTCCGAGGTAGCTTAATAATCCCAGGCTGTCAGATCACGAGCTCAATGCTCTGACCACAAGTATACTGATATGGTTGTTTTTTTTTCCCAAAGTCTGAAATGAATGGTACAGAAAATTGTTGGTGAGAAGATATTCAATTTTCAATACACACAAAACACAAGATACAATGTTATTCAGGATACACAGAGAGTTCAACAAAGTATGAAAGCCGTTGTAAGTTCCTTTGATAAAAATAGATTATAAATAAATGAATAAATAAATGAGAGAGAATGGGGGGGGGAGAGATTTGTCCTGAGGGAGAGGAAGGTGGTTAATTTAAGTTTTTTTAAAACCTGATGGTTACATAATATATGGTAAACAATATATAAAGAGATATGAAAATATTACAAAAACAGATAAATAAAAATGAATAGAACTAACAACAACAAAAGTCTTCCCCTCCCCTTTCCCACCCCTCTCCCCCAAAGACAAGATACAGTTCTCTCCCAATCTCATCTTCTCTCTCTTTATCACTCACTCACATAAACAAACACACACACATATACACCAATACAAGATGCCCTTCCAAATTTAGAATTTTACTTAAAAATAATGAGACAAACTGCTGGGGAAAGGTGGGGGGGAGATGAAGGTGACAAAGTCAATATGTCATTCATACACACGTCACTGTTAAAAATACTCAAGTGCCTTAATCTCTCTCTCTCTCTCTCTCTCTCTCTGTATATAGATATAGACAGAGAGATTGATAGATCTATAGACAGACAGATACATAGATCGATAGACAGATAGACAGAGATTGATAGACACTATGTATACAGATAGATATTATATAAATAGATAGCTATAGATAAATAGATAGATGATATATGTAACTAATACAGCAAAGAGCTTTATAGTACTGAAAGCCAGGCAAGCAACTACACTGCACAACAAAACAACGCAATATGGAACAAGATGAGTAAAGCAAAATGATTATGTCACGTCACGTCTGACTACTAGGCATACCAAAAAATTCTGATTATAATGACAAGGACTCGGCAACTCTTTAAGCAACAGTATTTTGCTTTTGTATGCTTTGTTGCTTGATTGTTAGGTGGCTAAGGTTCCTCCACCCCCCCCCCCCCCTAATTTTCTTTTACCTTCTCCTTTTCTGTGTTTCTTTTTCTTACTTTTTTTTTGTGCTCTTATTATTGGGCTGGGGTGGGGGTAGGGGGTGTTGGGAGGTTTTAGTAAGTGGATATATCTATATCACATAATGTTCTGCTCTAATTGAAGCAGGCTCCCTGCTACAAGTACCACAGTGCAAATTATCAAGTGTTGCTCACGTCAGTGTTGACTACAAAGAAATCTTGTACTATTTTTTCCCCCTCCAAGCTTCATAATTGTCACTATTCCCAAGTGTACATACCATTTTTTCAGGGGGTGGGGGTGGGGGGTGGAGAATAGATGGACAGTTCATATGATACTCTAACAAATGATTCGCAGAGATTGAGTTTGTAGAATGTGTATGTCATTTCTTAGCTAAAAGACAAGAGTTCCCCTTGGGTGGTGAAATTCTACATTTGCAACTTGATTTTATCCCAAGATTTTTTGGACAATATCTGCATGGTTTTGACACGCTTTATCAACGCTGCATTTCAACAACTATGATCATATGTTTTGTTGTTGTTTTTTTCCTGCTCCTCTGCTACAGCTCAAAGGTACACCAGTGGTGGGATTTTGTGTATGTAACTACTTGTCCACCATATCAGTAGCTTCATTGCTACTTGGCGGATGATGCCTAAACATGACACCAGTATGCATGCGTTGTTTTTTGTGTGTGTTTGGTTGGGTTTTTTGTGTGTTTTCTTTTCAATTTTCTCATTTATTCCTACTGACATGCAATGGCCTTCTCTTCCAAAAGGCAGCACAGGTTTTGACATGTACATGAGATGTTCTGCACATGTCCACACAGAGAATCTTGGTTTACAGTCTCATTTAAAGGACTTTCCAGGGAGCAGAGTTGGTACCGATGTTAACTCCAGGGAAAAAAAACACCCTCAAACGGTGGTGGCTTGAACCTGGGCTGTCAGATTGCGAGCTCGATGCTTTAACCACCAGGCTACCCTGCCTCCATACATATGCCTTTATCAAGTTGTAGTTGTCCCTGCGAATCAGAAACTACTGAGACTAAAAAATCTAGCTTTCGTTAGGATCATAATTATGAGAATGATGGAAGATATTTGTGCATTCTATAACTGATATTTGTGCAAGGTTGGCAGCTGAGAGATTGTTAAGTTTGGGAAAGATAAGGAGAGATGAGAAGTACAGGTGTAACTGGCTTGCTTGTGGTTACAAAAGAAGCCTAAGGCATTAAACATGCGTGCACATAAATGCAGGTGCAGGCATGTAAGCCATGTGCGTGTGCACACACACACATACACTCTCACACACACTCACACACGCACACACACATACATACAACCACACACATGTGCACAAAGATACACACATTTCCCACCTCTCTACCACCATTCTCACTATTACATGACGACAATTAAAAAAACCAAGACAAACAATAAACTTCCAAATAAACGCTACATAAAATACAGACATAATTTCTGCATGAATATAATACACGAATAACCAAGAATACACAACCGCATGTTAATTATCAAGATTAGCAAAGGAGAAGAAGAGAAAAAAAAAGAAAAAAAAATGAAAGCTGAAAGTTTTCAAAAATGAAAAAACAAATATAGGATATATATATATATATATATATATGATAAATATGATATATATGATATATGCACATATTCGTCAGCTTTTGCATCAAGGGAAAAATATAAATGACTAAATATGCGAAATATATACCTACTCCAGCTACTGCATCAGAAGTTTTACTTCAAATAATACTAATGCACAGCTACTACAAGAAATTCATCTACACATACTTCAACTTTTGCACTACAATACACAAGTTTGAAGAAACTACCCACGTACTAACTATCGTAAATTACACTGGTTACACGTCTTTATTTTTTCACTGCAAGCATCAGTGATAGTGGACAGGTGCTTACAAAGCAGACGACACAAAGAATACAAAGGTGAAGGTTAGTGTCTGACAAAGAAAACTGTGATATTAGGCAAACCCGTAAAAGGATAAGCAAAGATACCAAAAACAAAGAGAAGCAGCCATATTGAGATCAATCAAAGTTTTCAGCCAACTAAAATCTGTCATCATCAGCAATAGTTTTGAGAGAGAAAAAGGGGACATAGTTGACAAACTTTTGTTTTTATAGAAAACCCCCATGAAATAACTATAAACTTTTCATCATCATTAAATTTTGAATGTATAAATGTAATAAAATAATTTTTCAATGAATGATCATCCTTCCATGTTCAATTTCAGTGAATATAAACATTACATGATTTCCTAAAGTATTTATATATATATATTATATGGCATTAACATACTTGTACACATCATTACAATTATCTATAAAAAATTTTAAAAAACCCCACCAAAACCCAACAAACATTTTAAAGAATTGAAGAAGTTTGATCTCTGAAAGAAATTTATTATTTATTCACTCTTTTATTTCAAAGATAATGGAATAAGCACACATGTGGGTTGTTTTTTTTTTACATCCAATCCCCACGTTTTTGGTTTCATAAATTTCGTCATCCATTCCCACCGGCACACAATGGCCTACTCTTCCAAAAAGCGGAACGAATTTTAATGAGTGTACTTCTATGAATTCCTACTAAAGACAGGCTGATATCAAAATAGCAAAAGCAAGCAATTTTTAGGTGACTTTTTCGACTGATCCATGTCTGCTTCTCTCTGTTTTTAAAATTTTTATATTTGCGTAACTCAGAACAGAACAGAGGGCTAGGGCACACCCAAGGTAGGTCTACTCACACAACAACAACCGGAGATTTGCTTCTGATAACTTCAGCATTTTTCCTAGGAAGGGGTGAAAACGATGAAGGGGGTCAATCATGCAGGAAAACTAAAGGCACACAACAATCAACCGCCATTCTTTTCTTCTTTTTTTTTACACACAGACATGACTAGCTAGTCTCTTGGCAAACAAAATCAACCACAAAAATAACAACAAAACAAAAAATGCAAATAAAGCAACCAACCAAAAAAAAGAGCAAAAAACAAAACATATCTCCTATCTCAAGATCGGACTATTCTGATCAATAATTCTTACAAAAAACAACAACACAAAAAGCAAAACAAAACATAACTCCTATCTCAAAATCAGACCATTCTGATTGACAATTCTTACAAAAATAACGACACAACAAAAACACAATTGAAGCAACAACAAACACAACAAAAAAAGGAAAAACAAAAAAAAATTCCCATCTTAAAATCAGACTTATCTATTTACTCAAAATTCTGAAAAAATGACCCAACAAGAACAAAAACAAACCAAAAACCAAACAAAATTGAAGCAAAACAAATGAATTAAAAGCCACTTCCAACTTCATATTTATAAAAAAAACAAAATCATCACTGTTTTAAAATTAGAAAAAAACTAACTCTGCTAACTGGCTCTATCAACAAAATCTATAATAATAATATTTTTTAAAAGCTACAACAAATGAGAACTGGACCAAAATAATCAAACTGATACCCCCCCTCCCCCCCCAAAAAAAAAATCAGTCTTAATTAAAATCATACAACTAATCTACTGATTTACAAAATTCAAAATGAAATAGGCTGGTACCCGAAAACAAAAATAAGTCAACATAAAGAAAAACAAAAATGACAACAATACCAACAACAACCTGAAAGCAGAAAGAAAAAATAAAAGCTGACAACCAAAATATCTTCTTTTTTCTTCTCTTTTTTTTTTGGTCATCCACATTCACAGAACAACATGCCTCCCGCCAACAGTCAAAACCATCACAGCATGGGTAGCATTTTCTGGCCTGCCCTTTTATTCAGGAGAAAAAGACAACCTCTTACCTGAAACTGTCTGAGTTTATTTGAAATTTCTTACCACGTTCTAAGTTCAATAGCTGTTTTGAATGCAGCATAACGCTTACACTATGTGAAAAAAAAAAGCTAAAACTAATAATGACACTAGTGAAAGAGAGAAAATGGGACATACAAGAAATCTTAAGTTTCGCTTTAAAAAAAAAAAGAAGGTTGTGTTTTTTTTCTCCTGAAAATAAAATGGGATTATGAGCCTGCACAGGAACTAAACTCTGAGAGCATGTTACAATTTTTTTTTTTTTTTATTGATTTACAGAACCTACATCAGCCATGGGTGACAGATTTGGGCCTCCCCCCCCCCCAAAGAAAAAAAAGTATTGGAACAAAATTATGATCGACAACAGGAAGTAAAAGAAAAACCACTAACAATGAAAATTACGCAATAAATACAAGAACAGCTCCTTATTCTTGTCATTTAAAAATTAAAAGACTCAAACCACCAAGGTTTTATTGTCTCAAAATTTTCCTATGCACACTTAGCAATACTTAATGTTGAGGTATTAAAACATTAAAAGTTCTCTCATTTTCCTGCTACATAGTGATCTATCTTCTTCATTCCTTTAATACAAGAACTTCCAAGAATTACCACAGACTGTAATTAAGGTCAAAACACAGAATGTGTCCCACCTACATAAAATCTTTGAGTGACAACCAATAGGACCCATTCCAAAAGGTACACACAAATACCAACAACCAACTGTTGTTGTGCATACCCCAGCTGAACACACAGGAGATCACCCTGAGTAACGATATACTCTCTGTCTCATGCATCCCACTATCCGGAAATCATTGTGAAACATTTACATACATACAGGGTGAAAAATGTGCAAAATATGACTGTTCTCAAGTACTTCACTTTACAGGCAGCCATACTTCAACTTCCGAGGAAGAAAAACTAACGAGATACTCTCTAAAAATTCAGCTGTAGCAGGCTCATAATATAAAATTTTCAATCCACAGTTCAAATGATGAAAAAACACAGGAACTCAGGAACAAAATCAGGCAACATACACATACACACAAATCAAGGCCAGAGGCAGCATGCTGCAACACTACCACCCACCCCCCCCCTCCCATCCCAACAAACACCCCTCTTTAAACCCCCCCCCCCCCCCCCTCCCTGTTGAAGTCACATGCCCCAAATCACTCTGACGACATGATAACTGACAGACATGCTACTGCCATGTTCAGAAGAACGCATCACACAACAGAGGTGTGTCAGGATCATAGGGAGGGGGTGTCCACAACACGGACACATTTTTGTAGTAATGATAATGATAATGATGATAATAATAATAACAGCACTGACAACATTTTTGTTGTAGCACCAGCAACAGCAGAACCCCACTCACCCCACCTCCCACTCCTCCACACACACACACCACCCATCAAAGATGAAAAAAAAAAGCAAATGTGTTGCTTATTCAATGTACCATCAACATACACACAAATGCCTCCAATGACCACTCTCTCTCCACCACACACACACACACCCACACACACACCACACCACACACACACAAATCCCCATACACACGGGACTGGATGTAAAAAAAGCACATAAGTGCTTATTCCATTATCCTCGATATAAAAGAATAAAATATAAATAACATAAAAAAAACCACACAACCTCCCCCCCCCCCACCCAGCCCCTACACACACACACAACACCCCACCCACACACTACAATCCCCCCCCTCCCCCCCCCCCCTGTCCACACACACACACACACACACACACCAACACACACTGATAATGATGCAATGATAAAGGATGCAATAATGTAGGTATTTCAGTATAATCATTAAGAAATTTGTTCTTAGATAGATGGCTTGATGAAAAAAAAAAAGCAAATGCATTGCTTATTCAATGTACCATCTGGAAATACAATTTTGACTTGACTTGACACTTGACTTGACACTTGACACACACACAACAATCACCCCCACCTCGACCCCCACCCCCCTCCCACCCCCCCTACCCCCACCCCCCTAACCCTCTTCCATCCCCCCACCCCACACACTCACACATTCATCCACCACCACGTCATCAACATGGCGACACTACGCAGCTCCTGAATTGAGCGCTGCGTGCAAATGCAAAGAACATCGAAATGACGAAAACAAGGCGTACCAGATCTACCTCCTGCTATCTGGCAAGTGTAAACACTGACAAATGTCACGGAGAAGGCAGTGACAACGTGCCTTCAAACGAGAAAGTCAATCAGAAATCTGACTCAACCGATAAACCTTCTTCATCGGATTGGGTTGCTAATGACAACCTCAACAGTGGTCTAGGTTGTCAGCAGAATCACACACACACACACACACACACACGCATATCACAATTCATCATATCACATCAACATGCGGAGACAAATAACAAGACAACACCAAATCCCTTTGTATGAAGGCACGCACATCACAACAAGCAGAAGTGTAAGTCAAGAGAAGAAGAAGAAGATCAACTGGAGTTGTGATGTCATGCTATGAATGGTGGAAACATTTTCCACGTGTGGTGCACAGTGATTTCCCTCAGAGGTACAACAGAAAGTGGCCATGTCATTGGTGCAACAAAAGTCCAGTGTGACGATAAAAATATAAACAACAAGGCCCCCCCTCCTCCCCCCCCTCTTCTTCCCATTCTAAAAAAAAAAACTGCCTTCACAAAACAAGCCTCCCCCCACCCCCTCACTCTTCTCTCTCTCTTTCATAACAGTCAGTTATTTTCTGAGTTAAGATCATCCTGTAGTAACCCCCCCCCCCCCCCCCCCCCCAACCCAACCCTCCAAAAACAAACAACCCAACTAAACCAAACCAAACCAAACAACAAAACCCACCCTGACATTCCAAGACACTCCAAGACAACCCTCCTCCCTCCCCCCCCCAAAAAAAGACCCCCATCCCCCTGAAAACTTTTTAAAAAGTGCATATGTACACATGTCACACACACACAAACACAACACAACACACCACACACACACAGCATGCGCATAAAACTCAATGCATGCATATTTGCATGCACACACACATACACACATATCAGTCTACAATATTCAGTACTAGAAGTCTCCAAACAGATGAGCTGATCTACTGCAGAGCAGGGCATAACAAGCTGCATCCAGTTTGTGTTTGGGGATTCATGACTGATTTTCTTTCGTCTTCAAATTTGTTGTTGTTGTTGTTTGGCAGATGAAATGTTTTCATTCCGTCTTCTGGCTACAAATATTCAACACCACATCAACGAAATATGACCCAGAGGTACTGAATAAATATTGATGAATAATCCTTGCTACAATTATTATGCATCTGTGCCTGCCTAGCCATATAATCAATGTTCACTAACTTTTTTTCCCTCTAAAATCTGCATTTTATTTATTTTTGACATCAATCACTATTTCCCCTTTTATTAAAGAACCAAAACAATACGATATGTAAGCGGACATGTAGACATACACAAACAATACGTAAATACACAAATGGTCACAGACACAACACACACAGAGAGCAAGAACAGAAAACAAAAAATAATGAACACAAGAAAAACAAAACCAAACAACAACGTAAATCCATAAACTAAAAAAAGATAACAGCAACAAATGCAAACAAACAAACGACAGCGACAAAGAGAAAAGACTGGAAAGAGCCACTTCAATCACATTCACAGATCTGTGCTACCAGTTCATGAAGGATTTTAATTCTCACATATATATTCCTCTACACATTTAGTTTTCCTGTGTACCATCACCAAAGGAAAGTTTACCCATGCCTGTCAAGAAAACTGAAGTTGGGGGGGGGGATGGATTAGCTTAGTGGTTGGAGAGTTAAGCTCATAATCTGATGGCTCAGATTCAAACCACCACTGAGCCATGTACAAAGGACATTTTCCCCTGGAGTTGACATCAATACCGACTCCACTCCCCCAAAGTTCCTCGGATGAGATCATAAACTAAAGTTTTGTATGTGAACGAACGCACGCAAAGCATCTTGCGCGCATGTTAAAACCTGTTCTGCCTTTCAAAAGTGTAGGCCAATGCATGCAGTGGGTAGGAAAGAATGATAATTTTTTTTTGTTAAACTTATGCACACTGGTGTCTTGTTTCAGACATTTTCCCCAAAGTTTGAGTGTGCTACCTTAATGGTGGGCAAAAACGGGTGCATGAGCTGAATCTCACTGTTGGTAAACCTTGGAGCTCTAGCCAAAGATCCAACAAAAAAAACACCTCCAAAACTCCCATATCTAACATTCTTTTCTCAACTCACTCTGCCTGACCATTCCTGATATAAAATGTTTGTTATACAGCTAGCTGTTTGGTACAAATGCTCCCAATCGAGAATCAAAGACTTATGATTATTTTCCAATCTAGCCATCATGATGTTAAACAGTATCTGAATTTTTCTTTTCATTCTTGTTTAATTAAGCTAGTACATTGTCGAGCCATCAAGTGCTTGAAATACAAAACACATTCAACATTTCTCAGAGGATGCAGACGACTGAACACACACACACACACACCTCATCCAATATGCTGCACGAGACAACAAACTCAGATGCAAGTAAACACACCACACACAAAACTACGGATTATTACTTTTTTTTTTTTAAAGGTCAAAACGCATCTCTGCTGAGCGGACCAATCAGTCCTAAATACAACAATCAGCCACAATATCAAAACCATACAGGCAGGAAGTTGGGGGAAAAAATTAGGTGGGGATTTGGGGGAGAGGAGAATCGCTGCATTCTGCACTTACACTGTTCTCCTCTATCTCTTCAGGAAGCTGAGTGAAAAGTGCCAGAAATAAAAAAATCAAACTCATCAGAATCAAAACCCATTAAAAATCAGAAATTAATCAACTGAACATACATGAACAAGAAACTGAACAGATTTAAACACCCACACTCACACATACACATAAGCAGTTTTTAAAAAACCCAAACAATTCCACACAAACGAAGCAAACTAACTAACTGAGTAAGATTGGTAATGGTATATAATAACTACAAAACTGGGGGGAAAAAGGCATACATTTAAAAACATTGTTCAAGACCTAGCTTGAGATAACCTTTGCCCCATGTAAAAAAGACAAAACATGTAAGAGAAGTAGTGGAAGTCGATAAATTATTGTCTTACTTCCTTCCATCCTCTTGTAGACTTCATTACAATTTCAGAACTGACGCTGTTGTAGTTTTAACTTTGAAAATAATTGTAAGAGGCTAAACAGTCTTTAATTAATTAAAGAAAAACTTGATTTTTAAGTACTAGTCTGAAAATGTGAAAGATATTCTCCAAATTCTGGGTCATGAAGAAGCATTTCCATAAAATTGCACTTTTTCGAAATCTTGTTGTCATACAATTTTGGTTGCAGATAGTATCTATTTTCAATGTTACTTTCCTTTATATGTCATTACACGAACCAAAATACAAAGCACAAATAATAACAGCAAGATTCATCATGTAATTTCACTTTATATAAGTGATCTGGCAACTGTTTGTTTAAAAGTTTGCTCTTAAAAAAAAAAAAAAATTGTGCCATTAATCACAATGAGGAAAGATGAAAAACAAGATTTAATATAAGTTTATGAGAAAATAAAATACCGATAACAGCATTATATGAAAAAACTATGTTTTGCTGTTGTTTTTCTTTAAAGTCTTGGTTTAACTAAAAGAAAAAAAAAAGAAACATCCCAAATTCTTTTATGTTTCTCCAATTTCCATGCAAACTAAAAGAGAAGAAAAAAAACCACAACCAAGAAATAAGGATTCAGGTTACTTAAAAAAAAAAAAAAAAAAAAAAAAAAAAAATTGTTTTAACTTAAAATTTTCGCTGAAAACCAAAAAAGAACACAACCTAAAATGAATTTTTAAAAAAACTTCTTAAAAATTAAAAATCACACACAACATTAAAGGCAAATACAGACCATACTTTGGAATTTTCTCTTTGCTTTCATCACATGTTTCTTAACAGTTTTTAATGGAAACACGGTCTGATAACCCCCGCCCCCCCTTCCCTTTTCAACTCTGCACCCCCCCCCCCCTTCCACCCCCTGTCCCATCCCCCTTTCTTTTTTAAATGATTGTAGCAAATCAACCTACAAAGCTGATTATTACAGTAAAAGCATTTGAAGAAAAATGGGAGGGTGGACATACGTAATAATGTGCTTCTATAAAAAAAAAATATTTAAAAGGGAAATATTAACATAAAAAAGGAGGGAATGAAAATAAAAACATGAAAATCCCTCTCACTGAAGCTTAGACATTAAGAAAAACTACATCAGATATTGAAAACTGAACAACTAGATACTTGACATCTGTTATAAAGGTGCATTTATCTTAAAAAACAAACAAACACATCAGTAAACAATAACACCAACATGACAATGAAACAATATTAAAAAAAAAAAAAGAATAACACTTTTTTTCAGGGAAAAATATCAATGTTAAAAAAACAAGAAAAAAACCATATCTGTAATAATGAGATTTCATTCTTTTTCATGAATGTGAATACCAACTTTAAAAACAGGTAATGCATACATACATACATACATACATACATACATACACACATACAAACATACATACATACACACACACACACACATACATACATACACACATGTGTGTGTGTGTGTATATATATATATATATATATATATATATATATATATATATATATATATATATATATATATATATATATTATAAATAAAGGAAAACATTTTCCAGGGAACAACCATAAACATATAAATCATAAGATTAAACAAAATAATGAGAAAAAAAACCCAACTAACTACAACAAACCTGCAAGAATGTGCTTTCATAATAAAGAAACTTGGATCAACATGCACAGTAAGGCAATGAAAGAAAAACATGAATAAAAAGGGAGGTGAGGAAGCTTTCTGGAAAAAAACAACAACCATAAACATTAACCAAGAAATATATAAAATATTATATATAAAAAAAAGCAAAATCTGTAGTCATGTGCTTTCATGAAAAGAAAAATACCAACACAGAAAATGAGGCAATAATTTTTTTTTCCATAAAAAACCCCTAACTTTTCCAATGACAACCATAAATTCTTGTTTAAAAAAACCCAAACATACAATTATATATGGAATTTACATACTGAGGAAAAACAGAACTAAATATTCAATCTCTGTAATAATACGCTTTCATTTTTGTAAAAATATGAACATAAGAAAAACAGCAATCAATTAAAAACATGTAAAAAAACCTCTTTTTTTTTTTTTGGGGGGGGGGGGGGGGGGGGGGGGGGGCAAAAAACCCCCCAACCAAACCAAAAAAACCTTTGGGAGGGCAACATCCAAAAACATACCAAAAAAACCCCCACCCATAAAATACTAAGGTCGGAAAAAACCGTTAAATTATTAACATCTACGAAAATGTGCTTCCACAAAAAGAAAATAACAGTGAAAAAAATGAACAATTCCAATAAAACATTTTTTTTCAAAAAGCCAAGGGGAAGAGTTAAAAAAAAAAATTACAAAAAATGACAAGAAATGCTGAATGAAGAAGGAGGGGAAAAAAAAACAAAACCAAAAACAGGAACCCTGAACACTTGACAGAAACTGATCCAACAGAAATATGGAATGCACTGTGAAAAAACCCAGAATGTTTTAAGAACTGGGGTAGAGGGGATCATCAACACAATGCAGTCACAATGAGGAAAAATGGAAAGTCACGTACATGAACAGGACGCTGTTGAAGATAAGGAGAGAGAGAGAGAGAAAAAAAAAGAAAAAAAGAGAAAAATATACTAGATGAATCATAACCAAAATATTATAAACCAGTATTTGTAAAAATAACACAGTACACTTTTTTCATGAAAAATCATGGGTTTTTTTGTGTATATATTTTTTTTAATGCCTTTCCCTCTATTTCCGCTCCACTAGAAAAAAAATTCACGCTTGAAAATAATGATTTTGCCAAAAAAATATCTGAAGTACCCACACAATTAAAGAAAAATAAAGAATAACTACTACAAGCATCACCAGTTAAAAGAAAAAAAAAAGCCCAAAATGAAGATAGCTTACTGTAAATAAAATAAACAGCAAGCAAAGTTAAGACAGACAAACCTTCACGGGTTTTGCATTCTGAAAGATAAATGATAGTATGTAAATATTTATTTCTATATTTATATATATATGAAGACAGAGAGTGAGAGAGAGAGCATGAGAGAGGGAGAGGGAGAGAGAGAGACAGAGTGCAACGATGTATCTGTAAGTTTACAAGGATTTTTCCTCCTACAAACATTTCATTAAAATATTACCCATCAATGACAGTGAATTAGCTCCTTTCAAAAGTTATGGAGTGCTGCCTTCAACATGGATCATGATCTTTTTATTTTTATTTTTTATAAACAGCTAAAATCAACCCCAAGGTTAAGAAGGGGTGGATAGCTGTGACTTTACATACTCTGACTGCACATGTTCACAGACAGTTTGTGTATGCATACAATGGAGGGAAAGACTACCCCTGTACAGTGATCTCAAAAGACATTCAGTGGAAAATATCAGAAAGCTTCAAACACAACTTCACTCTAAGAATTCTTCATTTGTATGATCTGTACACTCCAGAGTCCATTTTTCTTACGGCATCCAAAAAAAAAAGAGTTCAGGTTTTTTAAAAATATGTAATTCTGGATTCCAATTCTTCTTTGGAAATCAGAAAAATCAAAGACAGGTCCCAAAAGACAAAAAAAAAGTCATCCTATGCAATGTAATGATCCCATAGAGATAATTAACAGTTATAAACAGTCTATACCTTTTTTTTTTAAACACGAAAGAAAAGCGGTAAGAGCGTCATGATTCCATAGAGGTCATTAACAATTGTAAGAGTAAACAGTCTATATGTTTTAAACCTGAAAGAAAGGTGAATGATAAAGAGGGGAGATGCCACACTGGTCAGAATGCAGAGTACTTACATCACTGTCAAAGTCTTCCGTCAGAATCTCCAGCTGCTGCGCATGTTTCTCCAGGTAGGCAATAGGGTTCAGCAAGGCATCTGCATAGGCTGCACACACAATGACGCTGATTCAATATCGCAACTGTCAGCAAATGCATCAAACATTAACAACGACAAAAAAGAAAGACCCCCCAAAAAAAATCTCACCAAATCTGAGCACAAGTTACTGATCTTATGTTAGATAACAGATAACTTTTAACAGATATGCTTGTCAGTATTGTAACTGCCCTTCATGGGATGATTAAAGTGTTTTCGACTTGACTTGACCAGATACAAAATGGGGAAAATTAATTATCTTTTTTCTGTCTTCTGAAAGGCCAAACACAAAACACCTGTCATAGATTACACTGATTTTGAGTGAGTACAGATAATAGCACAATAACTGGGAGTGGGGTGGGGGTGGGGGGTTGTTTAGTTTTAAAGGTAGTAAGCAACGCAATGGGTAACTCAGTGCACTCACTTTCCCCAACCTAAGGTTAAGCAGCATTGAGCATGGTTACCAAGCAGATGGGTGATTGTTTGTGTGCTTTGGCTTCAATACAGTACCCCCAGTTCACCCAGCTGTAAATAGGTACATGCTCTCTTTAGGGTCAGGGAAGGTAAAGCAGTAAGAGAGAGGAGATGGGTGCCACCCTCAATATGCTGGCCCCTGGAGAAGCTGAAATCTCTGACATCTCGTTCCACAACGACTGTATAGGTTATGGGAACACCTTTACCAATGCAAATATGGGTAGAAAACAACACTGCCTAGGCCATTTGATACGCAGTTTTCATGACCGTGCACCTTACCTGCAAACTGATCAGGAACATAATCGTTGATGATGATGTGAACGAAGATGGTGGGTAACATCAGAGCCTGGTTGGACTCGTTCCGGAGAGGGATGTGTCGATAACCTGGACAGAAAAAGAACAACAAAAACCCCACCCAAATCATTTGTTTGTTTAAATAGATCTTTATTTTTTTTTAAAACATGAAAAGTACACACACACAAATTCAGAGCAATAACAAACAAATAGCTTATGGCATGCTCGAGCCATTGCACACTGATACAGTGATAGGTGAAATTTACTTCACTTGACTTTCCAGGTAGCTGGGTGCATGCTGGGTATGTTCACATGATCCATCTCAATGGTTATAGCTGGCCAATTCTTCTATGACAGGCAGATGGGCTTTTACCGAGCATGGAAGATATTTGTATATTAGTCTACTTTGATAGTATGATTTTCTCATATTATTTTTTAAATAAAAATAGGATTTCCTTGTGTTGTTTCTTTGATAATAGGATTTCCTCATGTTATTTCTTTGATGATAGGATTTCCTCATGTTATTTCTTTGATAATAGGATTTCCTCATGTTATTTCATAGATAAAAATAGGATTTCCTTGTGTTGTTTCTTTGATAATAGGGTTTCCTCATGTTATTTCTTTGATAATAGGATTTCCTCATGTTCTTTCTTTGATAATAGGATTTCCTCATGTTATTTCTTAGATAAAACTAGGATTTCCTCATGTTATTTCTTAGATAAAACTAGGATTTCCTCATGTTATTTCATAGATAAAAATAGGATTTCCTTGTGTTGTTTCTTTGATAATAGGATTTCCTTATGTTATTTCTTTGATAATAGGACTTCCTCATGTTATTTCTTTGATAATAGGATTTCCTCATGTTATTTCTTTGATAATAGGATTTCCTCATGTTATTTCTTTGGTAATAGGATTTCCTCATGTTATTTCTTTAATAAAAATAGGATTTCCTCATGTTATTTCTTCGATAAAAATAGGATTTCCTCATGCTCTTTCTTTAATAATAGGATTTCCTTGTGTTCTTTCTTTGATGATAGGATTTCTTCAAGTTATTTCTTTTATAATAGGATTTCCTCATGTTATTTCTTTGATGATAGGATTTCCTCAAGTTATTTCTTTGATGATAGGATTTCCTCATGTTATTTCTTTGATGATAGGATTTCCTCAAGTTATTTCTTTGATGATAGGATTTCCTCATGTTATTTCTTTGATGATAGGATTTCCTCAAGTTATTTCTTTGATGATAGGATTTCCTCATGTTATTTCTTTGATGATTGGATTTCCTTAAGTTATTTCTTTGATGATAGGATTTCCTCATGTTATTTCTTTGTGCTCGCAACCTGATGGCCTGGTTTTGAGCCCAGGTTCAAGCTACCACCAACATGCTCGATCACTTACAGACAGGATAGCCTGGTGGTTAAAGTGATGTATTTGTGATCTGCTGACCCGGGTTCGATTCTCGTTCAAGAGGATTTTTCCTCTGGAGTTAACATCAGTGCCGACTCCACTCTCCCCAAAAGTCCTTCAGATGAGACTATAAACCAAGGTCCCGTGTGCGAACACATGCAGAACATCTTGTGCACATGTTAAAACCCGTTCTGCTTTTCGGAAGAGTTGACCATTATGTGCCGGTGGGAACGAATGATAAAATGTACAAAACTGCATACACACGGGGACAGGATGAAAAAAGCACATGAGAACTTATTCTATTATCCTCGAAATAAAAGAATAAAATAAATAAACTTTAGAAATTAAATAAATAAACTGACCTGGTCGCAGGCCCTCGACAGGCATGATGCGGTGACCTATCAGCTTGCCTGTCTCTTCGTACACCCCCAGGCGAATAATGGCCAAGTTTGGCAGCACAACCTGCACCACAGACATATCAAAAAATGATTACAACATTAACAAACACAACAGCGTCCAAAAACCAGCATCACCACCACCACCAACCATCCTAACAACAACTAAGGTAACAACAACAGTAATGAGAACAGTAATGATAGTGATGATGACGATGATATCAATACTATAACAACAATAATGATATTATCATCACCATCACACAAAAATGAAGGGTTACCTGACTTTATCAAAACTATGACTTGATGACATCCTCAGTTTTGATGACAACCTTTCTTCTCTTTTTCCTTTTTTTTTTGTGTGTGTTTTTTTTTGGCCAGCCTCATCTTCTGTGATGTGTGTTGTGTCCTGCTGTAGCCGTCCCTTCAACAGGGTTTTGAATCAAGGTACTGTGCATCAACACATGCACGAACGATGTTGCATGCATATCCACTTTTCTTCTTCTTCTTCTTCATCATAGAACGCTCAGGCAGACAGCAATAGTTGCTGTCTGAGCAAAAAATGAGTTGCTCTGCAGTTAACCACCTGAAAGTCAGGCCCAGCGCATTTGACTTTGGCATGGGAGAGAATGGTTATCTTTTAAAGTCATTCTGGAAAACAGGCAGGAGAACAGGACCAAGAAGGCAGAAAATAGACAATGAAGGAGGTGACAGAAAAAACAGGAACAAGGCAGAAATGAAGAGAGGGATAGAAAAGAGGGAATTCCTGGCACAGACTTTCCAGAAGGTGGGGATGCTAATTATACTGACAGGCTCCCGAAAACCCCAGGAAGTGGGGGGTGGGGGTGGGGGTGGGGGGGCTTTTATTCTATTCAATTTCACAGAACATTTTGAGATTTTAAACAGTGGCATATATATGCAAAAGCACTACCCAAAGGTGAATCTTGTGTGTCAGTGATGACCAAAAAGGTGGGGGGGGGGGGGGGAAATAAAGATAAAATCACACTTCTAACAGAAACAATCTTGTTTCTTATTTCACTTTATGATGACATGAGGGCACCAACGAGCTCATGAGAGGGACCGAGAACAGGGAAGAATGGAGAGCCATAATCGTCGATGTCTGCAGGACCAGACCGGACACTTGAAGAAGAAGAAGAAGAAGATGACACTTTGAGAAATTTTGTGTGAAATGGGGGCTCTTTATTTGGAATCAGTTTGAGTAAGATAATACTTCAGAAACAAGAATTGAAGAAAATTAAGTTAAGAGGTACCGACTCAGCCCATAATTATGTATGATCCAGAAAAAGATTTGTTTTTACAGTTACTTGTAAGCATTCTTGTTAGCTGCCTTATATATTCTTTAAAAAGATTGAATACAAGAAATCTCTTGTAACAGAGTGGAGATACCTAATCTCCTATCTCTGCCAAACACTTCAGGTACAAGGTACGGTCAGACAGTGAGAATGTAGCCTCTTGAAAAAAGAGAGGCTGCATAAACTCTACATTTCACCATGTAGGCAAAGTGTATGCAACAGAGAGTAGTGTAAACCACCTCCCAAGGACACAGAGCACAATTCTCCCGATTTAGAAACATGATACTGCAACAGGCCTCTGATGGCCTGGGAGGTCAACTTATTAACCTGTCACAATCTAAACACCACCCTAAGGTATAAGCAGCGCACACCACTGGCAAATCTACACTAGGGCTGCACTGCACTGAACTGAACTGAACTGAACTCACCTTCTTGAAGACAAAACCGTCTTCGTCGTACACAGGGTTCAGGCCATTGTTGGGCACTGTTTTCGTACGGAATTTCTTCCTCACGGTGTCTGTGGGCAGACCGTACATGTCCACTTCCACGTAGGTGCCCACACGCCTGTCCGATAAGAACTGGCCGGAGATGACCTGAAATACACAAATAATAATAATATATGGAATTTATAGAGCGCTAGGTGGACGGGATAGCTCAGTGGTCAGAGCACTCGCTTTCCCCCAGCCAAGTTAAGCAGTGTCGAGCGTGGTTACCAGTTGGATGGGTGACCGTTTGCGCGCCTTGGCTTCAGTACAGTTCCCCCAGTTCACCCAGCTGTAAATGGGTACCTGCCCTCTTTAGGGTCAGGGAAGGTAAAGAAGCAAGGGAGAGGAGATGGGCGCCGCCCTCAATATGCTGGCCCTAGAGAAGTGAGGTCTCTGACGCCTCGCTCCCCTATGACCTTATAGGTTATGGGACTCCTTTACCTTTCCTATATAGAGCGCTATATCTTGCAATTACAAATCAGAGCACTTCCGTTCAATCCCTCCTACACAAGCAACAACAATGATTCACAATATTCTAACAAATTCAAATGTACACACACACACACACAGAGGTGGTTGTTGTTGCTGGTGGTGGCAGTGTTGTTGTTAATATTGTTGTTGATATTGGGTGTTTCTCAGGTTAAGCACCTGAGGGGTCACCAAGAATGAACTGAGTGCAATGGAGGAAAAACAAAAAAACTGCCAAAACAAACAAAAACTGAGTACAATGAAAAGAGAAGAATGAAGGAAGGATGGGAGATTAGATAGATGGGATGGATGCATGGGTGGATGATGGGATGTATGGAAAAACAGAAGAAAAGAAGGGTGGTAGGGAAAATGGAGGAAAGGAAAGGACTGAAAAAAGAAAAAAACAAGGAAAGATGTGAATGGATAGACAGATAAGACAGATGGACAGACAGACAGAAGGATGGATGAAGGGACATGTCAACAACAACAGGAAGAAATGACAGAAGAAAAGAACAGAGAAGAGATGAGAAGAAGAAGAAATGATGGAAGAAAAGAACAGGGAAGAGACGAAAAGAAGAAATTTATGATGGAAGAAAAGAACAGGGAAGAGACGAAAAGAAGAAATTTATGATGGAAGAAAAGAACAGAGAAGAAAGGAGAAAAAGAAATGACAGAAAAAAAAGGAAGAATCAAAGAAGGCAAACAAAATGAATGAATAAACAAGAAAGGCAGGAAAGAAGGAATGAAAGGAACATAAAAAGCTACCCCCAAAAGCCTCTAACCTTCAGTGTCACCGTGCCAGCGACAATGCCGTCCACAGTGGACTCCGCGAAGGGGTCGAAATGTCGATCATTTCGCCGCATGAAATCAGGCTTCAGAATATACCCCGTGCGTCTGTTGTACTCAAAGATACCCAGGTTGATCTGCATGGCCAGATCTGCAGAAAACACACACACACACATTGAAACATTGCACTCACAATCTGACGACCCGGGTTCAATTCCCGTTCAAAGGGATGTTTTCCCCTGGAGTTAACATCAACGCAGACTCCACTATCCCCAAGTAAAAAAATAATAAATAAATGCACACACAAACACACACACAGAGTACACACACACGCACATATTCATGCACATGCGCACGTATGTGCACACATACACACATACACTCAGTCCTGCGGATGAGACTATAAACCTAGGCCCCGTGTGAAAACGCATGCAGAACATCTAGCGCACACGTTAAATCCTGTTCCGCTTTTTTGTAAGAGCAGGCCATTGTGTGCTGGTGGGAACAGATGACAAAATTGAAAAAAAAACACCAACGCATACACACGGGGACTGAATGTAAAAAAAGCACATGAGTGCTTATTCCATTATCCTTGAAATAAAATAATAAAAATAACACACGCACACACAAAGGTCCCCCCCATCACCCCCCCCACACACACACACACACACACTTACCCATTGTCTGAAAGTTGAGGGCCACCAGCTGGCATCCTGCATTCCAGTACACCTGGGGCATGAAGTTGCTGGAGTCCACTCGGGTACCGCGCGGGTAGATACGACTCAGCTGCCGTTTGTTGTAGCTAGTGCAAGTTAAGGAACCTTAGCCATACAAGTGGAGGAAGCTGGCTGGTTGCAAATATCTTCACTGGTGCCCCCCCCACGGTCTACAGGACTATGGGATAGGTGAGGTGTAAGAGAGAGAGAGAGAGAGAGAGAGAGAGAGAGAGAGACAGAGACAGAGACAGAGAGAGAGAGAGAGAGAGAGAGAGAGAGAGAGAGAGAGAAAACCAGTGACCGTAAACCGAAGCCCTGTGTGGCGAACGCACGCAGAACGTCTTGCGCACATGTTAAATCCTGTTCCGCTTTTCAAAAGAGTTGGCCATTGTGTGCCAGTGGGAACAGATGACAAAATTGACAAAACCGCATACACACAGGGACTGGATGTAAAAAATCACATGAGTGCTTATTCCATTATCCTCAATACAAAAGAATAAATAAGGGTTTTTTTTAAAAAAAGAGAAAAACATAAAAGACTTTATAATAATAATAAATAGAATTTATATGGCATAAAAGACTTTCATTCCTACTTTGAATGTTTTCTCTGCTTGCTACTTTAAATGTTTTTCTTTCTGCTTGGTTGCTTTTTTGTGTGTTTCCCAGATGAAGAACTTAAACGGGTCACCCAGAAAAGTGCACTCTCTGTATCTCCCTCGTCATGTCTGACAGTCACTGTGAGACTGACTGTAAGTACACACTGGATAACAAGTTTTGTTTGTATAGCTGGTTTTCAAGTACCTTGTATTCCAGACTACCATAAGACAGATTATATAACCAAGTGGTTAAGACTGTTTATCTTCAATCCCATGGGTCTATGAAGCCATGGGTTCAAATCTCAACAGTGTCCGGTAAATTAAGGGCGGGAATTTTAAAAATCTCCTGGGTTAGCTTTAAGTGCAGACCTGCTAGTGCCTTAATTCCCTTCATGCATGCACAACATGCAGAAGATCAAATATGTGCATTGAAGATCCTGTTAATCATGTCAGCATTCAGTGAGTTATGGAAACGTGAACATACTCAGCATACATCCCCAAAGTTGGAAAGCAGCTACCTTGATAGTGGGTAACAGAAGAAAAGGGTCACATACGCAAAATTGTACCATTGGTGAACCTTGGAGCTCTAGCCGAGGAATATATAATTAAAAAAATAAAATAAAACAAGATAGCCATACTCTGACTTCAAGTGGCGATTTATTTATTTATTTATTTATTTATTCTTTTATATCGAGGATAATGGAATAAGCACTCATGAGCTTTTTTACATCCAGTCCCCGTGTGTATGCAGTTTTGTAAATTGTGTCATCTGTTTCCACCGGCACACAATGGCCTATTCTTTCGAAAAGCGGCACAGGATTTAACATGTGCGCAAGATGTTTTGCATGCGTTCGCACACGGGGCCTCGGTTTATTGTCTCATCCGAAAGACTTGGAGTAAGATTGGAGTATGTAGAGATGGAAGAAAAGTCTGCTGTCACTCCAATTCCAATTGTCGAGGAAGTAACAACGCTGGTCTTCAGCTGTGAAATAATCAACAGATTTCTCGCTCTGACAGGACAGTTCAAGGATGGTCTGGACTTTTTCCCTGTAGTTTCCTTTTTTGTTTTTTAAACTGGTACCTAGATACACAAACACACACGCATGACAAAACACACACACACACACGCATGCATACACACACACTTGCACGCACGCACACAACATTTACACTTACATTCATATACCTGTACTTATTCCTACCTTTAAACATCATATACATATTGAAACAATCCATACTTGCATTTCACTTCCCCCCCCAAAAAACAACTGTACTACAAGACTTGAAAGGATACTTCACAAAGTCCACCGGCGATTCTTTCAAATGAGCTAACGCCTGTGTTTCCACAAATGATGAAATCTCATAGGACCGCTTCCTCTCTGAAATGAAAGAGAAAAATAATGAATTACATTCTGACAAAACTGAATCAGAACAGACACTTCCCCCCCACCCTCCAAAAAACAAACAACAAAAACCCTACAACAACCCCCCCACCCCCCAACAAAACAAAACACCAACAAAACAAACCCAAACAATCACAGCAACAACAAAACAACCCCCAAAACAAACAACAACAAAACCCCAAACAGACAAACAGAGAAATAGATAAAAAAGAAAAGAAGATAAAAATATACACTTTACATATAAAATAAAAGATTCCACGACAATTTTGATAGGAAGTGGTACTTTTGCACTCGGGAAATAAAAAAAAAATTAAAAAAAAACTTCATGATTAATTCTCTGTCCACACATTCAAATCACAAGATTCAAGATTTAATTCCTTTCACCCGTTTTGCGTTATGGAGGATTACAAACAAAACAGGAGAATAAACCTAACAGCAATACACCCCCACACACCACACACACACCCACACATAGAGTCACATATGCAAACCTCACCAGTGGTGAACCTCAGAGCTCTAGCCAAGAATCCACCACCACCAACATCAACAACAAACAATAAGATCGCCATTGCCTATACTGAAACAGTGAAAGGTAGACAGACTCACTATCTGAGGACTCGAAGGAATGGAAGTGGATGGGCTGAATGTAGTTGACCAGGGCTGACATTTCCATGGCTGCTTCTGCCTCTTTGCCTGCAGTGCCCTGTTGGGAGACACCATCAACAGCAACTTCTTTGTTATCACTGCCAGATCATTTTCAGTGGTACTGATGGTGACAATACACATGAATGCAAGCATATGTTGTGTGCACATAATGTGTATCCTGATATATGCATGCACGCCAATATACATGCATGTACTTACACACACATGAACACATGCACACGCATGCTCACACACACACACAAACACTCATATGCTCTCTCTCTCTGCACAAAAGCAGCCACACTTCGCAGTTAGTAAATAGATATTAAACTAAATGCACGTCCGTACATTTGTACACACACACACACACACACACACACACACACACACACACACACACACACACAAACACACACAAGCATGCCACACACACACGCACACACAAACACATGCCACACCACACATGCATGCACACGCACGCACATAATAATTATGCATGCACAAACACACACACATACACACACAAGCCTTCATTCCCATCGTATATATACACATGCAGATCATCAAAAATGCCCTTAGAGAAGCTGAGGTCTCTGACACCTTGCTCCCCAATGACTGGATAGGCTATGGAAGCACCTTTCCCTTTTATAAGCATGAAGTCCTATGAGAAATATACAAATATGCAGCGCACATAAAAAAACCCATATAGTATCAACAGACTTCTCCTTGGCCAAAAGGCTGCAGGAAATAAATATATATACAGGAAACATTTTTAAAAAAAGAAGGGTTTTGATTAACTTCCATATAGACATAGATACACAGATAGGACACCCTAAAACTATTGTTACGCTTAAAAAAAATAAATCTTTTATTTCCAGGATAATGAAATAAGCACTCATATGCTTTGTTTACATTCAGTCCCCATGTGTATGCAGTTTTGTAAATGTTGTCATCCCTTCTCACCTGCACACAATGGCCTACTCTTAGGAAAAGCAGAACAGGTTTTCACACATGCGCAAGATGTTCTGCGTGTGTTCGCACACGGCACCTCGGTTTATAGTTTCATACGAAGAAGTTTGGGGGAGGAAGGATGGGGGGGATGGGGGGGGGGGGGGGGGGAGGGGTGGAGTCAGCACTGATGTTAACTCAGAGGAAAAATCCTCTTGAACGAGATTGGAACCCAGGTCAGTATATCACGGGCACAACGCTCATCACTCTAACCACCAGGCTATCCCGTCATGCTGAAGGCGCTAGAACTTTTTTTGTAAGCATGACCGAAAGTCATGCCAAGCCATACCCCCACACTGCCCCTTGCCTCGTTACCCTGTCCCCCCTTTGAAAAAATTAATTAACCCCCCCCCCCCCCCCTCCCCCAACCCACCTTATCGCGTTTGACCCGCTGCCGACGTCTCATCTCCTCTTCCGTCATCTCCTCCGTCGGCAGTCCGTCGTCCTCTCCTCCTCCTCTCCTCGTCTTCCTCATCATCCTCGCTCTCGCTGGAGTCGGACTCGCTGTCAAACACCTCCATCTCCCCTTTCTCGCTCTCGCTGCACACGGATATGTGCTTCTCCAGGACGCCGTGGTGGGTCGGGGAGGCGTCGGCAAAGCTGGTCTTTCGCCCGGAGGGGGACGAGGGGGAAGGGATGTCACCCTCTCCTTCCATGGACGTCCCCCCGCTGCTCCCCCCTCCACTCTCCTCCATGTCTGCGCTGGTTTTGGGCTTCCCGTCGCCTTTGGCGCCTTTCACCGAGCTGGCTTTCTGGTTCTGGACTGTTGGCAGAGAAACATGCGTCCATGAAAAGTGGACAGGATGACTGATTAAAAACACTGACACAACCAAAAAAAATTCTTGTTAAGTTTTTAGCACAGAAACATGCATCAATGAAAAGTTGATAGGATGACTTATTTTTTTGAAAACACTGAAACAAAACAAAACAAATTCTTGTTAAGTTTTTAGCGCAGAAACATGCATCAATGAAAAGTTGATAGGATGACTTATTTTTTTGAAAACGCTAAAACAAAACAAAACAAATTGTTGTAAACTGTTAGCACAGAAACAGACATCAATAAAAGGTGGGTAGGGTGACATCAAAGACACTGAAACAAAACAAATTCCTTGTAAACTTTTAGCTCATGAAACATACATCAATAAAACATCGATATGATGACTTATTAAAAACCACTGAAACCAAACCAAAAACAATCTTGTAACCTTTTAGCACAGAAACCTACATCTATGAAAGCCTGATAGGATGATTTATTAAAAACAATAACTCCCCCCCCCCCACAAAAAAAAAAAAATCTTGTAAATTTTTAGCACAGAAACATACAACAATGAAAAGTTGATAGGGTGGCTTATTAAAAACACTGAAACAAAACCCTTTAAAATTATTCTAAACTTTTAGCACATAAAACATACATCACTTAAAAGTGGATAGGATATTATTAAAAACAGTAACACTGAAACAAAGCCAAAAAATTCATGTTAACGTTTAGCACATGAAACATACATCAATAAAACGTTGATAGGATGACATTAAAAACATTGAAACAAAACCACCAAAATTATTGTAAACTTTTAGCACAGAAACATGCACCAATGAAAAGTGGACAGGATGAATTATTTTTTGAAAATACCGTCACAAAACCAAAAATTTCTTGTCACCCAAAGGATTTTCAAGGGAGTGGAGTCAGCACTGATGTTAACTCCAGGGGAAAAAATTCCCTTGAACTGGCTTCTCAGTGGTAGCTCAGACCTGAGATCAATCCTAGGTCATCAGACTGTGAGTGCAATGCTCTAACCACCAGTTTTTTTTCCCACCACCATTTTGGTAGCGGCATTCTGACTTTGGGGATGGTGTCTAAACATGACACCTGTGTGCATGCTTTTTATAAAATGCTGTCTCAACACACACACATATGCACGCACACACACGCTCGCGCACACACACTAACACACACACACCCATGCACACACACACACACACACACACACACACAACTTACTGTACACTCAACTCACCTCCTTTGTGGAAATGTTTTTTCTTGTTCTTGATCAGAATCTTTCTCTTGAGCAATGCCGGGCTGGGCAACGGGACTTCAGGTTTCAACTGCAATCCAACCAAACACTCATTTGAACAACTCCTAGTCAACTCAAACTCACTTGAACAACTCAGTCAACTCAAACTCATTTGAACAACTCACAGTCAACTGCAATCCAAACAGTCAAGCATTTGAACAACTCACAGCAAACTGACTGCCATCCAACCAATCCCTCATTTGAACGACTTAGTCAAGTGCAATCCAAACAGTCACTTATTGGAACAACTCACAGTCAGCTGACTGCAATCTAACTAATTGCTCATTTGAACAACTTAGTCAACTGACTGCAATCCAAACAGTCTCTCATTTGAACAACTCACAGTCAACTATAATCCAAACAGTCACTCATTAGAACAACTCACAGTCAACTGACAGCAATCCAAACAATCACTCATTTGAACAACTCACAGTCAACTGATCAGTCAGTTAGTAAATAAGTAAAATAAGGCATCAGTCAGTTAATGACTCAATCAATCAATCAACCCATCAAGTCTGCCCTCATAATAAAATCTGAATCAGAAAACAAGTCAAATCATGTGCCAGTCAGTCAATGAGTCAACCAACCAATCTATTTAAGTCCTAATTAAGTCCTTTGGATGGGACCATAAACCAAGGTCCCATGTGCGAACACACGCATGTTAAAACCCGTTCCGCTTTTCAGAAGAGTAGGCCATTGTGTGCCAGTGGGAATGGATGACAAAATCGACAAAACTGCATACACCTGGGGACTAGATGAAAAAAAGCACATTAGTGCTTATTCCATTATCCTCGAAATAAAAGATTTAAAAAAAAAAAATCTACCAAGTCTATCAAGACAATCAACAGTGGATTGTTTGAATGTGAGTGTTTGAAAGCATATTGAGGTATCTCCGGCAGAAAAACAGAAGGATTGAGATGACCACTCAAGCAGAGAAATCTGCTGTAATTCAAAGTGGTATACAATACAACAAATACAACACAATACAACAAGATACAATACAATACAACACAACACTATACATACAATGCAGGTGTATCTTACCGGGTGAGAATCCAGAGGAACGTCTAACAGCATGTCTCCAAATATAGTGCGGCAGTAGTTGGCCATCTTAGCCTGTTGTCTGGGTCTACAATCACAAAATTGATGGCGCGCGTTATGTCTTTTGAATCCGGAATATGTGATTCGTGTTGTGCGTGTGTGTGTCCATGAGAGTGAGAGAGAGAGAGAGAGAGAGTGTGTGTGTGTGTGCATGTGTGTGTGTGAGAGAGAGAGAGAGTGTGTGCGTGTGTGTGTGAGTGAAGACAGTGAGTGTGTGTGTGTATGAGAGAGAGAGAGGTGTGTGTGTGTGTGTTTGTGAGAAAGAGAGAGAGTTTGCATGTGTGAGTGGGTCAGTGAGTGTGTGAGTGTGAGTGTGGTGTTTGTGTGTGTATATGTGTGTGTTGTGATAGAGAGTGAGAATGTGGATTCAGAAGTGCATTACTCTGTCTGTCTGTCTGTCATCTGTTTTGTCTTGTCTTGTCTTGTCCTGTCTCTGTCCTCTCTCTCTCTTCTCTCTCCTCTCCTCTCTCTCTCTCTCTCTCTCTCCTCTCTCTCTCTCTCTCTCTCTTCTCTCTCGTGTTTCAGATTCTCTATCATAGGTTTCATGTTTTGAACAACATAACTATATACTTACCCACAATGGTTCTCAAAGGAAAGTATCACTGGGAAGTCTGAGGTCTTGAACGCACTCTCTGCAATAGCTTCTACAACATCCTGAAAAAAGAAGAAAGAAACAAAATTATACATGTACTCATGTAAACATGATTAAAAAAATGTTTCCACAGAAAAGAATATAAACATATAAAATTATGCACATACACTGTTGTAAGCACACTTGTACTTACACTCGCCCACAAACACATGGATACACAAACAGATGTAAGCACATTCTGTGCATGTGCATCCATAAGTAAATGTACACATGTATATGTGTCACTCACCCACCCATAAATGAATGCACACATGCATGCATGCATACACGCACGCACGCACACACACACACATGCAAAACACATTCACACATGCATACAAGCATGCATTGGAATCCCCACCCCCAAAAAATGCTTATGGGATTTGAACCCACAACCTCCTAGCCAGGAATTCAGTATGCTTCTTCTTCTTCATCGGACACTCAGACAGTAACTATTGTTGTCTGTCATATGAGCGAAAATGCGTTACGCTGCCGTTAAGTGCCTGACAAGTCAGGCCCTAATCACTGCACTATTTTTCTCTGCCTGAAAAGTGACCAGCTCTCTTCTTCTCCACTCCATTTCAGCTTTCTGAAATGTAGGAGTGGAGGAAGCTGGTTGCAAAATCTTCAGTGGTGCCCCAACAGTCTACTAGACAACAGGACAGGTGAAGGTGAAGGTGAAGATGCCTTATCCGAACAACAACGATCCAAATCTATGAATCATGGTCATGCGTATGGAAGAAAAGGGAGGGAGGGGAAGGAGGGGGGAGTCTAGCTCCCGGTTAGATTTGACCCCTAGGCTTCTCATTTCTGCAGACCATGTGTGCTAGCCCATGACCACCAGAACCACTCTCTCTCTGCACTTGTGCGCACGCTAGTTCGAGATCACCAGACCACTTTACCCTGTAGAGATAAGACATAGATAGATATAGATAGACATAGATATAAAGATAGATAGATAGATAGATAGATAGACTAGAAGACAGACAGACAGACAGACAGACAGACAGACAGACAGACTAGAAGAAAGATAGATAGATAGATAAATAGATAGAGAGATAGAAGACAGACAGATAGATAGAAGATAGATAGAAATCAGATAGATAGATAGATAGATAGATAGATAGATAGATAGATAGATAGATAGATAGATAGATAGATAGATAGAGAGGAGAGGAGAGAAGAGAAAAGAGAAGAGAAGAGAGGAGAAAAGAGAAGATTAGATAAGATTAGATAACTAGGTGATAGGTGTGTACATAGGTAGGTAGGTAGCTAGACAGATAGATAGACAGGCAGGTATGAAGGTAGGTAGGTTGGTAGGTTGGTAGATAGATAGATAGGTAGGTAGGCAGTTAAGTAGGCAGGTAGTAGGAGGTAGCTTGTAGTAGCTAGACAGCAGGCAGGCAGCAGGCAGGCAGGCAGGCAGAGAAACAAAAGTAGAGTAGGTAGAGTAGAGTAGAGTAGTAGTGGAGTAGAGCGGAGAGAGCGAGAGGAGAGAGAGGAGAAGAGAAGAGAAGAAGAGTAAGAAGAGTGAGTAGAGAAGAGAGCAGAGAAGAGAAAGAGAAGAGAAGAGCAGAGAAGACAAGAGAAGAGAAGAGAACACAAGAGAAGAGAAGAGAAAAGAGAAGATGATTATGAGAAGATTAAATTAGATTAGATAGCTAGGTGGGTAGGTAGCTAGACAGACAGACAGACAGACATACAAACAGACAGACAGCTACCTTGAAGGGCACTTCAGTACACATGGTGTAGCCATGGGTGATAACCGGTTCTTCTCCTGTCCTTTGCCGTCCCAACAGTCCAGCTCCACACAACGACAGCCGCTCAGCAACACCTGGCGGTAAATCTCCACTGAAGACCTGCCCGTGAACTGGTGTCCTGAAAAAACCCACACCAGAATATATTAATTCATGCCGAAGTCAATTCTGTTTTACTCTGTCTCACCTGTCAGGTACATGTTGTAAAAAAGGATACCATTCTGTTTTACTCTTGTCTCACCTAAAAAAGAAAACTAAACAAAACATACAATTCTGTTTTTACTTTATCATACATGAGACAAAACCATACCATTCTGTTTTACTCTGCCTCACCTGTCAGGTACATGTTGCAAAAAAACCCCCACCCATATAATTAAGATTTTCTCCGTTTCACCTTTCAGATAGGTGTTGTGGCAAATTCCCTGTTTTTACTTTATCTCACCCATCGAGATACAATATTGTAAAAAAACCAAAACCCAACCCAAACCCATACACTTCTGTTTTCACTCTCTGTCTCACCTGTCAGGTAGGTGTTGTGGGAGGAGTTGATGAAGTAGTGGGGCAGGGGCTGGGTCATGTCCTCGTTCAGGTCCAGCTTTTCCGCTGGGATCACGTTGTTCTCCTCGCTCAGCAGGAACATCAGGAAGCCCTCCAGCGACAGGTGACCTGAAGAATGGGTAGCCAAAGTCACACAACCCAGTAAATACCACGATGTGTTGTTGTTGCTCCCTTTCTGCCAAATCACGAAATAGTTCTCGTTAACAATATATAATGTGAACAAGACATTAAGTCTTTAACAAAAGAACCTTGTTGAGGCCATTATCGTAACCCAAGCTGTCAATACTTATTATCTCAGAGTCATTGTAGACCGGTTAGAATTATGGGGGTTTTGTTTTGTTTTCATTTTTTTAAAAGTGTGATCTCAAGATAATGTATGTGAATTATTGGTCTCAAGATAATGTGTGGATCATTGGTCTCAAGATAATGTGCATGGGTCATTGGTCTCAAGATAATTGGTCTCCTCAAGATAATGTGCATGGATAACTGGTCTCAAGATAATGTGCATGGATCATGGTCTCAAGATAATGTACATGGATCATTGGTCTCAATATAATATGTGGGGATCATTGGTCTCAATATAATATGTGAGGATCATGGTATCAAGATAAGTTGTGCAAGAATCAATTGCATCAATAATTTAAAATTGTAAGGATCTAAGTTCAATATATGGGATCATGGTATCAAAGACTAAGTGCATGGATCATTTTTGTCTTCAATAAAATGGACATTTTCAAGATAATGTTGCTCCGGAAACCAGAGACAAAATACCAATTGTCAATATGGTTCAATCATTTAATGTTAACATTAATCATGTTACTTGAAAACCAAAAGCAAAAAAGTAGTTTTAAAATCTATTTACTTCTTAAAAAACTACACATTTTATACATGATATTGCTACTGAACTTAGCAATGACAAAAATACTCTCATCTTAAACTCACCACCTTGGATTTTCACACCTGATTAGACCATATGTTCTAAATCATTGTTAAGTCCCTTTAAAACGAACTCAAAATTCAGATCTATACTTTCACAGTTCTCTCTCTACTGTTCTCTACACATAGTCACACACACACACACCACGAACCACAGGCCACTGAAACAAGATCAATATATCACCATAAATGATTGTCCTAACATAAGCTAAAGTGATCACTTTCCCTTTTTCTTCTTCCATCACTACCTTGACTTAGCATTAAATTAGTTGTTCACATCTACATTCTCCCTGTGGGGATGCCAAGGGCCTGTCAGCATAAATAGCACCCCTACCTTCTCCCCTCTTTTCTATCCCTCTGTTACTTCATGCCTTGTTCCTTTTCTTTCTGTCACCTCCTTCTTGTCTATTTTCTGTCTCTTTGGTCTATTCTCCTGCCTTTTTCCCCAGAAATATTTATAACAATTCTCTCCCATGCCAAAGTCGGTTGTGCTGGGCCTGACTTGTCAGGCACTGAACGGCAGCACAACGCATTTTCACTCACATGATAGACAACAATACTTGCTGTCCGAGTGTTTGACGAAGAATAAGAAGTAATATATATAATACATTATCATTTACCCACAATCACATATAATTATTATTCATTATCATATTCTTCGTTTCTTAGTTATACTGTTACCAGTCAACCTACAGGAAATTCTACAGCATTCAAAACAACATTTTTGTTTGCTTAAAATAAGTACTTAGTCAGTTTTTCCTGTTTTCATCACTTTCAATACTCACAAACTCAACTCTTTTTTAAACAACATTTTTGTTTGCTTGATAAATACTTGGGCAGTTTTTCCTGTTTTCATCGCTTTCAATACTCACAAACTCAACTCTTTCTTCTTCTTCTTTTTTTGTTCCTTGGCTAGAGCTCTGGGGTTCACCAACGGTGAGGTTTTACATATTAATGTAACAGTTCTTGCCCACCATAGAGGTAGCCACATTCCAACTTCAGGAGATGCATGCTTGGTACATTCACATTTCTGTAACCCCAACAAATGCTGACATGAATTACGGGATCTTTAACATGCATGTTTGATCTTCTGCATGTGTTGTATATATATACATGAAGTGAATTAAAGCACTGGCAGGTCTGCACCTGCAGTTGACCTGGGAGATATTATAAACCCTCACCCTTAATCTTCCAGATGCACCCCCAAAATCAGGGTGAACGATAGAGATACAAAATAAAAGCCCTTTCTTTTTGTGCATCATTTTAGATAGTAAAAGAATGCAAACACATGCTTAACAGAAATACACAACCATCTTAAATCTTGTGCTGCCTGTCCTAACAACAACTTTACTACAGATCAGTCAAGTCTTTGCACAATGGAATTCTTACAGAAACAAAGAAACAGTATAAACAGTACAATGTTAAAAATGTTAATGTTAAAATAACTTTAAAGGTTTAGATTTCTTTTTTTTCCCGTTCCTCAGCTAGAGCTCTGAAGTTCACTACGGTAAGATTTTGCACATATATAATATGCGACCGTTTTTACCCAACCATTACAGGCAGCCACATTCCCACTTCGGGGATGAGGTTTTTACATTTAAAGTACTTAATGACAGTTGATCATATCTCTGAGAACAAAACATTGTATCTTAAAAATAATAGTGCTTAAGTTATTCTAAGTACTATTGGCTTCTAAAAGCATAGGCCATAGGCAGGCAGTAGGGTGAGAACTAGGAAAGATCCAGGACTAGGACCAGAGATAGAGAGAAGAAGAAAATTGAGGAGAAAAAAAAAGAAAGAAAGAGCGATAGAGAGTGATGAAAGCAAAACAAAAATAATGCAGGGGGACAGAGGGAACTGGGGTTTCTTCTGCATTGCAGCGGCTGCTTTAAGCAAAAACAAGCAAGAAACCTTCTGCAAGATATGTATGCTCCCACAGGTGCGTTTCATTTTCATGGCATCGTGATACAATCATCGTTAACATACGTTATATTTCACAGATATCTTTTGCAGAGGGGAAAGAATACAGTTAATATACTTTAAGACTTGAAACATAATTATTTACATGGCGGGGGGAGGGGCAGGGGGGAAACAACTTTTTCTGTTTAGTTTTTCTGTTGGTATACACTGTGTGTTACTGTGTATCATTAAGAACATACAGGGACACACTACAAACTCTCTCTTTCTCTCTCTCTCTCTCTCACAAACACATTAACACTGTATGATACACAGAGCAACAAACGTCTCAATGCCTATACTTTTGTTGCTCTTTCTAGCTGTTGGCATATATATATATATATATATATATATACAAATCTATCCTTCCTTATGAAAACAGGATTAAGAAGGTAACAATTTTGTTATCGACAAACATAAAGCAACAACAATGACAAGATGCTACATTATGATCTAGTTATGAACACTGTCAAAGAGCCAAAAAGACAGAAGGGACAACACGTTAATTAATAATAATTATATCTGTAATATAATCCATGTTTATACAGCCAATAATGTGGATACATATATAACCACATACTTTCTAAACATAAGGCTGATACAACAACTTGCACACACACCCTTATGAATTTATACCTAATGTCTCTGAAGTTCACAGCAAAACTGAATTTTACATTTTCTGTATGTATACGTCGATGTATCAAAATATAGACAGTGTTTATTCCACATGGCTATTCTGTATAGTACTACACAAAACATATTAATGTATGTTTACTACATGTGTAATATCTATTCTCATCTAACATCACACAAGAACAGGCCATGCAAACAACTGTGTTAAAAAAAAATCCTGCAGTAATGAAATGATGTGTAAATACAAATTATGCAAATGATTGATGATAATCATTAAATAAAAGCATGTAGTAGACATTGTTAAACTTGACCATTTGGTCACAATATTTAAAAACTTGCACATGCTTTGATTAAGGGGGGCGCAGGCGCAATACTGTATTTCACTTTCATCTTTAAAATCTAAGTAGTTGTGTTTTATTGTCATAATTTTTGGTTGTTGTTGTTTTTGTTTTGCATTTTTTTCAGAGGGGGGGGGGGGGGGGGGGAATAGGTTTGGGGGGAGGGGTTGTTAGGTAGTTTTGGGTTTTTGTTTGTTTGGTTGGTTTTTTGTGTGTTTACTAAAAATTCCAACTACTGTACTTGTGTACGTCCTAACATTTAAAAGAAGGTTGCAGTGGGGGCGGGGCGGGAGGGGGGGGGGGGGGGGGGGGGGGGGGGGGGGGGAGTGGTCAAATATGCAACAAGAAACCCATAGAACATTTTTTTCTAAGATACAAATTAGGCATGTATCAAACAGAAAAGGAACAGAATTGACTATGGAGCATCTTTTTTCAGATTCACATGGCCTTTTCTTCAATTTATCACTGTCAGTTTCACTGTGTGTCTTAGTGCTCCGCAGAGTCTAAAAGTGGTAACAAAACAGCAACAACCACTGCCATCATCACCTCTGCCATCATAATAATATTGATAATTATCAGACAACGAAGTTCAATTACAGATTTCTGACTAAGCCTATGGAATTAAGTCAAAATATAACTTCAGTCAGTCAAAAAGATAATCATTATCTTTTTTAACTCGTTGAAGTTATCTTTTGACATCATCATAATGTCTTATTGGTCAAAGGTAATTTTGACCAGTCAAAGGACAATTTCAATCAGTAAAATACAATATCATTGTCAAAAGAACATTTCAATATTTCAAAAACATAATTTCTATCAGTTAGAAGATTACCGAATGAGTCAAAAAATAATTTCAATCAGTCAAAAAGATAATTTCTATCATTTTGATCACCAAAAGATCCATTTCAATCAGTCAAATGATCATTTAATAAATCAAAAGATACTATTTCTCAATCAGTCAAAAGACATTTCAACCAGTAGAAGATCATTAAATAAGTTTAAAGATAATTCTGTTCGGTCAGAGGATTATTGGATAAGTCAAAACAACACTTCAATCAGTCAAAAGATAATTTCAATCAGTCAGAAAGATCATTAGATAAGTCAACACATCACTTCAATCAGTCAAAAGATTACTTCAATCGGTCAAAAGATAATTTCAATCAGTCAGAAAGATTATTCGATAATTCAAAAGATTTCAACCACTCAAAAGATAACTTCAATCAGTCAAAAAATAACTTCAATCAGTCAGAAGATAATGTCAATCAGTCAGAGGTTCATTATGTAAGTACAAAAGATCATTTCAAGATCATTTCAATAAGTAAAAGGAAAGGCTACTTTTCAATCAGCCAAATGCTAAGTTTAAATTTGAGCGTATCATGGTTAATTTCACAAAACTGTCAAACTCTCCTATTCTGCTAGAATCAGAATGGTTAGCAGAGTGGTTAGTGTAGTGGATTCAAGATCCTACAGCAATCTGAGAGTGTGGGTTCAAGTCCCACCTAAAAAGATCAGCAGGGGATACCGAGGACAGAAAATGATGATGGTGATAAAGATGATGAAGACGATAATGATGATGATAGACAGCCAGTGGCTGCTTTGATGATGGCAGAGCTACAGCTACTACTGCTACAACAACAACAATGATGATGATAATGGTAGTAGTAATGATAGCAATAATGATAATAATAATGATATATAATGATAATAATAATAATAATAATAATAATAACAACAACAACAACAATGTCAACAGCAACAACACAACAATGATGATGATAACCTTGTTCACACAACAACTGTAATAATAATGTATATAGTAATATACCCACAACAACAGCAGCCCCAAACTAATCACTATCACAGAAAAAACAACAACAACCCAACTTAACAACAATACAAAACAAACAGATTATCAAAACATGCAACAAGAAAAACCACACAACTCTCTTTTTTTATTTTCTAGACACAAAAAGTACTATTATAGAGTGAAGGGGTTGGGGTGTTTGGGGTGTGGATGAAGAGATTCAGACTGAATGGGAACACTGCACAAACACATCTATCTGGTATTTGAGAAAAGAAATACAACAGTCAATAGTTGGTGCAGGGAACTGGGATCAGGCAAAGTGGAGTCATGGTTTTTACAGACATTTTGAATGCTTTTTTGTTGTTGTTTGTTTGTTTGTTTTGTTTATATTATTGTCCCTGACAAGAAATTTTGAATGCTCTGGGTCCAAAATTCACGAATTCACATTTACTTTTCTAAAGGAAAAAACTCAATATTCCCCCCCCCCCCCCCCCCCCCCCCCCCCCCCCAATTTGTTGTTGTTGTTGTTGCTGACATACCCTCCTTTTTGTTTAAACAAAGAGGCCAGATTTGAAAAACAAAAATTAGTTCTAAAAAGTATGTGACAGTCTATATTGAGCATAATCATTGATTTTCAAAATGCACTCAAGTAGGCATGCACACACACACACAACTCATTTTCTCTCTCTCTCTCTCTCTCTCTCTCTCTCTCTCTCTCTCTCTCTCTCTCTCTCTCTCTCTCTCTCTCTCTCTCCACAGATACACACACACACACACACACACAACACACACACACATCTGCAGTTATGGTTGGGGGGGGGGGGGGGGGGGAGGTAGTCAAGGAAGAGGAGCTGAAAAGGCTTTGGTGATGATGAAAAGATGAAGACAGAGATTAATTTGTTCAGACTATTTGCTATTAAAACCTGATACTAGCTTCTGTACGCTTTTTTTTTTTTTTTTTTGGTCAGTAGATTCTTTAATACCATCTCTACTAATACAGTCCAGGTAAACGGTCAGCAGGTAAACATACACCTGATGAATCATCCATCATTCACACAGCCCAGGTGATCCTGCTGTTTACTGACCATCTGACCTGACCACGAACAGCCCAGCACAGCACAGCACGGTGGTGGTAGCAGCAATATATATATATATATAGGGTGACACTACGCGCATCAATCAGAGAGTGGGCTAACTAATTAATTAAGGCCTGGGTAGTGGCAGTCACACACTGCCACGGTAGCCACACTACACACACTCACCACGGTGATTAATAAATCATGGGCGTGACCGTTACGTCATGACTGACCCGTGACAATGTTACTTCACATTTTGAAAATATGGCCTCGGGTGGGTGTTTCTGGTTCGTTCACGGGTATAATTATATAATCTAAGATGAGTCACAAGACATTACGATATCTTTCTATCTTTCGTGATTGATTGGGTATATTGTGGGATGGCAAGAGCAAAAACTTTTTAAAAGATATATCAAAACCTAATCCCTTAAACTGATCCAGAGAAATAAACTTTCACATGACTTACAAGGGAGTGATTCTATATGCACATCTGGGGACTGTTTTCGGGAGGGGGGGGGAGGGTGGTTGTGGTTGGGTTTTTTTTTTTTTTTTGGGGGGGGGGGGGAGTGTTTGGGTTGTGTTTTAAAGTTGACTGAGAGGGTGCTGACTTGTGCATGATATAAAGCTGATCCTAAATGCATTAAAAAACAACTTGACTGAAAGAAGTGGTGAAACCTGGTTACGACCTCAACGCTGAATGCCCTGGTGACCACTCAGTCACAGGTGTAGGTGAGGCAGGGTTGAATGCTTCCATATGATATATATGTCACAATGTGTGCTATACTTCTCTTTCAGACAAATCAGATGTTTCCAGTTAACAGCATCTACCAGTGTGGAGGATACGCCCTACAGCTCGGCAAGGCATGCGATGGCCTTGTCGTAGCAAAATGCTGACATTGTTACTGCCAAGATCTTCAGTGAGGCTACATAGATAGATAGATAGATAGATGGATAGATAGCCCCTTATTCTACATGTACCCTGCAATACTTTTTTTCTTGAGTAGATTTATGTATATCAAAGAATGTGCAGGCCCTAAAATAGGCTAATGCAGTGAGAGAGAGGATATGGGCCTTGCACTCAATATGCTGGCCCCTAGAGAAGCTGAGGTCTCTGATGCCTTATTCCCCTATGACTGGACTGGTTATGGGACACCTTTACCTTCACCTTTTTTTTAATGCCCTATCCTTGCCGTCTCACACAATGCATCAGAGGACCAAGGAGTGAGGAAAATCGGTTGTGTCAATGAACGCTTCAATGACCACTTGCTCAAGAGAGAGTGCGGTGAGTGAAAGGATAAAAAAAAAAAGATAACACAGATTTTATGGAAAGAAAGCAGCGGTTTATACATATAAGTCAGGCTTTTTGACTATAATACTGTTCCATACATACACTACCCTTGAATATTATATGCATTAGCTTGGCTATAAACTGATTCAGGTCAGTTCCCTTGTTGTTCCACAGATTGAGGCTCCACTACATTTGGAACATCACACACACCCGCATACCACACCACACATCACACACACATGCACCACACCACATCACACACACACAACACTTCACACACACACACATCACACACACACACATCTCATATACACACCACATGACAACCACAGGAAAAAAAAGTCTTGGACAAATGTTTGTTTAACAGCAAGTATACAATCCTACTTAGTAAAAGCTTGGACACCCATTGTTGTTCTTTTCCTTATCATTATCACAGATCTATCATCATCATCATCATCATCATCATCATCACTATGATTAAAAGCAATCATTACTACTACAGGCATATAATAATAATAATATATGGAATTTATAAAGCGCATAAGAGCACATCTAGGAGAGAGACTGTTATTATAACAAAGACATTTGAAATACAGGAAAGGACAGGGGGGATACACAGTACAGGTATGATGTACAGGTTTGCACACTCGTGGATAGAAAAAGGGGGTAGAGGGGGGGTAGGGATGTGTGCAGTCGTTTCATCCACACACACAAAAATGTTGTACAAGTTATTGTAAACAAAATCATGTATAGTTACCTGGCTCTTCTAAACTCAAAACACAAAACAAAAACAAAAATAAAACATAAAATAATAACACCACAAAAACAAAACTCCCAATGTTCCCAAATCAAAACATCCCCCAACAAAATAATTAAAACAAAACAAACCAAAACTTTAAACAAAATCATACAAACAAAATAAACACTTTAACAAAATAAAACAGTTCTTTTTGTCTTTTGTGTTTTAAAGGAAATGAAAATCGGATGAAAGGTTCACTGATTTTGCTGTTTTTCATAGCACACTCAGAGACTGAAAAGCATGTGGCGCATGCGCGCGCACACACACACACACAAACACACACTCAGACTCTCTCTCTCTCTCTCTCTCACTCACTCACTCCTCACTCACTCATTTACTCCTCACTCACTCACTCACACACACACACACACACACACCACACCACACACACACGAGCACAAATACACACTCAGACCCTCTCTCTCATTCACTCACTTACTCACACATGCACACGCACGCGCGCACACACACTGCTGTAGAGTCTTATGATATGTCTAACCACTAGGCTACCCTACCTACCCAAAATCTGAGAAAAAAACCAGTAGGGTAGACACTGCCTGTGTGGGTTGTATGAAAACCTTTGACTGCTGGAAACATTTCTCTTTTTTTTGTGTGCTGTTGGCCAGATTGGAACAGTCGGATAATCATCTTAACTTTCTCCATCCTTGTTCTTTATAATAACATGGTTTATCTGTGTTGTAGTTCTTAACAATTCTGCACCAGAAAGCAGGGATGCATGCACACTCGTCTACATGCATTTGTAAGCACAGCAACATGTACACACATGTACATACAAAGACATACAAGACATTACACACACATTATGTGCATATGTCTTCACTACTAAGAGTTAGACATGTGTGTGTACATGCCATCACATACAACACACCTCTCTCTCTCTCTTTCCATTTTCTCTTTCACTGGCTCATTCTCTCTCTCTTTCTCCATTTCTTTTATCTTTATATCCCTTTGCACTTTTTAAAAATCTCTCCCCTTCTTGTTTTTCTTCAGACATATAAATTATGTTGTATACTCTCTCTTGTGCATGTGCACTCTCATTCATTCCTTCATTCCTTCATTCATTCATTCATTCTTTAACTCACTCACTCACACACACACATGCACACACACACAACACACACAAGACAGGGAGACAGGGACAGACAGAATACTCATGCTTTTCTCTATACTACCATGTACAAGATTAATTAAGATTGTACTTTTTGCACACACTAAAGAAAAAAAAACCAACTGAAAATGCAGGCAGAAGGTCTATCCCGAAACACACACATAAAAAAACACCCCAATATTGAAACTGAAAACAAATAAAACAAACAACCCTCCCCCACCCCCAAAACTATTTCACAAACAAAAGCCCCCAAAATCAAAATCCTAACCCCCAAAATGCAACATAACTGCAATTAAAAAACAACAACAAAAACCCAAAATTTAAAAAATCAGCCAACTGAATAAATAAATCAATGAATTTTCCTCTTTTCCTAAAGCTGGAAATGAAACAAAAAAGGCCAGAAAACTCCACAAAAGATAATTACATATACACAAAAGTCATTGCTAAATCATGCAGTGGGCTATGACTGTTTGACTACATGGTGCAGTAAAGGGTTTACCAGGCAAAACCAATAGCTTACCTTTGTCTGTAAAGAGAAAGAGGAGAGGGGGAGAAAAAAAGCAACACAGCCACGTTAAAAAAGAGATCGGCCCAAAAATAACAAAAACTCACTCAACCATCACAAATTGATATCAAATGGTATCATCAAAAAACAACAACAAACATGAAAAAGGAATTTTTTTTTTTTAAAATAAAGTAAAGAAAAAACCTGCCTAAGATTAAGAAGCATGTATTTTTATCACAAAAGCTCACAAAAACTTAATTTTGGTTGAAATCTTGAAAATAAAAGAGAAAAGCAGGATTTAAAAAAATGTTGAGATAAAAAGACGAAAACAAAAAATTACTAAGAAGCAGCATTTTTTTTATCACAAAAGCTCACAAAAACTTTATATATATATATATATATATATATATATATATATATATATATATATATATACATATATATATATATATCACAAATATTTTATATCATATCATTTCATATCATGTACCATATCAATATATCCTCCAAAAATAGAAAATAAAGCCATTTTATAACAACAGGCATGAGGAAATGAATAATATAATTATGTTACCAAATATGCAAGAGAGAATGACGAGAAGCAAGAAAATGAACCAACAAAGAAAAGACAGACAAAGGAAACAAACAGAAAAAACACATTCAAATGGACTGAAAAATGATGACTGAAATAAGCGCATGTGTGGGTGTGGTGAGAGAGAGAGAGTGAGAGAGAGAGAGAGAGTGAGTGTGTCTGTGTGTGTGTGTCTGTGTGTGTGTGTGTGTGTGTCTGTATTGTATGTCTATGTGTGTGTGTGTGTGTGTGCATGCATGCAGACATATGTGCATGTATGTGTGCATGCATGTGTGTGTAGGCATCATAGCATGTGTCAAATTCTTTGGATGAGACTATAAACCGAGGCCCTGTGTTCGAACACATGCAGAACATCTTCGCACATGTTAAATCCTGTTCTGCTTTTCGGAAGAGTAGGCCATTGTATGCCAGTGGAAACAGAAGACAAAATTTACAAAAACGCATACACACGGGGACTGGATGTAAAAAAGCACATGAGTGCTTATTCCATTATCCTCGATATAAAAGAATAAATAAATAACATAAATTACGTCTCTTGACAATATGAATATAATATATCACAGTGAAAAATGTTAGTAGTCACAACCAACCAAAGGAAAATAAAACCACAAACAAAAAGTGCAAAATGGGATAAACAGACATAAAGCTCCACTTCAGGAAACTGTCAAATTATGTGTAAAAATAATAATAATAACACAGCATCAGACTGCAATAAACAATCTTGAGAAAGCAACATAGCTCAGAGAAAGAGACATAGACACAGCAAAAATTTTGAAAAAAACACAAATAATTCAAACAAATTACTGCAGCGTTTTCTTTCATTTCTTTAGAATGAAAAGTGTGTTCTTCTTTAATTTAAGTGTGAGTGTGTGTGTGGTGTGTGTGTGTGTTTTGTGTGTGTGTGTGTGTGTGTGTGTGTGTGTGTGTGTGTGTAATGTGTGTACAATGTGTGTGTTGTGAGACAGAGAGTGAGTGTGTGTGTGTGATTAATATGAAATGCTACATACCATAAAAAGTGTGTGTGTGTATGTGTGCATGGATGCATGTGTGTGCCAGTGAACACACACCTGCACATGTGAGCATAATTATGTGCATTCATGCACAATCCATACATGTCTCTGTTTGTGTGTGTACCTACGTATGAACCTACAGATGTCTTCGAGCATATATATATGTATACATACATACACACCACACACACACAAACACACACAAGCGATATAAACGGACACACACACACACACAAAACCCACAAATATAAAAAAACAAAACAAAGCAGCACATCATCACCACAACCTTGAATCACAGACAGATCTATATCTCTCTATCTATCTGTCTATCCCAATCATCACTTCGATACCTTTTGCCGCCATGCCTCGCTTGGATTCGTACTGATTGATAATCTCCTGCGCCTGCTTGGTGTTGGCGAAGGGGTACAGGATCTCATTCAGGCGAGGGTCCCGCTGCTGTTGGTTCAGAAACTCCGTGAACTGCTGCACCGTCAGGTAGGGTTTCTTCTTTGCGCCCCTGCCAGTCACAATGGAACCAAGTTTTGAGTTGATATCTTGGAGAATATACTGTAGTGTGTGTGTGTGTGCTGCCAGTCAGAAAGGAACCAAGTTTTTAGCTGATATCTGGGAGAATATACTGTAGTGTGGGTGCGTGAACTGCTGCACTGTCAGGTAGGGTTTCTTCTTCGCGCCCCTGCCAGTCACAATGGAACCAAGCTTTTAGCTGATATCTTGGAGAATATACTGTAGTGTGTGTGTGTGTGCTGCCAGTCAGAAAGGAACCAAGTTTTTAGCTGATATCTGGGAGAATATACTGTAGTGTGCGTGTGTGCTGCCAGTCACAATGGAACCAAGTTTTTAGCTGATATCTGGGAGAATATACTGTAGTGTGTGTGTGTGTGTGCTGCCAGTCACAATGGAACCAAGTTTTTAGCTGATATGTGGGAGAATATACTGTAGTATGTGTGTGTGTGTGCTGCCAGTCACAATGGAACCAAGTTATGAGTTGATATCTGAGAGAATATACTGTAGTGTGTGTGTGTGCTGCCAGTCACAATGGAACCAAGTTTTTAGCTGATATCTGGGAGAATATACTGTAGTGTGTGTGTATGTGCTGCCAGTCACAATGGAACCAAGTTTTTAGCTGATATCTGAGAGAATATACTGTAGTGTGTGTGTGTGTGTGTGTGTGTGGTGTGTGTGTGTGTGTGTGGTGTGTGTGTGTGTGTGTGTGTGTGTGTGAACTGCTGCACTGTCAGGTAGGGTTTCTTCTTTGCGCCCCTGCAGTCACAATGGAACCAAGTTTTGAGTTGATATCTGAGAGAATATACTGTAGTGTGTGTGTGTATGTGAGTGAGTGAGTGAGTGAGTGAGTGAGTGTGAGTGTGTGTGTGTGTGTGTGTGTGTGTGGACTGCTGCACTGTCAGGTAGGGTTTCTTCTTTCGCACCCCTGCCAGTCACAATGGAACCAAGTTATTAGCTGATATCTGAGAGAATATACTGTAGTGTGTGTGTGTGTGTGTGTGTGTGTGTGTGTGTGTGTGTGTGTGTGTGTGTGTGGTGTGTTGTGTGTGTATGTGTGTGTGTATGTGTGTGTGTGTGTGTGTGTGTGTGTGTGTGAACTGCTGCACTGTCATGTACAGTTTCTTCTTCAACCGCCCCCTGCCAGTCACAATGGAACCAAGTTTTGAGCGATTACTAGAGAATATACTGTAGTGTGTGTGTGTATGTGAGTGAGTGAGTGAGTGAGTGAGTGAGTGAGTGTGAGTGTGTGTGTGTGTGTGTGTGTGTGTGTGTGTGTGTGTGTGTGTGGGACTGCTGCACTGTCAGGTAGGGTTTCTTCTTTCGCACCCCTGCCAGTCACAATGGAACCAAGTTTTGAGCTGATATCTGAGAGAATATAGTTTACTGTAGTGTGTGTGTGTGTGTGTGTTGTGTGTGTGTGTGTGTGTGTGTGTGTGTGTGTGGTGTGTGTGTGTGTGTGTGTGTATGTGTGTGTGTATGTGTGTGTGTGTGTGTGTGTGTGTGTGAACTGCTGCACTGTCAGGTACGGTTTCTTCTTCACGCCCCTGCCAGTCACAATGGAACCAAGTTTTGAGCTGATATCTGAGAGAATATACTGTTGTGTGTGTGTGTGTGTGTGAGTGCGTGCGTGCGTGCGTGCGTGTGTGTGTGCGTGTGTGTGTGTGTGTGAGCATGTGTGAGTGTGAACTGCTGCACTGTCAGGTAGGGTTTCTTCTTCACGCCCCTGCCAGTCACAATGGAACCAAGTTTTGAGTTGATATCTGAGAGAATATAATGTAGTGAGAGTGTGTGTGTGTGTGTGTGTGTGTGTGCGTGAATGCGCACGTGCATGTGTGTGTGTGTGTGTGCACACGTGTGGAAACTGCTGGATCATCCCTGACTCCACCACTGCAATACAATCATTAGTCCACCTGGTTCCACTAAGGTTCAAAAAAGCATCTTCTGATTTCAGTTTTCTTACCTGAAAACGTCCATCGTCTTTATTGAAAGCATTGACGATTATGCCACAAAACACGTCAGCATTACCAAAATAAACAAAAAACCAAAGAAACAAATAAATAATTAAATAAATAATACATTCTTCTTCTTTTAAAAAAAAAAACCATGGACATACATCTCTGCAAAGATCAGATCCACCTCGGTCCGCCCACCAGCTGGTGATAGAAATTGAAGAAGTTCTGGAAGGTGAACTTGCTGGGGTCCAGGGAGTCACTCTGAAACACACAAAGATAAAATTTAAAAAATTAGCATCAGTTGCTATGGAGTTTTGTATTATACTGCACTGCACTGTAACTGTATTGCATTGCGTTGTATTGGAGAGAGGAGAGGCGTGGAGTGGAGAGGAATGAGCACGCAGTATTGTTGTACTGTATAGCATTGCATAGCAAAGTGGAGTGGAGTGGAGTGGAGTGGAATGAGCGCACAGTACTGTTGCACTGTACAGCATTGCATAGCAGAGTGGAGTGGAGTGGAGTGGAATGAGCGCACAGTATTGTTGCACTGTACAGCATTGCATAGCAGAGTGGAGTGGAGTGGAGTGAGTGCATAGTGTTATATTGCATTGCGTAGTGGAGTGAAGAGAGTGTATAGTACTGTATTGTATAGTGTAAGGCAGTGGAGAGGAAGGGAGTGGAGTGGAGCGGAGTGGGTGCATAGTCATAGTGGAGTGAAGCAGAGTGAATGCAGTGTTCTGTATTGCATAGTGTAGGGAAGTTTAGAGGATCAGAGTGAGTGCACAGTATTGTATTGCATAGTGTAGGGGAGTGGAGTGGAGTGAGTGCATAGTATTGTATTGCATAGTGCAGGGGAGTGGAGTGGAGTGAGTGCATAGTATTGTATTGCATAGTGTAGGGGAGTGGAGTGAGTGCATAGTATTGTATTGCATAGTGTAGGGGAGTGGAGTGAGTGCATAGTATTGTATTGCATAGTGTAGGGGAGTGGAGTGAGTGTATAGTATTGTATTGCATAGTGTAGGGGAGTGGAGTGGAGTGAGTGCATAGTATTGTATTGCATAATGTAGGGGAGTGGAGTGAGTGCATATATTGTATTGTATAGGAGGGGAGTGGAGTGAGTGCATAGTATTGTATTGTATAGTGTAGGAGAGTGGAGTGAGTGCATAGTACTGTATTGCATAGTGTAAGGGAGTGGAGGGGGGAGTGGAGTGGAGTGGTGGAAAGAGTGCATAGTATTGTACTGCATAATGTAAGGGAGTGGAGTGGAGTGGATGGGCTCTATCCCAACAACTTATTTTCACTAAAAACCCTTGCTTCAAACCAAAAAGCTAGGAATTCATGAATGCACCTCATCTGGGCCGTACTTGTTTCATTGACTGCAAGGTACGTTGGGTAGTACGTGTGCGTAAGTGTTGTGTGTGTGTGTGTGGGGTGGGGGGGGGGGTGGGGGGTTGGAGGGGATGATAGCGAGTGTGCTGCGTTTCTTTGTGTTCTCGTGGTTCTTTGACTTTACATTTGTGCACTCTTTGTAACATTTACACGATGGGAAGGCGAGAAAGCCAGTTAAGTTAATCAATGCATGCGTGCGATAACTACGACTACTGTTAAATAACTAACACAGTACAACAGACAAGGGCTAAACAATTATCACGTGATCATAAATAACAAAATGTCTTATAAGGACTGTTCAATAATTAAAACTTTGTGTTATTTATTTATACCAAAATGCCAACTTTAAGTTCTTAAATATTTTATCAGAGGAATTCTTAGAAAATGAGGGTTAAAAAAAAAGTTGTCCACTCTTGCTTCTGCATCTGTGTTTGTACTTTAAATCCCCCCCCCCCCCCCCCCCCCCCCACCCCCACCCCACAGCTGCAATCACACCTTCCTGCGTGCAGGATTTTTTAATGATCTTATAAATCAAAAAATCATTCATATTCTACCCCCCCTCCCCCTCCACCCCTTTCTAATCCCCCACCTCCCTCCCACCCCTTCACCCTCGCCATAAACAAACTGTCCTTTGAGGAAAACAAACAACAACAAACAGTAAGGGGTGTGTTGTTACTAATACTTCAAAGGCACAGTAGGAGACTTTCAAACCATCATTTTACGTTGATTTCCTGTTTCCCAATAGGCCTACTGCCCGTCTACAAAGAAAAAAAGAGAAACATCTGGTTAGAGAGTGGTGTGTGTGTGTGTGTTGTTGTGTAGAGGGGTGGGAGTATATGATTAAGAGAGAGGGGGGGGGAGGGAAGAGGTATGTGTGGGTTCCTGTGCCTGCGCATGTGAAGGTGGTTCTGTGGCTGGAAGGGGAGTGAGAGTATAGCTAAAGAGGGGGGTGGGGGCCGGATAGTGACGGTGCATGTGTTCCTGCGATGTGAAGGCATGTGCTATGAGTGTGTGTAGGTGGCGCGCGCGGGGCCTCAAGGCGCTGAGGTGAACGATGTGTAGCGTCGCTGAAGGCATGTGCGTGGTGGATGTGCGGCTGCAGTGCTGATAATCATGTCCAAGCATACATATAAGCTCAAACAGCTTTCACAAAGAGGATGGAGGGGCAAGGGTGAGGTGGATGGTACAGACTTTTGCTACACACACACACACACACACACATACACTACAACACATACACACACGAAAATAGCCCTGGAGTTAACATCAGTGCAGACTCCACTCTCCCCAAAAGTTCTTCGGATGAGACTTTAGTGTGCGAACGCACGCAGAACATCTTGCGCACACGTTAAATTCTGTTCCGCTTTTCGAAAGAGTAGGCCAATGTGTGCCGGTGGGAACAGATGACAGAATTTATAAATAAAACCGCATACACACGGGGACTGGGTGTAAAAAAAGCACATAAGTGCTTATTCCATTATCCTCGATATAACAAAATAAAATTCAAAAATTAAATTAAAAGAACCCAAAAAAAACACAACACACACACACACACATTATCCCTCCCCTCCTCCACATACACACACTTTCCCTCCCCCCCCCCCCCCCCCCTCCACACACACAACCACAACACACACATCGTGGTTTTCTAAAAATAAAAGGTAATGAGATAACAGGCCCACTGCTCCCTGGCTAAACTGAGGCACAGTACATAGTAGACCAGAGAGAGAGAGGGGGAGAGAGGGGGGGAGAGAGAGAGAGGGGGGGGGGGAGAGAGGGGGGAAGAGGGAGAGAGAGAGAGAGAGAGGGGGGGGGGGAGGAGAGAGGGAGAGGAGAGAGGAGAGGAGAGAGAGGAAGAGAGAGACAGGACAGAGACGAGAGAGAGAGAGACACACAGAGAAAGAGAGACAGAGAGAGAGAGCAGGGGTTGGGATGAAAACAAAGAAGAAAGTGGGAAAGAAAAACTAAAAATAGCAGCATGCTTTCTTTCTTTCAACGCTATGGGGGGGAAAAAAAGAGAAGAAATTAAAAAACCCAACACACAACATAAAACGATAAAGAAAAGCGCGAGCGCGCGCGCCGTGTGTGTGTGTGTTGTAGTGTGTGTGTGTACGTGTAGAGAGTGATGTGAGTGAGAGATGAGAGAGAGAGAGAGAGAGAGAGAGAGGTGTGTGTGTAGTGTGGTGTGATGGATGGTGTGTGGTGTGTGTGTGTGTGAGTGTATGTGTCGAGGTGGGTAGAGGTGGGGAAAGGACCCAAAGCCCTATTCTTTAGTAGTTTGTTTTATAAGTGGTTGATCTGTTGTCTGGATATCTGTCTCTGTGTGGTCTGTGCGCGCGCGCTGCGCGTGTGGTATGGTTGTGTGTGTGTGTGTGGTGTGTGCGTGTGTGTGTGTGTGTTGTGTGTGTTGTGTGTGTGTGTGTGTTGTGTGTGTGGGTGTAAGGCGTGATAGGGCAGGGGTGGGGTTGGGAGGGTGAGGATAGGGGCTAGTTTCTTCTTGTAATTCTTTGTTTGTTAACATGGTTAGTCAGTTACCGGGTGTCTTGTTTTAGATGTCTCTTAGTTTGATTTACTTTCTTTTGTGTGTGTGTGTGTGTGTGTGTGTGTGTGTGTGTGGTGTGTGTGTGTGTGTGTGTGGTGTGTGGAGAGAGAGAGAGAGAGAGAGAGAGAGAGGAGAGAGAGAGAGAGAGAGAGAGAGGAGAGAGCGCGACTCTGTGTGTCTGTGTGAGTATGTCTGTGTCTGTGTGAGTCTGTCTGTGTGCGTGTTTTTTGCGTGCGTGTGTCGTGCGTGCGTGTGTTCGTGCGTGCGTGCGTACGCGGGTGTGTGTGTGTGTGTGCACGCGTGCGTGTGTGTGTGTGTGTGTGTGTGTGAGAGAGAGAGAGAGTGTGTCTGTGTGTCTGCTTAAAGTTTAGTATTGTTTGATTTTGCTTGCTTGTGGGGGTGGGGGTGTGGGGAGCAAAATTAATGACTAGGAACAAGCATGGACATTGTGAATAATAAGGGTAAGATGGCAAGGAGGAGATAATTATATCTAGACAGACGGGAAGAGAGTGACATCAGAAATGCTGCAGCTGAAATGATAGAGGTGAGTAGACAAGAAGAACAGAGAAGAAGAAGAAGAAGAAGAAGAAGGAGGAGGAGGAGAGAGGAGGAGGAGGAGGAAGAGAAATAGGAGGGAATGAAGAAAAAAAAAGTAGTAGAAAAAGAAAGTGAAGTAGATGAGAGAATAAGGACAGAAGAAAAACGAGAGAGGAGGAGGAGGAGGAGGAGGAGGAGGAGGAGGAGGAGTAGAAGAAGAAGAAGAAGAAGAAGAAAAAGAAGAAGAAGAAGAAGAAGAAGAGAAGAGAAGAAGAAGAAGAAAAGAAGAAGAAGAAGAGAGAAAGAAGGAAGAAGAAAGAAGAAGAAGAAGAAGAAGGAATGAGAAATGAGTAAGATGAGAAAGAAAGGATAGAAAAGAAGAAGGAAGAAGAAGAAGAAGAAGAAGAAGAAGAAGAAGAAGAAGGAAGAAGAAGAAGAAGAAAGAAGAAGAAGAAGAAGGAAGAAGGAAGAAAAGAAGGAGAAAGAAAGATAAGAAGGAAGAAGAAAAAGAAGAAAAGAGAAGAAAGAGAAAAGAAGAAGAAAGATAAGCAGACAAGAAGAAGAAAGAAAGAAAGAAGAAGAAGAAAAGAAGAAGAAGAAGAAGAAGAAGAAGAAGAACAACAACAACAACAACAACAACAACAGCAACAACAACAACAACAACAGCAACAACAACAAAAACAAGATGTCTTTATTTGTGACTGTTGTCTTCCCTTAATTTTTCTTCTTCTCTTCTTCTGCAAATATATTTTAGGAAAGCTTTTTTGTTTTTGTTTGTTTGTTTTTCTTAAAGAAACTTTCCATGTATTTCGGTCCTTTAAGTGCTCACTGTTACCAAAAATACAAAGGCGAACGTTCCTTTTGTTTCTAAATCTGTCCACTGCTGTTTAAAAATAGCACTGTACAGATGAATATTATGCTACACCCTCCCCCCCCCCCCCCCCCCCCCACACACACACTCCATGCCAAACCTATCACACACACACACACGCATGCACGCACAGCGCGCGCGCACACACACACACACACACAGAGCTAGAGGGGTGCCAAGTCAAATAATAATGTCGACTCGACTTGACTCGATCTGACTTGACATCTAACACGGTTTCTGTTGTTGTTGCTGCTAGGTTTTTGTTGTTTTTGTTGTTTGTTTTTGTTGGTTGTTGTGGGGTTTTTGGGGGGAGGGTGGGGGTGGGGGGTTGTATTGTATTTATGGCTTTTGTTTGTTACTGTTGTTGTTGTTGAATTGCTTATTGTCGTTGTTGCTGCTGTTGAAACTGTTGACAGACATCAAGATAAGCTGATAATCAACGTCAATTTAGCACGAACAAAACACACACAGACAAAAAAGAACAGAGAGAGAGAGAGAGAAAAGAGAGAGAGAGAGAGAGAGAGAGAGAGAGAGAGAGAGAGAGAGACAGAGAGACAGAGAGAACAGAGAGAGACAGAGAGAGAGAGAGAGAGAGACACAGAGAGAGAAAACAGAAAAGACAGACAGAACAGACAGAGAGAGAGAGAGAGAAGAGAGAGAGAGAGAGAGAGAGAGAGAGAGAGAGAGAGAGAGGGGAGAGAGAGAGAGAGATAGTAAAAGTGCAAACAGCTTAACACATTAGGTAGGCTCCATGACGATTTGGGAAGGCGGGGTGGGGGGGTGGAGGGATCGTGAGGATGCACAGGGAAGGAGGGATCTTCATGTGGATGATCACAGTAGCCAAAGGTCAGCAGACAGACAGACAGACAGACAGACGT
>CM054138.1:21619999-21632499 GCA_028751875.1 Rapana venosa
ATGGTATATGGTATGGTATATGGTATATGATATGGTATAGTATGGTAGGATAAGGTATGGTATATGGTGGTATGGTACGATATGGTATGGTGTGGTATGGTATGGGATGATATGGTATGGTGTGTTATGGTATGGTGTGGTATGGTATGGTATGGTAGGGTATGGTATGGTATGGCATAGCATGATATGGTATGGTATGGTTTTGGTTATGGTATGGTATGATATGGTATGGTACGGTATGGTAGGGTTTAGGGTGGGGTTTATGGTGTGGTATGGTAGGGTTTATGGTTGGTTATGATATGGTATAGTATGGTAGGGTATGGTATGGTATGGTTTTGGTATGGTATAGTATGGTATGGTATGGTATGGCATAGCATGATATGGTATGGTATGGTGTGGTATGTTGGTTGGTATGATAGGGTAGGGTTTATGGTACTGTATGGTATGGTATGGTTGATATGGTATAGTATGGTATGGTATGGTATGGTATGGTAGGGTATGGTATAGTATGGTATGGTTGGTATAGTAGGTAGGGTTTGGGGTTTATGGTTTGATATGGTTATGGTATGGTATGGTATGGTGTGGTATGTGTGGTATGGTATGGTATGGTATGGTTTGGTATGGTATGATATGGTATGGTATGGTATGGTATGATATGGTATAGTATGGTATGGTATGGTATGGTATGGTATGGTATGGTCTGTATGGGTGGGAAGGAAGGCTTTGATTTGTTGCTTTACAAGATTCAGCGCTATATAAATTCCATACATTATTATTATTATTAAGGAAGGAAGGAAGACTCGACTTTACTCTCTTCTTACCTGTCGACCTTTCCGCTTCCTTGAAGACGGCTTGATGAAACTTGAGAGGGAGTGATCGACACTTCTCTCTCTCTCTGTCTCTGACTTTCTCTCTGTCTCTGACTTTCTCTCTGTCTGTCTGTCTCTCTCTCTCTCAGTCTCTCCTCTGTGTGTGTGTGTGTGTGTGTGTGTGTGTGGTTTGTGTTTGTGTGTGTGGTGGGGTTGTGTGTGGGGTGTGTGTGTGTGGTGTGTGTGTGTGTGTTGTGTGTGTGTGGGGTGTGTGCGTTGCGTGCGTTCATCTTGGTCTTGTCTTTGTCTTGTTTTGTTTTTTGTCTGTCAGTCTGTTTTGTCTCTGTCTCTCGCTCGCCCCTCACCTTCAATCTTCTTCTGTTCTGTCTCCCTCCTCCTTCCTTAGCCTCTCTCTTCGCTCTCTCTGTTGTTTTTTTTCACCCTTTCCCTTCACTCTATCTCCACCCCCACCCCCCACACTCACCCCCACACCCTCTCTTTCTTTTCTAACACTCAATTCTTTTTCTCTATCCATCCCTTCCTCCTTCTCTACTCCTCCCTCTCCTCTCATTACTCTTTTTCTCTCCCCCCCCCTCCTTCCCCGCTCTCCCCCCCCCCCCCCCCCCCCCCCCCCTTTTCCTCTCTCTTCTTTCTCTCAACCTCTTTCCCATCCCTCTCTATTAACCCTCCATCTCTCACGCCGTCCTATCCCCCCCAACCCCCCCCCCCCCCCACCCCACCCACCCACCCACCCCCTGATTTTTTATCTCAGATCGCCTCCCCCTTATATTCCGCCAATCTTAAAATCAATCAAAGTCATCCCCCCGTTTTTACTTCACTCACTCTGCAAATCAAATTTCATCCCCCCCCCCCCCCCTTACTCCCACCCAATTTCCCCAAACCCCACCCCCACACCAAAACATCACTGTGTCTTGACAGAAGCTAATTAATTACCTACAGGGACGTGAGATGGCACAGAGGGAGGGGAGGGGTGGAAGGTGGTAGGAGAACGAGAAAGAGAAAGAGAGAGAGAGAGGAGAGAGAAGAGAGAGAGAGAGAGAGAGAGAGAGAGGAGGGGTGGAGGTGAGAGGAGAAAGAGAGAGAGAGAGAGAGAGAGAGAGAGAGAGAGAGAGAGAGAGAGAGGAGAGAGAGGGAAAAGAGAGAGAGGAAAGAAAGTGAGAGAGAGAGTGGGAAGAGGACAGAACCGGTGGTGGAGGGTGGGGGGTAAGGGAGATGGAGAGTGAGGATGGAAGGAGGACAATGCGTGGGGGGGGGGGGGGGGGGGGGAAAGGGGGGCGAGAGAAATGGGTGATCGATCTCGATTGATCGACATCATTCTGATCGTGTTGGGGCGGACCCGGCTCGCTAAGCCAGGTCGCGAAGTCTTGGTGGTAGCTGGAAACTTTTAGAGGAGGAGTTGTTGTTCTTGTCAGTCTTGACAGTCAGTGAGTCCTTGCCAGAGAAGAGAAAAAAGAAGAGAGGGGGGTGGGAGACGGAGAGGGAGAGAGAGGGAGTGGGAGAGAGAGGAGGGAGAGAGAGTGGGAGGGGGAGAGAGGGAGAGAGAGAGGATGACAGAAGACAGTGCTGGGAGGGGCTGGGGGACAGAGAGAGAGGGAGGGAGGGGGAGAGAGAGAGGGATGAGAGAGAGAGAGAGGGGGGAGGGAGGAGAGAGAGGGGGGAGGAGAGAGAGAGAGAGAGAGGGAGGGAGAGAGAATGGATGGGAGGAGGACAGTGCCAGGGATGGGGGGGGGAGGGAGGGATAAGTGATCGATCTCTGATTGATCGACACCATCCTGATTTGTTGGGGCAGACCTCGCTTGCAAAGCCCCTCTGTCTGGTGGTAGCTTGAAACTTTTTAGGCCTAGAGTTGCTGTGGACAGTCAGTGAGTCCTTCCCAGAGAAGAGAAAAAGAGAGAGAGGGAGATGGAGGGAGAGGGGGGGGGGGCGGAGGGAGGGAGAGAGAAGGGGGAAGGGAAAAGGAGAGAGGGAGAGGGAGGGAGAGAGGGAGGGAGAGGGAGAGGGCGGAGGGAGGGAGAGAGAGGGGAGAGGGCGGAGGGAGGGAGAGAGGAGGGGAAGGAAAAGGAGGATAGAGGGAGAGGAAAGATGGAGGGGAGAGGAAAGAGAGGGAGAGAGAGAGAGAGGGTGGGAGGAGGACAGTGCCGGAACGGATGGGGGACAGAGAGAAGGAGGGAGGGAGAAACAATGACAATGACAAATTCTTTTATTTCGAGAATAATGAATAAGCACTCATGTGCTTTTTTTTACATCCAGTCCCCGCCCGTAGGGATACATCTTGATAATAAACCCAATACTAATACTCTAACACAGTAGAAACAAAGGGGGAAAAACTTTTTAAAAGACCAAACAAACAAATAAAAGAAAACCCCAAAACAACCTCCCAAAAAACAAAAAAAAAAAGAAAAAAACAACAACAAAAAAAAACCCATAAAAAAAAAAGGAAAAAAAAGAAAAAAAAACAAAAAGCAAAACATAAAACCCCCCAAAGAGGAGAGGGGGAGAGAGAGGATAGGGGAAGTCCCCGGGGGGATAGGGGGGGGGGGGGGGGGATGGGAGGGGGGAAAATTGATGATTTGAAAATTTGATCGACCAATTCCTGATTTGTTGGGGCAGCCCCCGCTTGAAAACCCCTCTGTTGGTTGGTAGCTTGAAATTTTTAGGTAGGTTGTGTGGACAGTCGTGGTCTCACCAGAAAAGAGAAAGAAAATGAGAGAGAGGGAGGGGGGGCGGAGGGGGGGAGGAGGGGGAAAAAGGAAAAGGAGGGAGGGGGAGGAGAGAGGGGAAAAGGGGGAGGGAGAGAGGAGGGAGGGGGCGGAGGGAGGGAGAGAGGAGGGGAGGAAAAAAGGAGAGAGAGGGGAGGGAAAGATGGGGGGAGGGGGAAGGAGGGAGAGGGGAGAGAGGGGTGGGAGGAGGACAGTCCCGGGAAGGGTGGGGGACAGAGAGAGAGAGGGAAGGAGAGACAAGACAATGAGAATTCTTTTTTTGAGGATAATGAATAAGATCATGTGCTTTTTTAATCCAGCCCCCCGCCGAAGAGATAATCTTAATAATAACCAACACTACTCACACAGTAGAACAAAAGGGAAAACTTTTTTAAAAACCAAAACAAAACAAATAAAAGAAACCCCAAACAACTCCCAAAAAACAAACAAAAGAAAAAACAACAACAACAAAACCACCACACACAAAAACAAAAACAAAGAAAAAAACAAAACAAAAAAAACACACCAAAAAAGCGAGCGTGAGAGAGTGAGAGAGGATGGGAGGACAGTGCCAGGGATAGGGGAGGGGAGAGGGAGGGAGGGATAAGTGATCGATCTCTGATTGATCGACACCATCCTGATTTGTTGGGGCGACCCCGCTTGCAAAGCCCCTCTGTCTGGTGGTAGCTTGAAACTTTTTTTAGGCCTTGAGTTGTTGTGGACAGTCAGTGAGTCCTCACCAGAGAAGAGAAAAGACAGAGAGGGAGGGGGGGTGGGCGGAGGGAGGGAGAGAAGGGGGAAGGGAAAAGGAGAGAGAGGGAGAGAGAGGGAGAGGGAGAGAGAGGGAGAGGGATAGGGAGAGAGAGGCTGGGAGGAGGACAGTGCCGGAAGGGCTGGGGGACACAGAGAGGGAGGGAGGGAGAGACAATGACAATTTCTTTTATTTCGAGGGTAATGAATAAGCACTCATGTGCTTTTTTACATCCAGTCCCAACCCGTAGGGATAATAAACCCAATACTAATACTCTCACGCAGTAGAAACAAAGGGGGAAACACTTTTTAAAAAGACCAAACAAACAAATAAAAGAAAACCAAACAACCCCAAAACAAACAAAGAAAAAAAACAACAAAACTAACCCCCCCCTCCCCCCCCCACCCCCAAAAACGCCCCCCTACCCCCAACAAAAAAAACAACAACCAGGACCTCTCAAAAAAAGCGAGCGAGAGAGAGGATGGGAGGAGGACAGTGCCAGGGATAGGGAAGGGGGGGGGGAGGACCGGGGGGGGAAGGGATAAGTGATCGATCTCTAGATTGATCGACACATCCTGATTTGTTGGGGCAGACCAGTTGCAAAAGCCCTTGTATGGTGGTAGCTTGAAAAACCTTTCTTTTAGGCCTAGAGTTGTTGTGGACAGTCAGTGAGTTCTGCAGAAAGAGAAGGACAGAGAGAGGGAGGGGGAGGGAGAGAGAGGGTGTGGTAAGGGGTAGAGAGAGGGGTAGGAGAAGAGGAGGGGGGAGGGAGAGAGGGGAGGGGTAGAGAGAGAGGGGGATGAGAGAGAAAAGGGAGGGAGGGAGGGAGGGAGAAAAAGGGAGGGGAGGGAGGAGGGAGGGAGGGAGGGAGGAGAGAGAGAGAGAGAGAGGAGAGAGAGATGAGAGGAGAGTGAGTGAGAGGAGACTGAGAGAGATGAGAGAGAGAGAGAGAGAGAGGAGAGATCAAATCAAATAAAAAAATCTTTTTATTTAATTTCGGGATAATGAATAAGCGCTTGTGTGCTTTAAAAAATTTTTTTTACATTCAGTCCCACCCTTATTAGGAACAGCATCATGATACAAAACAAAGATGGAGAGAGAGAGAGAGAGAGGATGAGAGAGAGAGAGGAGGAGGGAGGATGATGAGAGAGAGAGAGAGAGAGAGAGATTGAGGGAGAGGGAGAGGAGAGAGAGAGAGAGAGAGGGGAGAGAGATGAGAGGAGAGAGAGAGGAGAGATGAGAGAGAGAGAAGATGGAGAGAGAGGAGAGTGAGAGAGAGAGATGAGAGGAGAGAGGAGAGGGTTGAGTAGAGATGAGGAGAGAGAGAGAGAGAGAGAAATGAAGACAGACAGAACGAAGCCTGGCATGTATCATACTTCAATGACTGTAGTAGTGTGTGTAGTGGCTGTGCTGTGAGGACCCTCCCTGTGCCTGACGATCTTTTCCACTTCCACGAAGATGGCTTGATTGAGCGATCGACGCCTGTTACGTTTCTGTCTGTGTGTCTGCTGTATGTCTGTCTGTGTCTGTGTGTCTGCGTGTCTGTCTCTGTGTGTCTGTCTGTGTGTCTGTGTCTCTCTCTCAACCTCTCTCTCTCTCTCTCCCCTCTCTCTCTCTCTCACAGACACAGACATAATTATACACACATAGACACAACACACACACAACACACACATTATTCTAATGCGTTCCTTTTGCACATGACTGTTGTTTCCCCTCCTCCTCCTTTTTTATGTTTTGTTTTTTTGTTTTTTGCTCTAGTTGGCTGGATGTAAAAAAAAAAAAAAAAAAAAGAAATTTAAGCATCTTATGCCTATTCCATTACCCTCTTGAAATACCTTTTTTTTTTCTCTCTCTCTCCAAATATGTATGAGTGATTTTTTTTTTAAAAAGACAGACAGACAGAAAGAAAAACTCTAAATATGTGCAGTCATGCAATATTTCTAGCACATAAAATTCCCGAGTATGGGAATCTATTGTTTAAATTAACGACAATATTGTGTTTATAAGAAACATCTCAATTGTGTGTGTGTAGAAAGAGAGAGAGGAGAGAGATGAGAGAGAGAGAGAGAGAGAGATGAGTGAGAAGAGAGAGAGAGAGAGAGAGACAGACAGACAGACAGACAAACAGACAGACAGAGACACTGAGAGACAGAGAGTAAGTGTGTGTGTGTGTGTGTGTGTGTGTGTGTGTGTGTGTGTGTGTGTGTTTTGTTTTTTTCCTTATATATCGAGGATAATGGAATAAGCACTTATCTGCTTTTTTACGTCTAGTCCCCGTGCGTATGCCGTTTTGTAAATTGTCGCTCTGTGTGTGTGTGTGTGTGTGTGTGTGTGTGTGTGTGTGTGTGTGTTGTGTGTGTGTGTGTGTGTGTGTGTGTGTGCCTGTGTGCTTTGGCTAGTTGTTGCTTTTTTTTCCCTCCTTTCTGGAGGGGGGGGGGGGGGGGGGGGAGGGGAGTGTGACTTGGAGAAGTTGTCGTGAGGCAGGTGTATTGTCGATCTTAATGTTGTGAATGTAGATGCGTTGCGCTGCCGTTTAAGCGCCTGACAAGTCAGGCCAGCGCATCCGACTTGGGCTTGGGAGACAATTGTTATCTTTTAGGTCTTTCTACTCAAAAAAAAAAAAAAAAAAAAAAAAGGCAGAAAACAAACAAGAAAGAGTAGACAAAGGACCAAGGCAGAAACAAAGAGAGGGATAGAAAAGAGGGAATTCCTAGCACAACATTCACAGAAGGTGGGGATGCTGTTTATACTGACAGGCCCCAGGCATCCCCAACGGGGAGAAATATTACGATGATTTAGCCTGAAGTGGGAAGCGGTATATAATACGGTAGATATGGCAACTGTGCTTTCCAGCCTTCGTTTTTTTAACAGCGTTGACTATCACAATTTTTTTTCCCCCATCAAGACTGTCTGTCTTTGGCGGTAATGGCCCCGCTTTTGTTTTTCAGTCACTCCAATTTTCATCAAGCTTTTTCCTTCCCCCCACTCGTTAAAGTGTTTTTGACTTGACTTGACTTGACTTACTTGTATCAAGATCGTTCGCTAAGTGTTCTATTGTCAGAGACTATGAAGATCAGCCACTGGCTGTAGCTTTCCTCCGAGACTTTTCTTCGCTGTAAGACAGGGCATTCTAACAATCATGACTATTTATCTACTACACCTCTCAGAGAGAAGTTTCTCCACTGTGGTTATTATCAGGATATTTACATTTAAACAATCTAAAACTTTACTGACATCACAGTAATTTTCTCACAACAAAGTCTACTGCCATCAATAATATATTTTTAAAATGTTTTCTCCGTCTCAAATCTTACTGCCATCAAAAATATTGTGTACAATATCAACTCCTGCTACTATCAACATGATTTTCTTCCAGTCTCAAAAATATATTTTTCGGTATCAACTCCCTGAAACCACCAAAGTGATTTTTCTCCAGCCTCAAATCATGCCATCAAAAACAGCCTCAAAACCTACTGCCATCAAAATTACTTTCTGTCTGAAATCCTCATGCCATCCAGATTACTTTCCCACCACAGACATCACCAGCGCGGACATCTGTTATAACAATTGTCCGGACATGAAAAATATCCCGATCATCATCACTGACATTTATCGCCAAATCCCTTCAAAGTGATGATAACGATCATGTCGGTATCATGACTCTTTCACAGACAAGTCACACACTACTACTGTCACTGTCTTTCAAAAACACACGTCACACGCTACTACTGTCACAGACTTTCAAAAACACACAAGTCACACGCTACTGCTGTCACTGTCTTTCAAAAACACTCAAGTCACAAGCTACTACTGTCACAGACTTTCAAAACACACGTCACACGCTACTGCTGTCACTGACTTTCAAAAACACACAAGTCACACGCTACTGCTGTCACTGACTTTCAAAAACACACAGGTCACACGCTACTACTGTCACTGTCTTTCAAAAACACACAAGTCACACGCTACTGCTGTCACAGATTTTCAAAAACACTCAAGTCACACGCTACTGCTGTCACTGCCTTTCAAAAACACACAAGTCACACGCTACTGCTGTCACTGACTTTCAAAAACACACAAGTCACACGCTACTATTGTCACTGTCTTTCAAAAACACACAAGTCACACGCTACTGCTGTCACTGTCTTTCAAAAACACACAAGTCACACGCTACTGCTGTCACTGACTTTCAAAAACACACAGGTCACACGCTACTACTGTCACTGTCTTTCAAAAACACACAAGTCACACGCTACTACTGTCACAGATTTTCAAAAACACACAAGTCACACGCTACTACTGTCACTGCCTTTCAAAAAAACACAAGTCACACGCTACTACTGTCACTGCCTTTCAAAAACACACGTCACACGCTACTACTGTCACTGCCTTTCAAAAACACACAAGTCACACGCTACTACTGTCACTGCCTTTCAAAAACACACAAGTCACACGCTACTACTGTCACTGCCTTTCAAAAACACACAAGTCACACGCTACTACTGTCACTGACTTTCAAAAACACACAAGTCACACGCTACTACTGTCACTGCCTTTCAAAAACACACAAGTCACACGCTACTACTGTCACTGTCTTTCAAAAACACACAAGTCACACGCTACTGCTGTCACTGACTTTCAAAAACACTCAAGTCACACGCTACTACTGTCAGAGACTTTCGAAAACACTCAAGTCACATGTTACTGCTGTCACTGACTTTACAAAACATTCAAGTCACAAGCTACTGCCGTCACAGACTTTCGAAAACACTCAAGTCACACGCTACTGCTGTCACTGCCATTCAAAAACACGTCACACCAATCATGGCTTGTCCGCTGTAGGCACATGAACAAAGATTTGCGATGATGACGTGCTTCAGGACTTGACACCATCACGCCATTTACGGGGGATACAGTTTTAGCTAGGATGACCATCACCAATCTGTCGCGATACTACTACCATCACACAGGTTGGCACATCTGACAACAGTGCACAGGGACTTAACATAAGCTGCAGCTTTTCTTGCCCATCCCCCGACTCAATTGCTGTTTGCTTAATGCCGTTGACACTTTTTCTTGACCGAATGAAAATAGGTTGACGTGACATCCACAGTGTACCGACCTGGAAAAGACCAGATGCTTTATCGTTGATCTTCTGGTCAACAACTTACACACCTTCTTTTTATTATTACTATTATTATTATTCTGCCGTGTATCTTGCGACGTTGCACTAAACAGTCCTATTCTTGTTCCACTCATTTCCATCTCAGCGACCACAGCCATATCCACGATAGTTGTAATAATAATAATAATAATAATAAAATAATAATAATAATGCATGGAATTTATATAGCGCTGAATCTTGTAAAGTAACAAATCAAAGCGCTCAGATGACTTTTTTTTTATCGAGGATAATGGAATAAGCACTCATGTGTTTTGGGGTTGTATTTTTTACATCTAGTCCCCGTGTGTATGCGGTTTTGTAAATTTTGTCATCTGTTCCCACCGGCACACAATGGCCTACTCTTTCGAAAAGCGGAACGGGATTTAACGTGTGCGCAAGATGTTCTGCGTTCTAGTTGTGACATAGTCTCTCCCCTTACTCCATGCTGGAAGTTCACAAGCAACAATTAATGTTATGACCCCCCCCCCCCCCCCCCAAAAAAAAAAAAAAAACAAAAAAAAAGACTACCAGGCATAGGAGACACGGCACTGTAGCTGGGTTGGTCATCCTGACAATGGTCAGCGGTGGTTCGGGTGGGCGACTCACTCAGTCTGGCTCTGCGAATGAGCTAATACTGTCGTTAGTATGGGGCTTAGTAGGTGGTGTCCTGCGTATGTTAGCTCAGAACAGGCACCACTGAACACCACCAAAGTGACCCAGCAGCAGTGCAGGGCCCCTCTGGCTGGTGGTCCCACGGCGGCCTTATACTGATGGGTTCCCTGTGGACTTACGACCCTGGGGATGAGATATAACGAATCTGGGCATGGCTGTGGCGAGAACATTGAAATGAGCTGCGTAGGGTCAGTAGGACAGGGACGTCACAAAAGATGAGGCAGCAACAACAACAACAACAACCAAAATGTTCAGTGGTGATTGGTGGGCTCAGATCCAGCTTCCAGAGAACACTACCTACTCTCTTCCTTATCTTCTTGACTCCTTACTTCATGGGTAGGATGGTCACTTGGGTACCACACTGAAGAACTATTCACCAAATTCCTCCATTTATGCCAGCATAACCTTTGGCATATATATGTATATATATATATATATATATGTCAAAGGTTGTCTATGCAAATGGTTTCCCAGTCCAGCCCTCCGTTTATGTCAGCTAGCCTATGTCAGGTGCCGAAAGCTTGGGTCTATGCAAAATGGTTTCTCAGTCTAGTTTACCTCGCTGTCCATCCATCCACGTTTTGGTGGTTGTTGTTGAAACTATTTTGTTGTAATTAGCTTGATGTTTCGGGTTTGTGTGTGTGTTGTTTTTTTTTGTTTGCTTTTATGGTTTTGTTTTTCTTCTCTGCCTACTCATCGGTCTCCCTCCCTTCAGATGAAGAGAGAGAGAGAGAGAGAGAGAGAGAGAGAGAGAGAGAGAGAGAGAGAGAAAAGAGAGAGAGAGAGAGAGAGAGAAGTGGGGGGGGGGGGGGGGGGGAGAGGAGGGAGGGGGGGGGGGGGGGGGGGGGGGTGGGGGGGGGGTGAGGGAGAAAAAGAGAGAGAGAGCAGTTTCAGGAAAGTTATTGGATCCTGTTACATGGCCATTCAAACAACATTTTTTTTCATTTTTACGTGATGTAACAAGATGGTCCGCAAATCTTCCTTTTGCTAAACTAATATCAGCAGCCAATCCCCTTTACTGACGACAACAATACAGCCAGCCAGAAATGAGAATAAAAGAGCGATGCTTTTTTTTTTTTTACTGGAATGATGACCGTCATCATAATGTCCCTTCAGCATTCGATTCCCTCATGATTCTGTAGTAGACCTTGACAGAATATTGCATGAACCCTGAATGTGGAGGCTTTAAATAAAACTCGGACAAGAGGGCCACAAAATGTAAGACGTTTTCCTTATGGTCATGATAATGCATGTAAAGTTGTTAATACTACGAAGAACGGCATATATACATATATATAATATAAATTTATAAATATTATATATATATATAATATATATATATATAATAATATATATAAGAGAGAGAGAGAGAGAGGAGAGAGAGATGAGAGAGAGAGAGGGGAGAGAGAAAAGAGGAGGAGAGAGAGAGATTCTATGCTTTTCCTTGCAAAATATATCATGACGTCAACTAGGTTTACACGCATTCAGTATAGCATCAATTTCATGCATATCTCTCCTCTCTCAAACCCATGTTATTGCTCTCTCTCCCCTCTCTCTCTCCTCCCCTCTTTTCTCTCTCTCTCTCTCTCTCTCTCTCTCTCTCTCTCTCTCTTTATGACTTATTAAGTTTGGTTGTGTTATTTTTTCTTGGCTTTGTTGTTGTTCTTGTTCTTGTTGTTGTTGTTTGTCTGTTTTTCTCTTTTTTATCATCTTTTGTTGGTTTGGTTTTTTTTCTCTTTTGTTTGTTTGTTTGTTTTGGTTACGGTTTTTTGGGGGGGTGGGGGGTTAGGGGTGGGGTATTTTTAGGATTTTCTTTTAATTGCTTGCTTTGGGGGGGGGGGGGAGGGTTGTTGGGGGGGGGGGGGGGAGGGTTGTTGGGGGGAGCTGTTTTGAAAAGGGTTATTTCCCCTTGTTTTTATTGTGAGACTGTATAAGTATTGGGTTATTATTATTAAGATGTATCCCTAACGGGCGGGGATGGATGTAAAAAAGCACATGTGTGCTTATTCATTATCCTCGAAATAAAAGAATTTGTCATTGTCATTGTCATTGTCTCTCTCTCTCTCTCTCTCTCTCTCTCTCTCTCTCTCTCTCCTCTCTCTCTCCTCTCTCTCTCTCTCTCTCTCTCTCATGCTTTGTATAGTGGCCTAAGGCCCGAATTACAATAAAACTTTTCAGTGTTTCTCTAACAACCCTAGTGTTTGCCACCTCTCTCTCCCCCCCCCCCCCCTCCTCCTCCCCTCTTCCCTCCCTCCCTCGAGCCTCCCTTTCACCACTCCCCCATCTTTCCCCTTTCTCTCCTCGCCTACCCCTACCCCCCCCCCCCCCCCTCCCCCCCCCCCTTCCGTTCAGTTCACCCTTATCCCTCTTGTTTGGCCTGT
>CM054138.1:21637499-21652499 GCA_028751875.1 Rapana venosa
TGTGTGTGTGTTGTGTGTGTGTGTGTGTGTGGTGTGTGTGTGTGTGTGTGAGAGAGAGAGAGAGAGAGAGAGAGAGAGAGAGAGAGAGAGAGACAGACAGACAGACAGACAGACAGACAGACAGAGACAGAGAGAGAGAGTGTGTGTATGAGTGAGTGTGTGTAAGTGGTGTGTGTGTGTGTGTTCTTGTGTGAATGTGTGTGTGTGTGTATATGAGTGAGTGTGGTATGTGTGTGTAAGTGTGATGTGTGCATGAGTGAGTGAGTTTGTCAGTGTGTGTGTGTGTGTGTGTGTGTGTGTGTGTGTGTGTGTGTGTGTGTGTGTGTGTGAGTGTGTTGTGTTCGATTGTGGACAAAATATGCATGCATGAGTATGTGCATATACATGAAATCATATGCACGACTGTGGCAATATGCTTCAGTCAGTCAGTCAGTCAGTTAGTCAGTCAGTTTGTCTGTGTATGTATGTATGTATTTATGTATGTATGTTAATATGTATGCATGTATGTTTGTATGGATGGATGGATGGATGTACGTATGTACACACAAACACACACACACACAAACAAACACACACAAACACACACACTCACACAAGCACACACACTCACACAAGCACACAACACCATACCTTCTTTCCATACACTCATAACACCAACAGCAGAGACTTCTCCAAGAAGAAGACATGTAGTAACGGTATTCGCCAAGCAAACAACAAGTCATCATTATTCTCAGCCTTCACAAAAAAGTCAAAGACAAAACACAAAAACAAACAAAAAAATCCTAGGAGACACTGTAATCCTTCATCTCACATCAAGGAGAGAGAAGGGGGAGGGAGAGAAGAAGAGACAGAGGAGAGAGAGAGAGAGGGGAGGGAGAGAGTGAGAGGAGAGAGAGAGGAGAGAGAGAGGAGAGAGAGAGAGGAGAGAGGGAGAGAGAGAGGAGAGAGAGCGGAGGGGGGGGGGGGGGGAGAGAGGGGGGGGGGGAGAGAGGGGGGGGGGAGAACGAATTTATTTCCTGATGGTAACAGATTAAGTACAATGACCTTTTTTCATGGAGAGAGTGAGAGAACAGGAGAGAGAGAGAGAGAGGAGAGAGAGAGAGAGAGAGAGAGAGAGAGAGGAGAGAGAGAGAGAGAGAGAGAGAGAGAGTGCAAGACCGAGAGAGAGCGAGTGAGAGAGAGAGAGAGAACGAAACTTATTTTCTGATGGTAACAGATTAAGTACAACGACCTTTTTCAACCGGTCCTCAAAAATAGATAAATAAGTGAATAAAGGAATGAATAAATAAACAAATGAATGAATAGATAAATTATACACAATTTCGAAAGGATATATATAATCATAATGTACATGAGAGTGAGAGAGAGAGGAAGGGGGGAGGGAGGGAGGGAGGGACTCAGAGAGAGAGAGAGAGAGAGAGAGAGAGAGAGAAGAGAGAGAGAGAGAGAGAGAGAGAGAGAGAGAGAACAGAGACAGAGAGAAAAAGAGAGAGACTCAGAGAGAGAGAGAAAGAGACAGACAGACAGACAGACAGAGGCAAAAACCCATTAGGTGTCAACATGGAAATCTGATGCCCAAAATATCCAAAATCTTGTCCCACGTAGCACACCAGACACGAAAGGCGTCAACAGAAAAGTGAAAGAAGGCTGCCTGCCTGCCTGCCTGCCTGCCTGCCTGCCAGTGATAACTTGTTTTTTCCCTTAACAGTGTTTGCCCAACAAGGACTGTGTTCTGTGTGTGTGTGTGTGTGTGTGTGTGTGTGTGTGTGTGTGTGTGTGGTGTGTGTGTGTGTGTGTGTGTGGTGTGTTGTGTGTGTGTGTGTGTGTAATGGTCTAGTCACAGGGGCAAAAATTTACCACTGTCATTTAATAATAATAATAATAATAATAATAATATATGGAATTTATATAGCGTTGAATCTTGTAAAAAAAAACCAACAAATCGAAGCGCTTGCACTCAATCATTTACAGGCATGCAACTCTCCTTAAACATAATGAACAACAGATTTCAAAAACCATGCGCGCATACGTATGCACGCACACACACGCACATACACACACACACACACACACACACACACACACACACACACACACACACACACACTCGGAACAACACTTAGAAGGTGAAAGATGCTGTTGAAAATTAGGGACAGATATTTGGGGGGAAAGTCTCAGGTAGGAAATAAGTGTGTTTTGAGGCTGGATTTGAAGGTATCAAGTGAAGGCTTTTGGCGAAGTGAAAGAGGGAGGTCATTCCAGGTGGATGGACCAGAAACAGAGAAGGAGCGACGGCCAACAGTGGTTTGTTTGAATCTGGGTGTTCGAAAGCACAAAGTATCTGCGGCTGAACGAAGGGAACGGGATGGAGTGTACAGATGAAGACAGTTACAGAGATAAGAGGGTGCAGATTTGTGGAGACATTTGAAACAGAGGGTACTGATTTTATACTCCAGTCTTTGTGAGACAGGCAGCCAGTGAAGAGATCGCAGAAGAGGAGTGATGTGTTCAGATTTTTTCTTTCTTAGGACCAGTCGAGCTGCAGAGTTTTGAATGCGTTGAAGAGAGTGGATAGATGATGCTGGTAGGCCAGCCAAAAGAGAATTACAGTAGTCTAAACGTGAAAGAATGAGAGATGTGACAAGCTTGGAAGTTGCATCATTTGTCAAGACAAGCCATAATAAACAGAGAGAGAGAGAGGAGGGGGGGGGGGGTGAGGAGAGAGAGAGAGAGAGAGGGGGGGGGGTGGAGGGAGGGAGGGAGGGGGGAGAGAGAAAGAGAGAGAGAGGATGATCTTTATTTTTCAAGGGTTACAGATAACTATTTAAATACTTTTCTTCTTTCATCCGGCCTTTGCCCTGATTAAGGACTATCAAAACAAGAGAGAGAGAGAGAGGGACAGACAGACAGACAGACAGACAGAGAGACAGACATGCAGACAGTCAGACACAGAGAGAGACAGAGAGAGAGGGAGGGAGAGAGAGAGTGATTACCAAATAAAGAAACTAAAAATAGAAAGAAAAAAATCCTGAACTTAATTTTCTATTCTGGTCAAATGAGCTTCTGCCTACCCCTGTATATATCTCTCCCTTCCCAGTCCCCCCACCCCCTCTCCTCCTCCTCATTTCTTCTGCAAAACATTGATACAAATCTGGTTCAATTTGGAAAGTCGATAATCCAGAACCTTCATCATTACAACCGTCGTTCTTGTTCCAAGCTGTTTTCCCTACTCATGCTCCAAAAACAAACAAACAAATAACACCCTAAAAACAAACTCGTTAATGAGCAAGGCATAGAGAAATGATTCATAGCATAGGTAAAGAAGGATGAGCGGTGGGTAGAGACAGAGGAGAGGGGGGGGGGGGGGGGGGCGGGGGAGAGAGAGAAGAGGGTGAGAGAGAGAGAGAGGGGTGAGAGAGAGAAAGGGTGGGATGGGGTGTGGATAGGGATAAAGCTGGGAAGGTCTGAAACTGAAAGAGAAAGGGGGGGGGGGGGGGGGGGGGACGATGTTACGTCAACAAATATTTATTCTTGGATGGTTGGTAAGCTCAACATGGCTGTTTCAGTAGCTTTTCCTTTCGGCTGTCAGATCGAATCCTAAATGAGACAAATGACATCATCAAACAGCCAAGTAAGGGGAAGACAAATCGATTTCCAGAAAACCCACACACCCTATCCCGTAGTCGTGTACACCGTGGGGGGCACCACTGAAGATTTTGCAACCAGCTTCCTCCACTCCCCACGCGAGGTCCTCTACAGGCGCGGAAAAGAGTGTGTACTGCAGGTGACTAATTTTATCCCCAAACTGACACAATACTTAACCAAGTCTGATTCAGTAATGAGTGTACACTAATCCAGACTTTCCAAACGCCATAACAACAACAACAAACACTAATCCAGTCTTTCTACACGCCATAACAACAACAACAAACCCTAATCCAGTCTTTCCACACGCCATAGCAACAACGACAAACACTAATCCAGTCTTTCCACACGCCATAGCAACAACAACAAACACTAATCCAGTCTTTCCACACGCCAGAGCAACAACAACAACAAACACTAATCCAGTCTTTCCACACGCCATAGCAACAACAACAACAAACACTAATCCAGTCTTTCCACACGCCATAGCAACAACAACAAACACTAATCCAGTCTTTCCACACGCCAGAGCAACAACAAACACTAATCCAGACTTTCCACACGCCATAACAACAACAACAAACACTAATCCAGTCTTTCCACACGCCATAACAACAACAACAAACACTAATCCAGTCTTTCCACACGCCATAACAACAACAAACACTAATCCAGTCTTTCTACACGCCATAGCAACAACAAACACTAATCCAGTCTTTCCACACGCCATAGCAACAACAACAAACACTAATCCAGTCTTTCCACACGCCATAACAACAACAACAAACACTACTCCAGTCTTTCCACAAGTCACAAACACTAATCCAGTCTTTCCACACGCCATAGCAACAACAACAACAACAAACACTAACCCAGTCTTTCCACACGCCATAGCAACAACAACAACAACAACAACAAAACTACTCAGGAGGAAAAAACAACAACAACCACCCAGACATGGAGAATAATTCTCCCAAGCAATGTGTCACATCATCATTAACTCAGCCTTCAAATTAAAAAAAACAAAAACAAAAAATCCAACTCTACTAATTCCCTAACTGCCCCATGAGAGAAAGAAAGAAAGAAAGAGAAAGCCAGCCCAAAAATGGATTAGGTGACAACATGGAAATCTGATGCCAGAAATACTTTCTTTAAAAAAAACAACAGAAAAAAACCCCAAAAATCTCGTCCATGGACCAAAAAGTGAAAAGCTTCTCAGACAAGTGAAAAGGAAGGCTTGCGTCGCCTTGCCAATGATAATAACTTTGTTTGCCAGGCCGGCTGTTTGGCCCCCCCACAAGGACAGTGCAGTGAGCGCTAGCCTAGCTTATGTTGTGCTCATGCTCATCATGCTCATGCTCGGTATGTATAATGAATGAATGAATGCAGGCTGTGGTTTATCTCTCTCTAATTTGCCTAAGACTTAACTATAAACAGGAAAGTCAGAGAGAAAGAAAGAAAGAAAGAAAGAAGAGAGAGAGGAGAGAGAGAGAGAGAGAGAGAGAGAGAGAGAGAGAGAGAGAGAGAGAGAGAGAGAAGAGAGAGAGAGAGAGATGTGGGGTGGGGGGGTGGGTGGGGGTGGGGGGGAGGGGAAGGAAGGGAGGGAGGGAGAGAAGAAGGGAATAGAAGAGAAGATGAGAGAGAGGAAAGAGGGAGAGAGCGAGAGAGGAGAGAGAGAGAGGAGGAGAGAGAGAGAGAGAGGAGAGAGAGAGAGAGAGAGAGAGAGAGAAGAGAGAGATATGGGGTGGAGGGGAGAGGGGGAAAGGGAAAGGAAGGGAGGGAGGGAGGGAGAGAGAGAGGGAGAGAAGAAGGGAAGAGAAGAGAAAGATGAAAGAGAGAGAGAGAGAGAGAGAGAGAGAGAGAGAGAGAGAGAGACAGACAGACAGAGACAGAGAGAGAGAGAGAAATAGAGTGACAGAGACTGTGAATGAGAGGAGAGAGGAGAAGAGAGAGAGTGGATGAGAGAGAGAGGGAGAGGACGTGAGAGAGAGAGAGGAGAGAGAGAGAGAGAGAGAGAAACACCGAGACAGACAGACAGACAGACGAGACAGAGAGAGAGAGGCAAACAAAACTTCCACTTCCTCAACAAAAACCCAAATCCATAACTAACACCCCCCAAACAAAATCTATTAGCGTAAAATCAACTTCTGTCCAGCTAATACCCCCCCCCTTCCCCACCCCTCCTTCTCCCTTCCTCACTCCCCCCACCCCCACCCCCACCTCACCTTTTCTCTTCAAGCGTCGTCGTCGTCATCGTCATCGATACAACAAGCCTTGTTAATTTCCGTCAGTCGATAATCCAGCCAACTTCATAATTACAACAGCAGGCCATTCATTACCGGCGCGCGAGCTCGCGCAGATCTAATAAAGCAGCGGGATCTGTCTGTATATGCTTAGCCTTCGTCTGCTGAGTAACTAAGGCTAAGAAGGGCGACTGCACTGTCGCAACATAAATGGAAACAAACTCTTCTAGAAACAGAAACACGCTCGTTGATGAACAACGCTGAGACTGAGAGAGAAATGGCAAGCAATTTGGGGGGGAGGGGAGGGGGGGGGGGGGGGTAAAGGAAGGGTTGGGGAGGGTTGGGGGGGAGGAGGGGGGAGGAGGAGGGGAAGGAGGAGGGTGATGGCGGGGGTGGGGTGTGGGGTGTGGTGATGGGGATTTAAAGCCAGGAAGATTTGGAAAGGAAAGGTCTAGAAATAGTACGTAACTGATTTGAATGGTTAAAAGGTTGGATTGCATTAAATAGTGTTGACATAACCGTCCTTCAGGTTGTTTGTACGTTTGTACCTTTAATAACGAGACCAGATAACTCGTTACCGAATTTGCTAAGTACGGTTAGTCATTTTTGTTGTTGTTTTTGTGTCCTAAAAAGGCCACAAGGACAAAGGTATTATTATCAACTCGTATTGTATTGTTTAGCACTGCATTGCATTGCTTATGTTGCATTGTATTATATTACATTGTTTTGTGTTGTATTCAATTGTATTGCACTGTACTGTACTGTAACGTACTGTACTGTATATTACTTTCAGTCACAGCAAATTTCTCAAGAGTGAAATTCAGGCTGCTCTCCCCTGAGAAGAAGACATCACCACAAGAGCAGCACCACCTTTTGTTTGGGTTTTTGGGTTTTTTAAAAGATTTTTGTTTACCTGTCTGTATACGCATTTGTTTCCCTATGAGTGGCTTTTTTTTCCTGCAGAAATTTGAAATGGATAGCTCTCTTGTTGCTTGCTGTGAGTTCTTTTCTATATGCGCTGGACCTGGTTAACACTTAGGACTTCAGTTTAGTCCTCGCCTCATCCAAAAGACTATCACCCAGACCACGGCTCAAGGTCTTGCAGATGGGGGTAAAAGAGGATCAGGCTCAAATGAGGATTCAACCGCACTCCTCATTTCTAGGCAGGTGTGTTTACCTAACCTAAATAATAATAATAATAATAATAATAATAATAATAATAATGTATGGAATTTATATAGCGCTGAATCTTGTAAAGCAACAAATCAAAGCGCTCAGATGATATATATATATTTTTTTTTTATGCGTGTGTATGCGTTTTTTAAAAATGTTGTCATCTGTTCCCACCGGCACACAATGGCCTACTCTTTCGAACAGCGGAACAGGATTTAACGTGTGCGCAAGATGTTCTGCATGCGTTCGCACACGGGGCCTCGGTTTATAGTCTCATCCGAAGGACTTTGACATTCAGTTCGATTTTTTGTTGGTGGTCAAAGTGGGAAGAAAGGGCGAGGCTCGGAATCGAACCCAGAACCTCACGGTTTACTTGTTGGCAGGCAAACGTCTTAACCATCCTGCCACCTTCCTTCCTACCCCACTGATCCACATACAGAGTCACCGCCAGGCAGGCATGCATCTGGGTTACAACAGTACAAAACACATCTCTGCCCATGAACATGCAGTCTGCGTGTCATCTCTGCTGTGACACAGTGTTATGCATCCACAAACTGGCTAGCGTGTATGTGTGTGTGTATGTGTGTGTGAGTGTGTGTGTGTGTGTGTGTGTGTGTGTGTGTGTGTGTGTGTGTGTGTGTGTTGTGTGTGTGTGTGTGTTGTTGTGTTGTTGTTGTTGTCTTCAATTTAACGTCTGTTCACTCTAAGTGATATTAGACGAGTGTGTGTGTGTGTGTGTTGTGTGTGTGTGTGTGTGTGTGTGTGTGTGTGTGTGTGTGTGAGAGAGAAAGAGTGTGTGTGTGTGTGTGTGCGGTGGTGCGTGCGTGCGTGCGTGCGTGCGTGCGTGCGTGCGTGCGTGTGTGTGTGTGTGTGTGTGTTTGCGAATCTGGCAAACTGATACCCCTGTGGTCTGTTAATCAATCTCTCTCTCTCTCTCTCTCTCTCTCTCTCTCTCTCCTCTCTCTCTCTCTCTCTCTCTCTCTCTCTTTCTTGCGTGCATATGTGTGTGAGTGTGTGTGTGTATGTGCACGCATGTGTATGTGCACGTGCACACGCTTTCTTTTCTAAAAAAAACACACCCTTTTTAAAAAAAAAAAACGAGCAAACTTATTTACAGGCACATAAAAGACTGCACTGCAGGTAAACTCCCTTCCATCAGTAACGAACAATGCTTATGGCTCTAGATTCTTACAAGTAACGCCATCCATCCATTCGTTGCACAGACTGCTACCAACAACAACACAACAACACAACAACTTGCTCACAGAACCAGACAGACATGTACAATTCCACAAGGAACACGTCATGACTATTCTTAGCCTTCGGACAAAAGCCAAAAAGAACCAAAAAAATCCACTCCCCCAAAAAACGGCTCTCTACTAATCCCCCTTCTAACAATGAAAAAAAAAAAGGGGAGGGGGGGGGGGGGGAGAAAGCGAAAAAGAAAAGGAAAACAAAAAGAACAAGCCTCATTAGCCGAAAACGTTGAAACCCAAAGCTTTAAAAAAAAAATAAAAAAAAAAAAATAAAAAAACAGCCCCCCAAAATATCGTCACTGTATCAAAGTGGAAAGTTGTTGATGATGATGAAAGTGAAGGAAGCCTGGATGCCAATCATGCTTCATGGCCTCTAACTCCTCCCCCCCCCCCCCCCCTCCTTCCCTCTCCTTCTCTCACCACCCCACCCCCTCCCCAAAGCCTACTGTGTTCTATGTAATGGTCTGTAGTCCCGTGTGTGGGCGTTTACAAATTATCTACACTCAAAATCACTCCCCCCAAAAAAACAAACAATCCAAACAAACCAAAAAACAAACAAACCAGGAATAGAGATGTAAAAAAGAAGACTAACAGAAAAGAAGAGAGAGAGAGAGAGAGAGAGAGAGAGAGGAGAGAGAGAGAGAGAGGGGGGGGGGGGGGAGGGTGGAAAGGGAGAGGGAGAGAGAGAGACTTCTCAGCAACAAACCCCAAAAATGATCAACTAAAAATATCTTTATCAATATGGCTAAATAAGCTTCTCTTCTGTCCCCCCTTCCCCCCCCCCACTCCCACCCCCAACCACCACCACTTTCCTCCTGCCCTTCCAACCCTCTTCCCTCCCCCTTTTTTTTGATCATGAATATAAATCTTGTTAATTTTGGGGCAGTCGATAATCCAGAAACTTCATCATAATTACAACGAGTCATCACTGCCCCGCGCGCTCCGCTGCAGGCAGATCTAATAAAGCGACAGATCTTTCTTTATCCCTCTGTCTGCTGCTGAGTAATGATAACAAGGCGACTGTCGCCAACATAAATGGAAACATACTCTTCTAGAAACAAAACTCGTTAATGAACAACAGCAGAGAGAGAGAGAGAGAAATGACTGGCTGGAAAAAAGAGGGCGGAAAAAGGAGAGGTTAAAAGCTGGGAATACGAATATGAGGAATGTTTATTCAGGAAGGCCATGGGACGGACCATTCTGAATGGGGAACCTGTACAATAGACTATTACATAAACAAATAAACAACAATCAACTTTACCGAAAATATATTAAAATTTTAAGCAAATAATCAAACTTATAGCAATATTACATCTTGCGAGTGCAAAAGCTATATATATATATATATATATATATTATATATATATATAGAGAGAGAGAGAGAGAGAGAGAGAGAGAGAGAGAGAGAGATATGCTTGTATGGCTAATATGCTTGACTGCATTTGCACTAAATATATGCTTGTATGGATGATAAGCTTGACTGCATTTGCACTAAATATATGCTTGTATGGATGATAAGCTTGACTGCATTTGCACTAAATATATGCTTTGTATGGCTAATAAGCTTAACTGCATTTGCACTACTAAGATGACTTTCCCAAGGTTGTAAAATCATAGCCTGCAAAGAAAAAAATATGCGTATGAATTTGCTCTTCAAAACAACTTACCTTAAAAAAAAACAAACCAAAAAACTGTAACATATATGCAAGGACATTAGGAACATCTAGAGTTGCCAGACGTGTGTAAATCCTGGCTTTACACTTACACTGATGCATACATAACCACGCGGTGTGAGATAATCATACAGATTATTCAAGACCCCCTCATCTACTTAATACTAAAGCCCTAGACGTTTACAAAGTAGCCATTCGCACGACCTGCCATATCGCAGTGCTTAGTGCATTGTGTCATCTCCGCCCTCTCCCAATATGCCTTCGCTATTTTGACATATAAGAAAGGTTGTTATGCTTCATGGTTGTCATGCTACCTCTCTCTGTACCACCAAACCAAAAGTTGCAAGCCCCGAAGATGCCACGTTCAAACATTAACAAAGTCAAAACTCAAAAGTGACAAAATTTACTTTAAAATGCTCACAAATGTAAGTGTAATGTTGAGAAACCAACTAAAAATAAAACCCGCGAAAGTAAGGAAGAAAAGAAGTGAACAGAAAAGAACTACTTGAAGAGTGCTACATCATAGGACATGCTCAAAAATGCGACTAATCGTCAACACCATCTCGTCACTGCAAGGATACCAGTACATATCAAACACCGCACCTGAACATATCGACACTACGACTACTAAAAGTACCGTCACCGCAAGGACACCAGTCCATATCAAACACCGCACCTGAAAATATTGACACCACGACTACTAAAAGTACCGTCACCTCAATGACACCACTACCAGTATCAAATACTGCACCTGAACACTACCAGTGTCTAATATCACTTTTATGTGAACAGACGTAAAATTGAAGACAAGCACTACAACAAGTAAAAGCACCGTCCCGTCACCTCAAAGATACCACTATATATCAAACACCGCCCCTGACCATACTGACACTAAGACTAGTTAGTAAAAGTGAATAATCATACCAAATCTGACAAACCTGGCTTTTGTATTTTTGCACAAAGTAACCTCACATATAACTCCATCGACGGTACCGTGATGGCGTGAGATACAACCAACCATCAATAATGTTTCTTGCAACCACTGAAGACTGCCACACAATCAAATCAACCAATCAAATCAATCAAATCAAATCAATCATGATGCTTATATAGACCTGCAAACCCATGAGAAGCTAGATCAGGACTTATGCCTAAAAAAAATGTTCCAACAATAAACCTGAAAATAACCAACAGACATGGCCCAGACGACACATTAGTTATGAAAGCAAAGTGACAAGGACCTTGCTATGCTTGGGAACCGTTACACGGAAGTTGTCAGCTAAGCAGTCAATGACGACAGTAAAAGAGACAACGCCTCCATGTATCAAAATATTATCCTTTGAAACTGTATGTAGGGGAGTTGTTTTGTCTACATGCACGCCAAGCTTTCAGCATAACAATCTCGTATCTCCATTAGAGGAGAGACGGAATAAAAATCCCCTGAGGTCGATGCATGGCTGCCTGGCCTGCCTATAATAATGGTGATTGAGTTACTTAAAAACAGCCACAGCCACAGCCACACACACACACACACACACACACACACACACACACACACACACACACACACTTCTCATCCAGTCTGCGCTTACGGCTACAAAGTGATTCCCAGGTGCCATCAGTGAGACAGAGGTCATGTTCTGGGTGACACCCACCACCCACAACCCACACACACAGAGTGTCAAGCTGGGAAATACCTTACCAACAACCACCATCACCAACAGAAAAGACAGTGTCAATTAATTCCAACTACTACCACCCTTACCCTAAAAAAAAAGCCTTCTATTCCCCTTAATTAAACCCCAAAATACCCTATTGATTAAAACAAAAAAACACACCAAAAGCTTCAGCACTACTGAATAGGGGAGAGAGAGTGAGAGAGAGAGAGTGAAATAGAGAGAGAAAGAGAGAGAGAGAGAGACAGAGATAGATAGATAGATAGATAGATATAGATAGATATAGATAGATAGATAGATAGATAGATAGAGAGTTCAAATTGATTTAATGGTCAAAAGTCTTCAGACTCCTAACATTAAGGAGAGAGAGAGAGAGAGAGAGAGAGAGAGAGAGAGAGAGAGAGAGAGAGAGAGACAGAGACAGAGAGAAGAGAGAATAGCCATTAATCGAAAATAAAGGATCCCAGACACCCGCTTTCGCCTTCTTGATACCTGGCAGCGTGATCAAGTTTCTTTGAAAGAGAGCCATCAATCGACTAAGTCATTGATGGCCAAGCGGTCAGTCCCAGATGGCATGACCAATACTACCTGCACTACAGACAGGCCTGTTCTGGAATGGACTGACTGACTGACCACTCTTGACTCCGACAGTAAACTGATAAACCCCTGACCGGGGGGAAGGGGGAGGGGAGGGGGGTGGAACTAGACTGTGTGGTAATTTGACCAACGCCTACATGGACCTGACCAGTATTTTGGGTGTCGTAACGATGATGAAGCTTTTTGTCATGGTCCATAAATAACTCGAAGACTGACTGACTGACAGACAGAAAGGAAAAACAGAAGAAAGGAAGAAAAGGAGGGAGGAAAGAATAGATTTTTTTTAAAAGAAGAACGAGGAGGAAAGGAAAGAAGATAGGAAGAAAAAGAAAGAAAGATGAAATAAAGGAAGACAGGCAGAAGAAGAAGAAGAAGAAGAAGAAGAAGAAGAAGAAGAAGAAGGAGGAGGAGGAGGAGGAGGAGGAGGAGGGGGAGGAGGAGGAGGAGGAGGAGGAGGAGGAGGAGGAGGAGAAGAAGAAGAAGGAGGAGGAGGAGGAGAAGAAGAAGAAGAACAAGAAGAAGAAGAAGAAGAAGAACAAGAAGAAGAACAAGAACAAGAAGAACAAGAAGAAGAACAAGAAAGACAAGAAGAAGAACAAGAAGAACAAGAAGAAGAAAACTACTATAACATAACATCCCTCCAACGACCTCCTATGAACCTCCAATCCCGAAGGCCTTGACGCAAACTGACCACATGCCCACAAATGTATGGGGGAACAACAACAACAACAACAACAACTGAGGTTAAGGGCGACGAAACCACAGCAAGAGGAGCCAGGACGGAATGGGAAAACAATGATTGTTCTCTTCTTGCATGATGATAGTCAAACTGGTGAGTCAAGTAATAATCTAACGACGTTGCCGCTAAGGATGGAAGTACGTACGCCAAGCTTTCAGACGACTTCACGGGGCTCTACTGGACAAGACTGTTTCCCCATCACAGCATATCCTGGTGTCAACTGGCACCAACAGACACAGACAGACAGACAGACATCTTGCAATGTCGGTTAATTAAGGCATTTGAGCAACGCTCTCAAAATCGTATCCACGAAGAGGGTGACGCTAAACTGAGTCTTCCCACTGACTCAGTCCATAAAAAAACTCACTCTGAATAGGGGCCAGGCTCCAACCCAAGCCAAAATCCAGTGACCTATGGGACTGGAACCGACAATCTTGCAGCCAACATCTAATGCGGCTAACCGTCTGGCCACGGCGGCAGGTTAACTCAATTTTCTTTATCACCAACGAGCATTCGCACATGCAATCAAGCGTCCATGGGAGTTCGTTCTTTCTCTCTCTCTCTCTCTCTCTCTCTCTCTCTCTCTCTCTCTCTCTCTCTCTCTCTCTCTCTCCTCTCTCTCTCTTCTGTGATTATTCAAGATTTGAGACAAATGAACTTTTTCATATCTGTTAATTATATCTTTCGCTCTCTCTCTTTCTTTTTCTCTTTTTGTTTTTCGTGCTCCTTTTTTCTCTTCTTTCTCTTCCTATATCATACGTTTATACAAACCGTCGTCTTCTATTTCATTATCGTTTTCGTCATCACTTTACCATCTATGTATCATAACAACTGCGTCTCAGTCACATTTTCCTCATTACTCATCTATTCATACATGCTCCATTGCTGTTTTCCTGCTACTACTTCTGCTGCTGCTGCTGTTTTCCTGCTGCTTCTGCTGCTGCTGCTCTCATGCTGTTTCTACAGCTCCTGTTGCCTCTGCTGCTGCTACAGCTCTCATGCTGCTTCTACTGCTGCTGCTACTGCTCTCATGCTGCTGCTACAGCTCCTACTGCTGCTGCTACAGCTCCCATGCTGCTTCTACTGCTGCTGCTACAGCTCTCATGCTGCTTCTACTGCTGCTGCTTTCCCCTTCTTCTACCCTCCCCTTTCCTCTTTCTCTCCCCCCCCCCCCCCCTCGTATTCCTCTTCTTCCTTTTTTCTTCTCCTGTATCTTCTTCATCTTTCAGCAACGTCTCATCTTTTTTGTAACTACTTTTTTCCTCCTTTTCTTCTCGTCTTTTCTTTCCCTCCTCCTCCCCCCGCCCCCCCCCCCCCCCCCCCCCCAACCTCTTCCCTAGTAGCTACTATCCTTGTCCCCTTCGTTCGTCCCTATACTCACTCTTTCCTTTCCCCAATCGTTCCATAACGAAGGCCCTCCCTCCCTAGTCACCCTCTCTCTCTCTTTCTCCTCCCTAGTCAATGTCCTCTCTCTCTCACTCACTCACTCTCACTCTCTCTCACACAACTCTCTCCCTCTCACATTCTGTCTCTCTCTCACACTCACCCACACACACTCTCTCTCTCACTCTTACTGACACAACACACGTCTGCTGTTACCAGCAGTAACAGACTAACAATCCTTTATGAAGGCATCAATCTATTTCTTCTACGGCTCATTCCGCGAATCAAATGACTCTTGCGACATCACCCCCTATAGCAGCAATCATAGCAAACAATCTAAACTGCTGCTGCTGCTGCTCCTGCTGCTGCTGCTGATGTTGTTGCTGCTGCTGCTGCTGCTACCGTTTCGTCGCTGCTTGCAGCAGTTTCGTTAAGATTTTTTGTGTGTGTGTCTCTCTCTCTCTCTCTCTCTCTCTCTCTCTCTCTCTCTCTCTCTCCTTCTCTCTCTCTCTCTCTCTCTCTCTCTCTCCTGAGCAGCACGTCTGCGCTTATGAGTCTTATATAGGGGTAGTGTCCTAAACAGCAAGTGGGTGTATATATTACATCTATAAATAC
>CM054138.1:21659999-21662499 GCA_028751875.1 Rapana venosa
CGTACATAATAATAATAATTATATATATAATTTATATAGCGCTGAATCTTGTAAAGCAACAAATCAAAGCACATAAATCCATCTTAACTGAAAGTAGTATACAATAATAATAATGATGATGATGATGATAATAAATGGAATTTGTATAGCGCTATATCTTGCAAAGACAAATCAGGGCGCTTGCATTCAACATATTCTTACAGAATCATGCAGCCAATAACTATCAGAAGCTTAAACAAAAATTCAAATGTACGCACCTGTACACACACACACACACACACACACACACACACACACACACACACAACACACACACAACACACACACATACCACACAGAACTAAATCAATGCAGTGCAATACAACATCATACAATACAATACAACGCAATATAATATCATACAATACAATACAACACAACACAATACAACACAACACAAAGCACAGCCGATCAGTGATCCGACTTTTGCTCATCCGCACTTCATTCAATCTCAATTATTTACTATTTCCAGAACAGACGTCAGCTTGCTTTGGGGTGTTTTTGTGTGTGGGGGGGTTGGGGGTTGGGGTTGTTGTTTTTTTTCTGTCTGTCTTTGCCTGACAGGGAAATTGGCTGGCCTCTGTAGCAGAAAGAACACAGACACGCACGCATGCACTTGCACATGCAGGAGTGAGCACGACCGCACGCGTGCATACGTAAGCTCGTTCTCTCTCGTTCTCTCTCTCTCTCTCTCTCTCTCTCTCTCTCTCTCTCTCTCCTCTCCTCTCTCTCTCTCTCTCTCTCCTCTACTCTCTCCCTCTCTCTCTCATCTCTCTCTCTCCCCCCTCTCTCTCTCTCTCTCACCCCCCTCTCCTTTCCTCTCCTCTTCTCTCCTCCTCTCTCTGTTTCCTCTCCCTTCTTCTCTCCTTTCTCCCTCTTCCTCTCCTCTCTTTTCTCTCCTCTTCTCTTCTCTCTCTCTCCTGCCTTTCCTCTCCTCTTCTCTCCTCTTCTTCTCCTCTCTCTTCTCTCTCTTCTCTCCTTTCCTCTCCTCTTTCTCCTTCCCTCTTCTCTCCTTCTCCTCTTCTCTCCTTTCCTCCTCTTCCCCTCTCCTTCTCTCTCTTGTCTTCTCTCCCCCCTCCCTCCCTTCTCCTCTTCTCTCTCTTCCTCTCCTCTTCTCTCCTTTCCTCTCTCTGTGCTACTATTTTTCATTTCTAATGTTTTTCCAATGTCCTCTTGTTTCACTTCTATCTCACTTTTCTCTTCTTCTCCTTTCTCTTTCCTCTCTTCTTCTTCTCCCTTTGTCCTCCTTCCCTCTCCCCTCTCTCTCTCTCTCTCCTTCCTCATTCTCTCTCTCTCCTCTCTCCTCTCTCTTCTCTCTCTCTCCTCTTCTCTCCTTTCCTCTCTCTCTCTTCTCTTCTCTCCCTTCCTCTCTCCTCCTTCCTCTTCTCTCCTCTCCTCTTCTCCTCCTCTTCTCTCCTCTTTCTCTCTCCCTTTCCTCTCCTCTCTTTCCCTCTCCTCTTCTCTCTCTCCTCTCCTTTCCTCACTCCTCTTCTCTCTTTCCATCCTCTTCTCTCCTTTTCTCCTTTCTTTCTCTCCTCTTCTCTCCTCTCTTCTTCCTCTTCTCTCCTCTTCTCTCCTCTTCTTCCCTTTCCTCTTCTCTCCTTTCCTTCTCCTCTTCTCTTCTCTCTCTATCTTCTTCTCTCCTTTTCCTCTCTTCTCTTCTCTCCTTTCCTCTCTTTCTCTCCTCCCTCTTCTCTCCTCTCCTTTCCTCTCCCTTTCTCTCACCTCTTCTCTCCTCATCTCTTTTCTCTCCTCATTTCTCCCTTCGTCCTCTCTTCTCTTGTCTTCTCCCTCCCCCCCCCCCTCTCTCTCTCTCTCTCTCTCTCTCTCTGTGCGTATATTTTTATGTTCTTAGAATAGTTTTGCAATGTCATTTTGTTTACAAGCAGTTCTGATCATAGCACTTTTTTTTTCTTTTTACTTTTGCCACCTTTCATGTAGGGGGCTACGGCCTTAATGAGTAAACCACCTGATCCCCCCCCCCCCCCCCTCTCTCTCTCTCTCTCTCTCCTCTCTCTCTCTCTCTCTCTCTCCATGTTAGACTGAATCTCTCTCTCTCTCTCTCTCTCTCATCTCTCTCTCTCCTCTCTCTCTCTCTCTCTCTCTCCTCCTCCCTCCCTCCCTCCCTCCATGTTAGATTAAATAAGCCTGCCTACTATCATATGACAATAACGCTGCTAGTATCATGCATCTTTAATGACAATGGCTCACTGTTCTTCCCTCAACAATGATCGATTGCTGAAAAAAAAAAGGGGGGGGGGGGGGGGGGAGAGGGAAAATCTTTGTTCACTGAAAATGTCACTGGACGGTAACGCATCAGAGGGGAAACGATCTCAATGAAATATGAATGAAATATAATCAAAGAAGCAGAGCTGAGATAAGTGGGCAAAGAGCAATCATGCCAAAAACAAAAAACCAAAAACAACAACAAACTGGATATACGGACACATGTGCACGCACA
>CM054138.1:21664999-21677499 GCA_028751875.1 Rapana venosa
GGCAGACAATCTTGAACGATTTGCTCTGATACTAACACACTAGATACACTGCACTGTGCAGGACACCACCCACTGTTACACTACAAAAAAACAAAACTACACTATGCTACACCACAGTACAACACATCGCACCACATTATGCTACACTACACTACATTACACTGCCTGTACTATCTACACTTCCCACCACTCCCACACCACACTACACGACACTGCACTTACTCTACAACCTAACACCAACAACAAAGTAACACAATACACTATAACACCATAATTCACAATACGCATCACACCACATGATACTACACTACACTACACTACACTGCCTACACTGCTCTACCGTACCCTACACCACACCACACCACACTACACTACCCTACCCTACACAAAGGGAACAGATGACAGAATTTACAAAACCGCATACACACGGGGACCGGGTGTAAAAAAGCAATAAGTGCTTATTCCATTATCCTCGATATAAAAGACTATAAATAGAAATAATACAATAAAACACAACACAACACCACACCACCACACACACTACTTCAACCCCACACACCACATCACTCCACACACCACTCCACACTACACTATAACACTACAAGCGAACAACACACAAAAAATAACAACACAGCGTAACGCAACGAGATACCAAAACAAAATCAGCGAACAGCCCCTTTTCCGATCCTAACAATCCTGCCCACTACAAACAAACATGATGACAATAACTCTAGCTCCTAGCTGCCATGCATCTTTCATGCAAAAAAGCCCCACCATCTACTTACTTCAACAAACACCACCGACTGCAAATCCAAAAGAGAAATTCTGTTTTCACTATAAAATATTTCCTCCCATGGGGATGCCGGGGTTGGGGGGGGGCCTGTCAAGTATATAAAGAGCGTCCCCACCTTCTGGAAATTTTGTGCTAGAAACGTCCTCTTTTCTATCCCTCTTTTTGTTTCTGCCTTGTTCCTTTTCTTCCCGTCACCTCCCTCTTGTCATTTTCTGCCTTCTTGGTCCATTCTCCTGCCTTTTTTTCCCCCCCAAGAAAGACTTAAAAGATAACAATTCTCTCTTATAAAATTCGGATGCGCTGGGCCTGACTTGTCAGGCGCTTAACGGCAGCGTGCCCCATTTTCGCTCATAATCATAAAGCTGAGAGCAATAGTTGCTGTCTGAGCGTTCGACGAAAAAAGAACAAGATATGGTAAGTCAGTCGATAGTAGGTAGGTAGGTAGGTAAACCAGGAAAGAGATGAAACGGGTTCCCTAAACTAAAATATTGATGGAAAATTGAGAAAATTAGTGAGTGGGTGAGATTTTTATTTATTTATTTATTCTTTTATATCAAGGATAATGGAATAAGCACTCATGTAATTTTTTTACATCCAGTCCCCGTGTGTATGCGGTTTTTGTAAATGTTGTCATCTGTTTCCACCGGCACACAATGGCCTAGCTCTTTCGAAAAGCGGAACAGGATTTAACGTGTGCGCAAGATGTTCTGCATGCGTTCGAACACGGGGCCACCTCGGTTTATAGTCTCATCCGAAGGACTTTGACATTCAGTTCGATTTTGGGGGAGGGGGGTCAAACTGAGAGAGAGAGAGAGAGAGGGGGAGAGAGAGAGAGAGAGAGAGAGAGAGAGAGAGAGAGAGAGAGAGAGAGAGGAGAGAGAGAGAGAGAGAGAGAGAGAGAGAGAGAGAGAGAGAGAGAGAGAGAATGCGTGCGTGAGTATGTGCGTGCGTGCATGCGCGCGTGTACGTGTTCTCTTTCTGCCATTGAGGCAGCTTAATGGTGCAATTATCGTTTAAATTCATGCCAACCCGCAGGGTCAGGTTGTGCAGGAAAGAACTACGCAACCTTCCTTTGTTTATCCTCCAAATCGATTTCGTGTTGGGTTTCTCTTTCTGTGTGTGTTGTGTGTGTGTGTGGTTGTGTGTGGCGTGTGGTGTGTGTGATGTGTGTGTGTGTGGTGTGTGGTGTGTGTGTGTGTGTGTGTGTGGTGTGGTGTGGTGGGGGTGGTGTGTTGGGTGTGTACGTGTTGTGTGTTTGTGTTTGGGGGTGTTGCTGTGTTGTGTGTGTTTTGTTGGTTGTTTTTGGGGGTGTGCGTGTGTATGGTGTGTGTGTGTGTGTGTGTGTGTTGTGTGTGTGTGTGTGTGTGTGGTGGTGTGTTGGATGGTGTGTGGTAGTGTTGGGGGCTGTTTGTGTGGGAGTGTGTGTGTGTGGTGTGTGTGTGTGTGGGGGGGTGTGTGTTGTGTGTGTGATGTGTGTGTTGTGGTGTGAGTGTGTGTGTGTGTGTGTGTGTGGTGTGTGTGTGTGTGTGTGTGGTGTGTGTGTGGGTGTGTGTGTGTGTGTGTGTGGTGTGGCTTGTGTGTTGAGTGTGTATGTGTTGTGAGTGTGGTGTGTTTGTGGTGTGTGCGATCGTACGTGTGTACGCGCGCGCGCGCGTGCGTGTGGTGTGTGTGTGTTTGTGTGTGTGTGTGCGTGCGTGCCTGAACGCGCGCGTGTGTGTATGTAAGCAAATGAGACAGACGGGCAGACAGATATAATGAGATTAAAAAAAAAAAATTCTAAAACACGACAGAGACAGAGAAGAAGACTTGAAAGGAAGACAGAGACAGAGACAGAAAAGACAGTTCAAAGAGAAAGATTATGTCAGGGCGGCACAAATGCGATTCGATCTCTCCTCTTTTTGTCTATCATCCTCTTACATTGCCGTGTATGTTTGCTTTTCCGAGGCCACGGTCAATAACAGTCCACAGACAAATCTGGGTGTGGTATGTACCCAACAATTATTTTAATTCCCTTCACTGGCAGGGTAAAGAAAACGGGAGGGCGAGAGAGCAGATGAGGGAGGGCGGGAGAAAGAGATGACCAGAGCAATCATGTCTGTCTGTCTGTCTGTCTCTGTGTCTGTCTGTCTGTCTGTCTGTCTGTCTGTCTGTCTGTCTGTCTGTCTCTCTCTCTCTCTCTCTCTCTCCTCTCTCTCTCTCTCTCTCTCTCTCTCTCTCTACTGCTCCTCACATAGCCTGCTCCTTTATCTCCACGCGCGGTCCTCCGTGCTCAAGAACAAAAAAATTTTTCAATCCAGCCAATCTGCGAGTTGAGCAAATTCTTGTTTCCCATCCAAGCCATCCTGACTGACAACAGACCGCAGGCTAGGAATGGTTCTGCCTCCACCACTGCTGACGAAAAATACAGTGACCCCCGGGTATTCTAGGAATTCAGCTAATACTTGTTTGCCACCCAAGTCAGTTCCATATTTACTACAGACCATACGGCAACTTTAAACGGTACGGACTACTTCTATTGCCCTGTTAACGCTAAAGACATGAGCCTTTGAAGAAAGCCTGGAAGAAAGAGGGTGACAAAGGGAAGCCTTGCCTGATGCCACTTATGTATAATTTACCAACCACTTGCAACACTCTGTGTGGAACTGTGCTGGTAGTTCTAAAAAAAAAAAAAAAAAGGTGTCCTGATAAGACTGAAGGTTCATTTACATTAACTCCCGGTCACAAAATATATGAGGCTTCACTCCAAAGCCTGTCAAATGCCGTCTTAAACTCTAATAACCACACAGTACCGCTTCGCGGGTGCTGCAAGTACCTCAAACGAAAGATTCATTTTTTTTTTTTAAATCCGTTAGGTTTTTCTCACACAGAACTCGATGTTTGCTGGCTGTGTTCAGTAATGTTTCTCCTAGCACGAAAACAAGCTAGTCTTCAGCAAGGATTTTTACCTGTTTGTCATTTTAGTCAGCTGTGCATAAATTTTAATGAACAACGAGCTAGTGGCTACTTCAGCTTTCAAACCAATAACTACATAATTATACACGCTATGCCAGTTCTATCACCTGCCTAGTACCAGAACACCCGTCGCTGTGCATGAATTTGGATGACTTCACTGGGTGGCTGAAAAGACCGACTGGCGTGACTGGGGGTAATTCTGGCAGAAATGGTCGCTGCTTTTCTTTGGAAGTGAGATGGCAAAAGGACTACTGGCTGTATGCTGCTCGCCGGTAACCTGCCTGCCCAAAGATGGCTGCTGATAACGGCCGGAATTTTGAAAGCTTCTTAAACGACCTGCGCTGCTTCTGCCAGGATAACGTCAAGTACTTGCACAGTCTGTGATTACTTCTGCCAGTAATTTGTCAATTACAACTTGTCAATTGCTTCCACAGTCTGTACCAGTTCTGTTAGTATGTTGTCTACAACTAGAATGTTGTCAACAACAACTAGTATGGTGTCAATTACAGCTAGCATGATGTCAATCACTTCCAAAGCCTGTGCTACTTCTGCTACTATGTGGTCAATGACAACTCTGACTTCCCCCTTTCTACGCAATTTTACAGTAATCCTACTTCTTCGTGAAGGATTTTCAAATTCACTCAAATTGTACGAGGCAGTTAAACACAGACAATGCTGACAGAGCAACCCCCCCAAAAAAAACCAACCAAAATCCATGGCTACTTTCTTCACCTCGTTATGGCGAACATAAAGACAGAAGGAAATGTTAACGTTTAAGGGCTACAACAGTTGTCACCAACTGAAACATCACCAAACAAACACATCCATGAACATTGCAATGCGGCCATATTTTTGTTAATGCCTAGGGTCACCATGCAAGTCTTAACAATCAAGCGAAAAGCTGTTTTCAAGACTACGTGTTACATGAACAGAGAGAGGCTAATAGTGGCTAACGTCAGCTTTCAACCCAATAATAACTACATCATAATATACGCTATGCCGGTTCAATCTCCTGCTGGCAGTGCCGGAATAATGGATTAGCCGGACAGGTCTCCACAGGGGAGTATAGCCTGTCCAGCTCTGATGACCACTCGGTCCAGCCCAGCGCGTGGAGGAATACCCCGTTCTTCTCTGTAAAGGGGGGAGGACGGTTGTCTTGAATGGTCATGGTGACCGAGGGTCAATCAGGCACAGGGGACAGCAATGAAAATTGATGACCTGAGCGTAGTCCTGAAGGATGATGAGACAAGATCTAACCGCATGGGGCAAATTTGAGAGGGGGGGGGCAAATGTAGTACTGTACTAAACATCAGTCATGGTCGTTGCTGTTCTGGCCTGTCACCAGACTTCACACAAAGGTATCATCTTTCCTCCCCCCCCCCCCCCCCCCCCCCCCCCCCCCCCCCCCCCCCCCCCCCATTCTCTCTCTCTCCCTCTCCCTCTCTTTTTTTTTTTTTTAACCTAAGGGCTGATTATTTCGATCTATTCACTTACCAAAGAAATGCACGCACACACGTAAGCGAAGCAAGCGCGCGCGCGCGCACACACGCACACACACACACACGCAAACACACACACACACACACACGCAAACACACACACACACACACAGAAACAGGTTTATAGACAGACGGGTCAGTCGGAAACAGACAGACACACACACACACACACACACACACACACACATATATATATATATATATATATATATATATATAATATATATATATATATATATACATACATACATACATACATACATACATACACACATACATACATACATACACACACACATACATACATAAACAAACACAAACACACATACACAAACACACACGCGCGCGCGAGGCAAGCTTTAGCAAAGACAACACACACACACACAGAGAAGCGACAGGGCCAAGTAGACAGACAGAGACCACCAGCTAGTGGCAGCAGCAGAAGCAGCAGAAGCGGGGGCCAGGACAGTCAGTATTGATCAGCCAGCTATTGCTGCTGCCCTCTTCCTTCCTTCCTTCCTTCCTTCCTTCCTCTGACTGTGTGTCTCCTCCTTTTCCTTCTTCTCCTTCTCCTCCTGCTGCTGCTTCTCTGCTCACTGTCACCAACAGGCTGACCCCCTACCTTAGCTCGTTCTGAAAGTGTGTGTGTGTTGTGACTGTTGTGTTGTGTGTGTTGTATGTTTGTGTGTGTATGTGGGGGGGGGGGGGGGGGGGGAGGGGGTGTTTGTGTGTGTGTTGTGTTGTGTGTGTAATGTTTGTGTGTGAGTGTTGTGTTTGTGTGTGTGCATGTGTGTGTGTTTGTGTGTGTGTGTGTGACTGCTGTGTGTGTGTGTTGTGTGTGTGTGTGTGTGTTGTTTGTGTGTGTATGTGTGTGTAGTGTGTGTGTAGTGTTTGTTGTATATGTGGTGTGTAGTGTGTGTGTGTGTGTGTGTAGTGTTTGTGTGTGTTGTATGTGTTGCGTTGTTTTGTATGTGTGTAGTGTGTGTGTGGTGTGTGTAGTGTGTTGTGTTGTGTTTGTGTGTGTATGTAAAGGGGGAGGGCGGTGTGTGTGTAGTGTGTGTGTGTGTGTGTGTAGTGTGTTGTGTTGTGTTTGTGTGTGTATGTAAAGGGGGAGGGCGGTGTGTGTGTAGTGTGTGTGTGGGTTTAGTTTTGTGGATGCGTGTGCGTATGTGAGTTTGCTGTAGTGTCGCACTGCCTGACCTTCAGCAGGCCCTACCTCCCTCCCCCTCCCCCCCTGCCTCTCCCTCCCTCCCTCTTCGCAATCAATGTCTAATTTAAAACACACACACACACACACACTACATATATATATATATATATATATATTATATATATATATATATATATATATATATATATATATATATATATATATTAACGCTTTGATTTGTTTTGTTAAGATATAGCGCTATATAAATTCCCTGTATACATACATATATATATATATATATATATATATAATATATTATATATATATATATATATATATATATATATATATATATTATATATATATATATATATCATATGATACGCACATACACATATAGGCCACAAAGCGGGTCATGTCAGTGACCCTCACAGAACTAATTCACCCTTGGCGCACAGGCAAGTCTGAAAATCTGCCCCATCGATACAACAAAACCAGACACACAGGACACTCGCAGGAGTCGGACTAATGTATAGATCTGGCTACTAAGCTTCCTCTGCAAGACTGGTGCCGGAATCGAATTCCGACCGCTCTTACGGTCCGGTCCGACTCCCTGAAACTTCACATACAGATTGACCCGTTCCGCTGTTCTTTTTTTATTTTCCCCTTTCAGTTTTGGAAAGCGTAGAGTGTTGAATATGTCCCTTGCTTTAAATCAAAATTATTGCATTCAGGTTTTGTCGTAGAGTAGAAAACTGCGACAGGGCAGTCAGTAAGTTATCTTACTGAAGTCATGTCATAATGGATGTTTAAGAAAAGCAAATAAGTGCTTATTCCATTATTATCCTCGATATAAAAGAATAAAATGAAATAATATAAATAAGAGGTCCATTGCCTGAATTCTGCGAAGACTGTTACCTTTGTTGGTCCAGACCAGTCCGAAACCTTTTGTCAGTTCTTGATCATCCTTCGGATGAGACTATAAACCGAGGCCCCGAGTGCGAACGCATGCAGAACAACTTGCGCACACGTTAAACCCTGTTCCACTTTTCGAAAGAGTAGGCCATTGTGTGCCGGTGGGAACAGATAACAAAATTTACAAAACCGCATACACACGGGGACTGGATGTTAAAAAAAAGCACATGAGTGCTAATTCCATTATCCTCGATATTTTAAAATATAATTTCATCTGAGCGCTTTGATTTGTTGCTTGACAAGATTCAGCGCTATATAAATTCCATACATTATTATTATTATTATTATTATTAAGCAACCTGAGGGCTGGCTGATATCTGGCCTACTGACCTGCCGATGAGGGACAAGCTCTTCGGACCCTTGGAGGGCCTTCAGCGCACAGAAGCATAAGTTTGTCAGGGCATATATGTAATTATCAGAGCGTTGTTGTTATGCTTTAAAACGTTTGAGACTGCCTTCATCCATGACAAACACTACACTACAGTAAAGAAAAATCTTCTGACGTCGGAGTATGGCTACCTACAGCGCCGCAAAATACTTGAAAAAAACAACCAGCCGTACACGCTACCCTCTTCGTCCAATGAAGCATCCTCTCAGTGATTTGCAGGTGTGATGTGATGAGTGAGAAAAGAGTGCTTAATTTTATTCTGGGTGACTCCCCAGAACGTTAAGCTGGGAAACGCCCAACAATAACAGGACTTATAAATCACCATCATCCAAACCAAGAAAGCGGATTTTCCTTATTTAAAGAAAACAACCAAAAAATCACTTTCTTACAAAGGAAAACTCACAACTTGCAGTAAACAGTGTTTCATCTAAATCAATGGATTTGCGTAGTACGATGTGTTTCTTTTCTGAATAGACGTTTTGATTTAACCATTTCTTTTCTCTCTCTCTCTCTCTCTCTCTCTCTCTCTCTCTCTCCTCTCCTCTCTCTCTCTCTCCTCTCTCTCTCCTCCTCTCTCTCTCCTCTCTCTCTCTCACTCTCTCTCTCGTGCTTTATGTTTGTAGTTTGTATGTGATAAGGTAATTGACATATCAAGTATAACTTCGCCCAAAAAATTTCTTCACATGCCTTTTCGTTTTTAGCTGTGCTTTGTTTTGATTCTCGGTCTACGTCAGCCTCTATTCAGTTTTGATTTTGGACTATGCATATTCAAGAGTATCCAGTTTTGAGTGCACGCCACGCGTGCACGGTATTGGGCCAAAGTTCGAAAAAAGTTTACGTGAAATTATACTTCATTTTCTTTGCCTCTTCCATTTTGCCCCTCAAAATGTATTGTGGCCTAAGGCCGATGTACATTAAACAGTTTCAGAGTTCAAAGAGTCTCTCTCTCTCTCTCTCTCTCTCTCTCTCTCTCTCTCTCTCTCTCTCTCTGTCGTATGAAGCACCGACTTCTATCTGCTAAAACGGACCGTGGTGAAGTGGCCCAAAAACCAAAAAAAAATCAGGTCGACATTCTAACAAGGGTCAAACCAATTTCTAAAGGGTCTGGACTGTCACCCCCCAAAAAGCCCCAAAAACAGTTACTACACCACCCCCCCCACCCACCTACACACACACACACACACACACACACAACACACACACACAATGACATAAACACACGCACACATAAACACACACACAACCACACACCACCACCACTGATTCACTGAAAATATATAGAAATTCAAACAAGTCAAACCCAATCTCTCTCTCTCTCTCTCTCCTCTCTCTCTCTCTCTCTCTCTCTCACACACACACACACTCTCTCTCTGTCTCTCTCGCTCTCTCTCTCTGCTTCAAGGGAACATTTTTATTATATATTTGCGCATAACTGGGGCTCCGGGAGGTTGGGCTAAATGAGAATCGGCGGGAAAGGAACGGGAATGGACGGGAAGGGAAGGGAGCCGCATGTGTTGACTCAGGACACAGTCTTCAAACAGAGAGGGAAAGGGGCGAGAGGCAATCTGCCCTTGTGTTGGTGGACATCGATACTACGATACACTACGACGTAGGAACGTGTCACAACACTGACTATGTATGTACATGTACCAGTACAGACAGACAGGTAGACAGCGCCCTGTTCTAGTTAAAGTAGCCTACCCAAATGCTTCTCGGTACACATACACACACACGCATGCACGCACGCAGGCACACACATACACGCACGCACGCACTCTCTCTCTCACACATACACACACATACATTTCTCTCTCTCTCCTCTCTCTCTCTCTCTCTCTCTCTCTCTCTCTCTCTCTCTCTCTCTCACAACACACACACACACACACACACTCTCTATCACATATACACATACACACACACTCTCTCACTCTCTCTCACACACACACACACTCTCTCTCACAATCTCTCTCTCTCTCTCACTCTGTCTCTCACTCACACACACACACACATACACACTCTCTCTCTCTCTCTCTCTCTCTCTCTCTCTCTCTCTCTCTCTCTCTCTCTCTCTCTCATTAGAGCAAGAGCCAGATCCAGATAATTATATGATGTAAAAAGTTTGTGTATGCTGAACTATAACTCTTAAAAATAAAGACGTTTTCTGCCTGTCTGTCTGTTAGAAAGTCTCTCTCTCTCTGTCTCTCTCTGCGCGCGCGCGCGTTTGTGTGTGTGTGTGTGTGTGTTCAAAGAATCCAAACTGTTTATGGTGGCTCCTACCAAAAGAGTTATTTTGGCGTCAGTACTGTCTCCCGATTCCTGTGGTGTGTGTGTGTGTGTGGGGTGTGTGTGTGGGGTGTGTGTGTGTGTGTGTGTGTTGTAATTGTGAGTGAGTACGCGCGCGTGTGTGCATGCGTGTGTGCGTGCGTGTGTGTGATGACCCGCTAACTTACTAGATTTGTCTCCCTTGTAAATTTCGACATTCTATCCAAGTCGAGCCTTCCACCCCCCCCCCCCCCCCCCCCCCCACCTCCCCTCCTTCCTTTACTTCTTTATTTTTGTCCCCTTTTTCTGTAACTGAACAATATCAAAACGTAACAAAAAATCAAATCTGACTTGGGGAAAATAATGGTAAGGCCAGGGTGTTGAAACTCACTTGTTAGCTGATGACTTTTATTTTTTATGCCTTTTCATAAATTCTGTAAAACACACACACACACACGCACAACCACCACTACCACCACCACCACCACCTCTACCACCACCAACAACAACAATAAACAAACAAACAAACAAACAATCAACCCCCCCAAAAAACAACAACACAACAACAACAATACCCAACCGACCAAATAAACAAACAAATAATTATACTACACGAAAGCCAAGACAAATTTCAAGCAGCCCAACTGCCTCGAAAACTTGGTGGAGTCATCTGTCCACTCCAATCCAATCCAACCCAAGCCAATCCAATCCAATCCAATCCAATGCTGCTGTCTATAAGCCCTGCCGACCACTGAGGCCATACTTTTATTATCATCGAGGCTGTGGCAGCCAGTCATCTGTCATGTCACTGCGGCTCGTTGAATTGAATATGTACTATACACACAAACCAAATGGGCCACGCCCCGCTGACGTGAAATTCACGGATGAATAAATTGTGTTTTTTTTTAAAAAACAAAACAAATACTAGTTTTGCCAGTAAGTTGATGACATACGTTGTACTGAAGTTAACGGTAAAAGTTCACTTCAGCTTCCATTTACCGTTACGCCCTACTAACCTCACACACACGCTTTAATTAAGGTATAGGCGGCTGTGTGTGTGTGTGTGTGTGTTGTATTGTGGTGTGTGGTGTGGTGTGTGTGTGTGTGTGTGTGTGTGTGTGTGTGTGTGTGTGTGTGTGTGGTGTGGTGTGGTGTGGTGTGGTGTGGTGTGGTGTGTGTGTGTGTTGTTGTTGTTGTGTGTGCATTTGTGTATGACTGTGTTTGTTATTGTGTTGTGCTGCTTTGTGTGTGTGTGTGTGTGTTTTGTGTGTGTGTGTGTGTGTGTGTGTGTGTGTGTGTGTGTGTGTGTGTGTGTTGTGTTGTGTTGTGTTGTGTTGTGTGTTTTGGTTGTGGTGGTGGTGTGTGTGTGTATGTGTGCGTGTGTGTGTGTGTGTGTGTGGGGTGTGTGTGTGTGTGTGTGTGTGTGTGTGGGTGGGTGGGTGTGCACTGACACGATCAAACATGGGCACACTCAATCACGCACAATGAACCATTCCTCATAAGAAATACTTTTCTTTCTTCCCGTTTTGAGGCTTTGAAAAGAATACAAAATAGTTAAACTCCTTGCCACAACAGGAAGAAACATTTCATTTTTAGGTTGTTTACACCCACGCCGACAACGTAGGCCATAATAATCAAGGTTGTCATCTCCCCTTAATACCAAAACTCGTATGAACAAGTCATCTCAAGTACAAAAACAAAACTACTAATCCCTTCAAATAGTAAGCACCCTCAACCTGGCCAACAATATAAAAAACAACAACACAATCTTGTTTCTAAAAAGGGATGAAACAGATATCACAAGTAAAAACTATCTTCATGGTATGAATGGACAAATTCCAACACTTTAAAAACAATTGTCTCCGCTCCAAACAAAACAGCTACGAATCCCTTCAAATAGTAAACACCCTCAATCTGACCACACACAAAAAATTTAAGGTAAGAAACATATATCACAAGTACAAACTCTCTACATGATATAAATGGACAAATGAATTCCAACACTTAGGCTAACCTGACAGTGTTTAACAACAGCATTCATACTACAGCTGATATCTTGTCTTCAGTTTGGACAACAACCTTCACACTACAGCTGATGTCTGTGTTAAAGTCCCATGATCTTTCAACATCAAACTTGCAAAGAAGATTGCTAAAGAAGCATCCTTGGCCTCTCCTTCCAAGACAATGTAACAAATGAAAATGTACGCTACATCACCATCATCACAAACCACTACCAGGCCTTAAGTCTTTCAGTTTTAAGTTTTAACAACAGCATTCATACTACACAGATGATGTCTAGATTACAGTTGCATGACCTTCAACAGCAGACCTGCAAAGAACGGAGCTTCAGAAAGAAGCATTCTTGGCACCGCCTTCCAGACAATTTTATTACAAATGACAAAATTACGCTACATCATCATCATCATAAACCACTACCAGGACTTAAGTTTTAAGTTTTACCATCAGCATTCATACTACAGC
>CM054138.1:21687499-21689999 GCA_028751875.1 Rapana venosa
CTCTCTCTCCTCTCTCTCTCTCACACACTACACACACACACAACACCACACACACTACACACACACACACACACACACACACACACATACAGCTGTGCTCCTTACCTTTCCAGTAAGCAGTCCCGCAGCCTCTAAGGCTTTCTCCACTTTCTTTTTGTCCTCCCGATTACTCGCCACTTGCTTGACCACACTGCACCCACAAACAAATCAATCAATCTTAGTGCTATGGAATGAGGCACAAAGTGTGTGACTCTTTCTCTCTCTCTCTCTCTCTCTCTCTCTCTCTCTCTCTCTCTCTCTCTCTCTCTCTCTCTCTCTCTCTCTCTCTCTCTCTCTCTCTCGTCCTCTCTATAGATACATAGACCATATATATACATACATATGATATATACATACATGTATGTATACATACATACTTATAATGTATGTATGTGTGCATTTACACACACATATAGATAGAAGACAGACAGACAGACAGACAGACAGACAGACAGACAGACAGATAGATAGATAGATAGATAAAGAGAGAGAGAGAGAGAGAGAGAGAGGAGAGGAGAGAGAGAGAGAGGAGAGAGAGAGAGAGAGAGAGAGAGAGAGAGAGAAAAGGCTTACTTTTTTTTTTTTTTAGCTGAGAGTTCAAAAACATTCAATGTACTTTGTAAGCCTAACCTACAGAGATTATTCTTAACTGCAAAACAAGAACAACAACAACACAACAGCAAAAAGAAGAAAAAGATACTGATGTCCCCTATCCCTATGCCATGGTCTTACATACAGACCAAACTTCTTCCCCCTGTCTGCATCGCCCCGCCCCCCCCCCCCCCCCCCCCCCCCCCCCCTTCCCCTATCTCACCCCCAACTCCCACCCCAGCCCCCACCCGGAAAAAAACACAACATTCTCTTGAAAAAAATACTTACAACCTAACAACTAACGTGAACAAGATTTTAAGATTTCATTTACATACAACCAACACACCACCAAACCGTAAAAGTTAATGAAACCTTAAGCACGCAACAGTGTGTGTGTGTGTGTGTGTAATTCTGAAACCAGGAAATGTGTTCCACCCTATCTTTAACCTCCTGTCAGTTGTAGTTGAGTTTCTCTATTTCATGAATGATGTTATTGTTTTTTTTGCATGAACACTCGTTAGTAATCACATTCTTACATTGATCTTTTTACCGTTACTGGCATTACTAGGGTTGTTATGTTTCTCAATTCACCCTTATAATCTTTTTGAGGTCTTTAAGTACTTAATGTTATGATAATTATATCAAATTGAAACACACACACACACACACACATGAGTACTTATTCCATTATCCTCGATATAAAAGAATAAATAAATAAATAAATAAATAACACACATGTACAGAGACTGTTCCAAACACATGCTTGCCCGTTCACGCTTTCATACATGATGCTAGACATGGACATGCACACTCTTACATTGTTCCATGCACACGTATAGCTTTTCCTTGTTTCGTGTTTCTAACATCACTTTTATGTGAACAGACGTATGTATGTTTGTCCGTCGTGTCCGACGATGACCTCCAAAACAGCAGAGGAAGCAGCTGCTGTTTTGGAAACTGGGCAGAAATTTGATTATAGTGGAGATGCCTTGCCCACAGTACATCCCCACTCTCTCGGCCAAGTGGGCATAAGGACAGTCAGCGTTGGAGATGTTCTCCAAAGGCCAACCAGCCCCCAGGGCTGCAGCACATAAGGTCTGTGCGAGTCAAGCCTCCTAGTCAGAGAGTCATAGTCGATCACTAAAGACTGAGCTGTAAAGTAGAATTCCATGAGTGGGAAAGCCACTGGTCATACAGCCTCTCACTTTGCTGTTGCCTCCAGCGTCAATGGTTTAATCAAGAACTGACGGCTGGAACAGACGTAAAACCAACAGGTAAAACAGACAGACCAAGACAGTACTCACTTTTTGATAGGAATCTTGCCGTCAGGCCCCAAGACAGAGATGATCTTGGTGTACCACTTATCCAGAAACGTCAGGGTGCTGCTGTTGGCGCTCAGCAGGTTGAAGGAGTAGGCCATCACTTCGTACGCCCACGTCTGAAACACATCACAGGATGCAATCAGTGAAATGATACATTTTATACCGAATAATAATAATAATAATAATAATAATAATGTATGGAATTTATATAGCGCTGAATCTTGTAAAGCAACAAATCAAAGCGCTGGTGTTTTGGGGTATTTTTTTTGTTGTGTGTTTTTTTGTTTTTTTTTTTTTTTTTTTTTGGGGGGGGGGGTGTTGTTTTTAATTAAGTTTTTTATCTATCGAGGATAATGGAATAAGCACTCATGTGCTTTTTTACATCCAGTCCCCGTGTGTATGCGGTGTTGTAAATGTTGTCATCTGTTCCCACCGGCACACAATGGCCTACTCTTTCGAAAAGCGGAACAGGATTTAACGTGTGCGCAAGATGTTCTGCATGCGTTCGCACACGGGGCCTCGGTTTATAGTCTCATCCGAAGACATAC
>CM054138.1:21692499-21697499 GCA_028751875.1 Rapana venosa
GGGGGGGGGGGTGCGTGCGGCGCGGTGTGTGCGTGTGTTTTTTTGTTTTTATCTGTGTGTATGTGTGTGGTCCCTGTGTTTGGTGTGGTGTTTGTGTGTTGTGGTGTTTTTGGAAAGTTTGGAAAGCATTAAAGCTGAAAAACCCCTATATGGGGTTTGTGTAAATTTGAAAAGTGATTGAGATTCTCTTTATGAATTTTTAACTTATAGAAAAAACAGCGATTTTTGGGGGTGATGTGTTTGGATTGTAGCCCCCATAGAAATGTTTTCTTTGGTCAGACTGTGTTGAGGAGGCGAAAATATGACACTCTTAGCGTATGTTGTTTTGGAAATGGTTTTATTAGGAAAAACGTAGAAAGGGTTTGTTTTTTTTTTTCTCGTTTATTTTTACCCAACCCCTTTGCCCTTTTTCATTGTTTTGGGGCCCCAAAGGCCGAAGTACAATTAAAATGTTCGGGTTTAGAGTTCTCTCTCTCTCAGAAGAAACAATTCCATTTTGAAACCCCAAAGTTGAAGATGAAAAGCATTTCCTTTATGAATGTTTTGTTTTAAAATGATTTAAAAATTAAATTTTTTAAGGGATGGTTGAACACCTTTACTGATTATTTAAAAAGCAAAAAACGTATTTAAAAATCATCCCTTTTGTTTGAAAAATTTTTTCCCACGTCTCAAAAGAGAAAAAGTCTGTTGTATTGGATATTTGCATCACAAAAAGAAGATAGGTATGTCTTGTTATGATTTTGAAAACTGTATATTAATTGATTTTATCCAGACTAAGGAAGATAATTTAAACAAAAAAGTGAATTTTGTTGATACATATGGATTTTTTTGTATTTGTGCATTTCTTTTTATTTTCTTTCACGAAAAGTGAGCTTTGTATTTGGTTGTTATCCCGGGTTTTTGCCCACTCTGTGGCATTTTCAAATTTCCCTTTTTTTGCCCCATGATTATGGCCAAGGCTGGATACATTAAATTTCTGAGTTCTGAGTTCTGAGTTTTCCTCTCCTCTTTTCTCTCTTCCCCACACACACACACACACACACAACAAAAACACAAACACACACAGAGGCACGCACACATACACACACGCGCCGAACGCACACTTCTCCACACGAACTTCAATAAAGAGCTTCCCCTCTTCTGTTGTCTGTTTTATCTGTCTCTCCTCTCTCTTCTCTCTCTCTCTCCTCTCCTCTCTCTCTCTCTCCTTCCCCTCTCCCTTCCCCCCCCCCCCCCCCCTTTTCTCCTCTCCTGTTTCTTTTGTTCTCCCTCTCCCCTTTCCCCCCTCCCCCCCCCCCCTCTCTCTCTCTCTCCAAAAGCAAAACATTTGCACTTTTTGTGCCATTTAACTAAGATACAGCCCCCCAAAAGGGGATCCAACCCCCCCCCCCCCCCCCCCCCCCCCCCCCCCCCACACAACCACGACTCACTGACTCCAAAGTATACATGTATGTATGTGTACACAAGTTTGTGAAGAATCTAAGACTTACTCCTTGTGGGTTTTAGTAAACCACTCACACCGAAGTCGGATGTGCTGGGCCTGACTTGTCAGGCGCTTAACGGCAGCGCGATGCATTTTTGCTCATATGACAGACAGCAGTAGTTGCTGTCTAAGCGTTAGACGAAGAAGAAGGAAGAAGAAGAAGAAGAAGAAGAAGAAGAAGAAGAAGACCACTGTCGAGAGGTTTAAAAACTATTTCAGTTTTTCGAAAAAATATAACATTGTGGTTTTTATTTTTTTTTTTTTTTATACAAAAGTCGCCACCCAAAGTTTCTTTTTTCTTTAAAGTTAGCCTTTATATGGTTGCTTTTTTTTTTTCTTTACTTTTTTTTTCCCTTTTTGGTCTCTAATTTTGAAATTTGGTGTAGTGGGTTGTTAAGGTGGTTGTTTTTTGTTTGTTTTGTGGGATTTTTTTTTTTTTTGGTTTGGCAGGGAAGGGGGGGGGGGGGGAGGCAGGAGGTCTTTTGTTTCTTGTTTTGTGTGCTTTTGTTGTTGGTGTGTGTGTGTGTGTGTGTGTTGTGTGTGTGTGTGTGTGTGTGTGTGGAGATGTGTGTGTGGGTGATGTGGTGTGTGTGGTGGAGAGAGAGATGAGAGAGGAGAGAGAGAGGAGAGGGAGGTGAGAGCGAGCGAGAGGAGAGGAGAGAGGAGAGAGAGAGGAGAGAGAGCGAGCGAGAGAGAGAGAGAGAGAGAGAGAGAGAGAGAGAGAGAGAGAGGAGAGAGAGAGAGAGAGAGAGAGGAGAGAGAGAGACAGTGTGTGTATGTTGATTGGGGTTTTTTTGTTGTTGTTGTTTTGTTGTTGTTTTTTTGGGGGGGAGGGCAGGGGGTAGGTTTGTCTCGTATGTCGAAACTTGTGTGTATGCGATCGCTGAAGGAGGTTCCTTTGTTTTGACCCTATCATAAACATTGTTGGTTGTTGATGATTATGTTTCTATTCTCTTCTTTCTTTCTTCTGATCAGCCTTGTCAGTTATAGACATGCTTCGTTTTAATATTTAAAAAAATAAACAAACAAACTGAAAAATATCTCTGATACGTCGTCTGCCTTCCTTTAACTGGCTAGTTGACTGACTCTGTCTCTCTCTCCCCCCCACCCCTCTCTTTCTTTCTTTCTTTCTTTCTTTCTTTCTCTCTCTCTCTCTCTCTCTCTCTCTCTCTCTCTCTCTCTCTCTCTCTCTCTCTCTCTCTCTCTGTTTTGTTTTGTTTTGTTTTGTTTTTTATATTTTTATATCGAAGATAATGGAATAAGCACTCGTGTGCTTTTTTACATCCAGTCCCCGTGTGTATGCGTTTTTCTAAATTCTGTCATCTGTTCCCACCGGCACACAACGGCCTACTCTTTCGAAAAGCGGAACAGGATTTAACGTGTGCGCAAGATGTTCTGCGTGCGTTCGCACACGGGGCCTCGGGTTATAGTCTCATCCGAAGGACTGTTGCGGAGAGTGGAGTCTGCACTATTGTTAACTCCAGGGGAAAATATCCCCTTGAACGGGAATCGAACCCAGGTCGCCAGATTGCGAGCGCAATGTTCTAACCGCTAGGCTATCCCGTACCCTGTCTGTCTGTCTGTCTGTCTGTCGTTGTATCTCTATCTCTATCTCTTCCGGAGAGTGTATTCCACCACCTCCCCTCTTTCCCTCTCAAAAAGAAACGGTTGCACTTTATGCACTTTCTTATTAGCTCCCGGCAACTATGAACATACGCGCACAAACATGCACAGGCGCTCTCTCTCTCTCTCTCTCTCTCTCTCTCCTCTCTCTCTCTCTCTCTCTCTCTCTCTCTCTCTCTCTCTCTTCATCACACACCACACACAACACACACACACACAGTTGCTTTCTATGTTTTCATCAAGGTTCTGAAAAACACTTTTAAAATGATTAAACCAGTCTTCAGTACTAATATTGTTGTAAACTACTGCACGATTTCCACACCCCATACTCCTTACTTCTTTCCAGAAGTGAGAAGAATTTGCCAAAGATTCTGCTTTCATTCTTCTGTAACCTTGTTTTTTAGTCCTTAACAACCGTTTATAGATTTTCCTTTTTTCAACATAAATTAGCCTGTCCTCTTCATTTCTGGTTTTTCTGAAATTGTTTAATTTAAGTCTACTTTCCTTTTTCGCAACTTCACATTCATCATCAAACCATTCACTCTTTTTAATTTTATTTTTATGCCGAGACATCCTTTTCAACATGCATACACTAGCCTCTTTCACACTTTCAACAAATATGTCTAAAGCCTCTTCTAAATTGTTTTCTATCATACTTGTGGCTATTGAAAATTTATTCTGTATATCAACAGTGTTTAAAGCCTTAAGAAATTCATCTTTCTTTTTCTCATTCCATACAAGTTTGTCATAAGATACCTTACTTTTAGTGGTTATGATCGCATGCATTTTCTGAAATTTGTTAGCAACTTCAATCTTCAAAGAAACCGGAAGGTGGTCAGATTCTGTTAAACTTTCCACAACCAGAGAAAGTATTTGAACAGATGCTATTAGGTCCAAAGAGGCAATAAAATAGTCGACTGTACTTGAACCAGAAGACGCTATAAACGTGTAACTATCATCAAAACCTAGATTGCAAAGCCCATTCAAAATAGCACAATCAAACATATTACATAACTCGATAATTGGTTACCAAATACGTTTGTTTCTGAATCATGTGAGTTTTTGGTAAAAATTTTAACACTGTTTTCAGTTTAGGAGTCTATCCCAAAGACTGGTCAAAAGCCATAATAATACCTATTTACAAAAAAGGAGATCCTGATAATACAGATAATTACAGAGGAGTCCCATTGTTAAGTATTATTTCAAAATGTTATACAACCATATTAAATGCAAGATTGTATAACTGGTTAGAAGACAACAATGTGATTTCTGAAAGTCAAGCAGGTTTTCGTAGGGGGTATTCAACAGTAGATTAAATATTTAATGTATATGCTATCGTCCAGAAATGTATGATGAAGAAACGCAGAAAGTTATATGTAGCATTTGTTGATTTTAAAAAAGCTTTTGATTCTGTTCATCATGATAAACTTCTTGAATGCATGAGAAATCAAGGTGTGAATGGAAGATTTTTGGCTTCTTTGAAGGCAATGTATATTTCTTTAGTCTCGTGTGTACGTGCAAATTGTGAATTTACTGAATATTTTGAGTGCTCTATTGGGGTAAGACAAGGTTGTGTTTTAAGTCCTACTTTATTTTCTGAATTTATAAATTAACTTGCTACTCACATGAATGTGAAAGGAAGACATGGTGTACAAGTTTTGCCAGACATTATGGAATTGTTTATATTACTTTTTGCTGATGATGTGGCTTTACTATCTACAACAGTATATGGCTTACAAAATCAATTAAATATCCTGCAGAACTGTTGCAATGACATGAAATTAAATGTGAACACTGAGAAACCTAAAGTCATGGTATTCAGAAAAGGAGGGCATTTAGGACGACATGAACAATGGTTTTTGGGTGGTAAGAAACTAGAAGTAGTGAATAGTTA
>CM054138.1:21712499-21719999 GCA_028751875.1 Rapana venosa
AAAGCAGCAACATCAAGAGCACCCTCGCTATTACCTATACTGAGGGAAGAAGTGGAAGAAGCCATCCGCAGCTTACCAGTAGGAAAGTCCCCAGGAGCAGACAATATACCAGCAGAGCTGCTCAAGCATGGTGGCGAAACAGTCATCACACATGTTACAGCTATCTGTCAGAAGATTTGGGAGACAAAACAGTGGCCAACAGAATGGACACAATCACTCATCATACCCCTGCCCAAGAAGGGGAATTTACGCCAATGCCAAAACTATAGAACAATCAGCCTCATCAGCCACGCCAGCAAGATCATGCTCAAAGTTATTTTGAATCGACTCAAGAAGGAGGCAGAAGAACACCTTGCAGAGGAACAAGCTGGGTTCAGGGCAGGCAGGAGCACAATCGAACAGATTTTTAACTGCCACATCCTGATGGAAAAACATCTTCAACATCAGAGAGACCTGTTCCATAACTTCATCGACTTCAAGAAGGCTTTCGACAGAGTATGGCACGAAGGCCTGTGGCAGGTCCTCAGAATGTTTGGCATTGAAGAAGGACTAGTGCAAACCATCCAAGCACTATACAACACCGCAAGCAGTGCAGTCCTTCTGAATAATCAGGTCGGAGACTACTTCAAAACCACAGTTGGGGTCCGACAAGGATGCCTGTTATCTCCAGTCCTGTTTAATCTGTTCTTAGAAAACATTATGAGAGAGACCCTCCATGACTTCCACTCTACCATCTCCATTGGCGGCATACCCCTCAACAACTTGCGGTTTGCCGATGACATTGACCTCATGGGCGGAAGTAACACAGAGCTGCAAGATCTTACGACCAGACTTGAGAACAGAGCTGGAGCATATGGGATGGAGGTGAGCTCGGAGAAAAGTAAAGTACTTGTGAACAGCACGAGCAACGCCACTGCTAAAATTACATGAACGGCCAACAACTGGAGGAGGTAGACGCTTTTAAATACCTTGGCGCTACACTCACAAAGGACGGGCGATCGACGACAGAAATCAAAGTCAGAATAGCCATGGCAACATCTTCCATGACAAAACTCACCACCATATGGAAAAGTAAAGAGATCAGTTTCCCAATCAAACTAAAGCTCTACAAAGCCCTAATTCAGACGATCCTGCTGTACGGAAGTGAAACCTGGACATTGACTGCTGAAACAGCAAAGGGAATCCAGTCATTCGAAACAAAATGCCATAAAAAAAACTACTGGGCATATCCTGGAGAGAACGAAAGACCAATGAATTTGTCAAGAGTCAAATAACACGGCTGGCAGGTCCACAGGAACCCCTTCTCACCATCGTCAAGAAGAAAAAGCTGACATGGTTCGGCCACGTCACCCGCCACAACACTCTGCCAAAAACAGTACTGCAGGGAACACTCGAAGGTGGCAGAAGGAGGGGAAGACAGAACAAGTCATGGATGGACAACATCAGAGAATGGACCAGGATGAATGACTCGGCACTACTGCGCAGAGCCGAGGACCGAGATGGATGGAGGAGGCTTACCACGGCATCGTCTTTCGTGTCTCCCCCACGACCGCCAAGGTCACGGGTCTGATGATGATGATGATTTGAATCTCTCACAATCATTTTCAAAATGACGGAGAATATATATGAGGAAAAGATTATCAAAGATTAAAAGTAATTAAAAAAATCAGAAAAAGATACATATATATCAATGTATAGACTAAATCAACACACGAAAACCCAAACAAACAAACTATCCTATGCAATCTCATTGACTTTCATAGGCGACGCGCTAACCTTTCTTGTTGAATTTTGTTTATATATTTTAAAAACTCTTGATCTTTAGACTAAAACAAGAATCTGACACAAGTAAAGTCACTTTCAAGGTGAAAAAATATCTTAGTTGTGAAAAATTAATTACTTGATCTTTTCACGCAAATAAACTCCCATACAATCTCAGCCCACTTGGCAAGGAGCCCCATCACTGACCCAAGGTCTGCTGACCCTTTTTCCAAGGGAGGATGACCTTTGGCTGACCTGCTCAAAATGGGCCAACAGCGTGCACTTAGGCTGCTCTCACACGCTAAGAGTTAAGTTCTGAGGCCTAGAGAATGGGCAGTACCCGGCAGAACGAACATGTGACGGATACACGATTGCGTGATATCCATTGCAGCTCAGTTTCCTTTGTTTTGTAAGTCAGTATACATGTTTAGCCCTCTCATTTCAAAATAAGCTTCGGATCTACAACACCAATGTCAAATCGGTCCTACTTTATGGCTCAGAAACCTGGCGGGTAACAAAAACCAACACCCACAAACTCCAGTCTTTTACCAACAAATGCCTCAGGTACATCCTCAACATCAGGTGGCCGGAAGTCATATCCAACAAACAACTGTGGGACAGGACCAGACAAATCCCAATTGAGTCCATCATTAAACAAAGGAAGTGGGGATGGATCGGCCATACACTCCGCAAGCCTGCGTCAAATGTCACCAGACAGGCCCTTGACTGGAATCCACAAGGGAAGCGGAAAGTTGGTCGACCAAAGCAGACCTGGCGCAGAAGTGTTGACGAAGAAACGAAGGCAGCCGGAATGACATGGGCCCAGCTGAAGAGGATCTCCCAAAACCGAGTTCGTTGGAGGGGTGTTGTTGCAGCCCTATGTTCCCCAAGGAACCAAGAGGCATAAGTCAAGTAAGTCATACATGTTTAAGGAGACAGGGATAGTTCAGTGGTCAGAGCACTCGCTTTTCCCCAAGCCAAGGTTAAGCAGCATCGAGCATGGTTACCGAGCGGATGGGTGACCGTTTGTGCGCCTTGGCTTCAGTTCAGTTCCCCAATTTCACCCAGCTGTAAATGGGTACCTGCCCTCTTTAGGGTCAGGGAAGGTAAAGCTGCATGGGAGAGGAGATGGGCGCCGCCCTCAATATGCTGGCCCCCTGGAGAAGCTGAGGTCTCTGATGCCTCACTCAACCTACGACCACATAGGTTATGGGACACCTTTACCTTTTATACATTATCAACCTGACGGTTACAGCACTTGTTCTTTCGTTCCTCAGCTAGAGCTCCGAGGTTCACCAAAGGTGAGATTTTGCGTTTGCAACCGTTTACCCGCCATTAAAATAGCTGCATTCCGACTTCGGGGATGAAATCTAAACATGACACCAACGTGGATGTGATGTGTGGTGTGTGTGTGTGTGTGTGTGTGTGTGTGTGTGTGTGTGTGTGTCTGTATGTGTGTGTGTGTGTGTGTGTGTGTGTGTGTGTGTCTGTATGTATGTGTGTGTGTGTGTGTGTGTGTGTGTGTGTGTGTGTGTGTGTGTGTGTGTGTGTGTGTGTGTGTGTGTGTGTGTGTATGTGTGTCTGTGTGTGTTACTGGATGTTCTTTTGTTATTTCTTCTTTGATATCGAGGATAATGGAATAAGCACTTGTGTGCTTTTTTACATTCAGTCCCCGTGTGTATGCGGTTTTGTAAATTCTGTCATCTGTTCCCACCGGCACACAATGGCCTACTCTTCCGAAAAGCCGAACAGGGTTAAACGTGTGCGTAAGATGTTCTGCGTGCAGTCACACACGGGGCCTCCTCGTTTATAGTCTCATCCGAAGGACTTTTGGGGAGAGTGGAGCCTGCACTGATGTTAACTTCAAGGGGAAAATCCCCTTCAACGGGAATCGAACCCGGGTCGTCAGATTGCGAGTGCAATGTTCTAACCGCTAGGCTATCCCGTCCCCCTGTGTGTGTGTGTGTGTGTGTGTGTGTTGTGTGTGTGTGTGTGTGTGTGTGTGTGTGTGTGTGTGTGTGTGTGTGTGCGTGTGTGTGCGTGCGTGTGTGTTTGTGTGCGTGCGCGCGCGCGCGTGTGAGAGAGAGAGAGAGAGAGAGAGAGAGAGAGAGAGAGAGAGAGAGAGACAGACAGACAGACAGAGGCTAAGATACAGTCAGAGACAGAGAGACAGTGAGAGCACAACTTCCGTGTCCCATGACAATGATATTTTGTTTCCATTTCCTTTTTTTTTTTTAAAGGTAAACAAAGACTAAAAATAGTGAAACGATCACAACCCTACCACCCACTCACACAAAATAATCCGACCTCAAACCAGCTGCCAAATCTGAAACCCGCAGCGATAATGAATGACAAAACGGATGTACACAACAACAACAACGAGAAAAAGCAGCGACGAATGCGGATAAGGAAGGAAAGACTAGAAGGAAGGAAGAAATATAGAAAAACATGAATGAAAACAGGAAAGAATAGTCATCGTGGCGCAGTGGTTAGTTAGCGTCTTGGGCTCCTGACTGGGAGGTTGTAGGTTCGAATCCCATGAGAGTCATAGGGTTTAAGGTTGGCTGAGTGAGTGGGTGAGTGGGTGAGTGGGTTTGTTTGGTGGTTTGTTGTTTTTTTAAAAATTTCAATGCATTTTAATCGATCTCAGGTCAGCATACGTGTGCATGTGACTCCGTGTGTGTGTGTATATGTGTGTGTGTGTGTGTGTGTGTGTGTGTGTGTGTGTGTGTGTGTGTGTGTGTGTGTGTGTGTGTGTGTGTGTGTGTGTGTGTGTGTGTGTGCGCGCGCGCGCATCTGTATCTGTGTCTGTGTCTGTGCACGCACGCGAGCTTGTATCTGTATGTGCGTGCATGCCTGCGTGAGCGCATGCTCGCACACACAAAAACACACATACTTACATACATTCATAAATACATACATACATACATACATACATACATACATACATACATACATACATACATACATACATACATACATTACATACATACATGTATGTATGTATGTTAGTCCGTCGTTTTCGACGATGACCTCCAAAACAGCAGAGGAGGCAGCTGCTGTTTCGGAAACTGGGCAGAAATTTGATTATAGTGGAGATGCCTTGCCCACAGTACATCCCCACTCTCTCGGCCAAGTGGGCATAAGGACAGTCAGCGTTGGAGAAGTTCTCCAAAGGCCAACTAGCCCCCAGGGCTGCAGCACATAAGGACTGTGCAAGTCAAGCCTCCTAGTCAGTACATACATACATACATACATACAAATATACATGCAAATATACATGTATACACAAGCATGAAAATACACGCGTTTATACACATATTACGACATACTCATACTGAAAAGTATGTCTGCAAGCAATATCGTACATGTGACCCTTTGTCATTGGTACAGAGACAGTAAGAGAAGGAACAGAGAGAGAGAGAGAGAGAGGGGGGGGGGGGGGGGGGGGGAGGGGAGAGGAGAAAAGGGGAGAGAGAGGGGGAGAGAGAGAGAGACACACACACACAGAAAAGAGAGAGAGAGAGAGAGAGGAGAGAGAGAGTGTGAGAGAACGAGACAGAGAGCGAGACAGAGACAGAGAGACAGATACACACACGCACGCACACACACACACACACACACACACACACACACACTGCTTCTGCACACACAGAAAAGGGGGGGAGGAGAGATAGAGAGAGCCAGACACACACATACAAAGAAAAGGAGGATTAGGAGAGACAGACAGACAGACAGACAGGCAGATACAGAGAGAGAGACAGACAGGCGGCAGGCAGGAGGCACACACACACACACTCACAACACACAACACACACACACACACACACACAGAAACCGGAGAGGAGGGAAGAAGAGAAGAGAGAGAGAGGAGAGGAGAGAGGAGAGAGAGAGAGGAGAGAAGAAGACAGACAGACAGACAGACAGAGAGAGACAGAGACAGGACAGACAGACAGACAGAGACAGGGAGAGAAAGAAGACAGACAGACAGTGGGGACTGCGACATAACGACTAAGGGAAACAGAGACACTGACAGACAGAGACGCAGCAAGACTGCGACTAAGAGAGAGAGAGAGCGAGACAGGAGAGAAAAAAGAAACAAAGATAGTCCGAGAAGAAGAGAGAGAGAGGTTAAGAAAAACAGACAGGGTGAGGGGGAAGGGGGAGAGAGAGAGGGGGGGGGGGGGAAGAGAGAGAGAACACTATAGCAGACAAGAGACACAGAAGCAGAAGACAGCAACACACACACACACACAAAGACAAAAAAGATACAAAAGAACACACACACACACACACAACACACACAATAAAACGCAACACACACACGACACACTAAAATACATACACATACACGACACACACACACTACACACACACACCACACACACACACACACACACACACACACACACACACACACACACAATAGCCTGCAAAAACTGAATTAAAATTATTGTTATTGTTACACACACACACACACACACACACACACACACACACACACACACACACACACACACACACACAACACAAAACAACACACACAAAACACAAACACAACACAACACAAAACAACACACACAACACAACACAAAACAACACACATACACACAAAACACAACACATACACTACACACATACATTACACAACACACACACTACACAAACACAACACAACACACACACAAAACACACACACTACACTACACAACACACACTACACTACACAACACACACTATACAGATCATCATAACACGCTAACTGGTCCTGGCCTAACGAGCTACAAGCGACAGAATCCCAAGGAATCGGACTCCGAAAGCGTCTCATCAAACGACATGGCGAAAGATCAATTAAGGCAAGTGATGAGACCATCAGACGGACAGCAATCATCATTATTATGAATCTTGCGTCACGTCTTGCTCCCCAGCAACAAGCGCCTGCAAAGGTTAAGCTGGAAAAAGAGTTGAACGCCAGAAGAAAGAAAGAAAGAAAGAAAGAAAGAGAGAAAGAAAGAAAGAAAGAAAGAAAGAGAGAGAGAAAGAAAGAGAGAAAGAAAGAGAGAGAGGGGGGGGATAGAGAGAGAGAGGCAGAGAGAGAGAGAGAGAGAGAGAGAGAGAGAGAGAGAGAGAGAGAGAGAGAGAGAGAGAGAGAGAAGAGAGGAAAGAACGAAAGAAAGAAAAGAAAAGGAGGAGGAAGAGAAGGAGGAGGACGAGGAGGAGAAGAAAAGAAGAAGAAGAGGAGGAAGAGGAGGACGAGAAGGAAGAGGAGGAGGAGGAGGAAAAGAAGAGTAGAAGAGAAGAAGAAGAAGAAGAAGGGAAGAAGAAGAAGAAGAAGAAGAAAAGATGATGATGTGATGATGATGATGATGATGACGATGATGATGATGACAGAAAACAGACAAAGAAGACAGAAACAAGTAAAGAATAACATTAGAAAAAAAGAACAGATGCTTGATCAACAGAAAGGCAAGAAAGAACGCATAAAAAGGGGAATAGAGAGACGGGGAGTGGGGGTGAGGGGGGGGGGAGGAGAGAGAGGAGAGAGAGAGAGAGAGAGAGAGACAGACTGACAGACACAGGGAGAGACAGACAGGCAGGCATACAGAGACAACCAGACAGACACACAGGCAGAGACTTTACAGACAGAAAAAGACAATAGAAAGAAAGAGGCAAAACAAAAAAACAAAAAACAAAAAACAAACACAACCAAGAGACAGAAAAAAAACACGCCTGAATTAA
>CM054138.1:21727499-21729999 GCA_028751875.1 Rapana venosa
GATGATGGTGGTGGTGGTGGTGGTGGTGATGGTGATGGTGATGGTGATGATGATGATGATGATGACGACGATGACGACGACGATGATGACGATGACGATGGTGACGGTGATCATGATGGTGAATCATCATAATCTTCTTCTTTTTCTTCTTCTTCGTCTGTCAACGTTCCCACCTCATTGTGAATAACTCTAAGGTCTGGCTGTATGTATGATCTGTCGCCAGTTCAGCCTTGGCAGTTTTCTTTCACTGCACAACTGTTGTTATCAGCTACATAATGTCCGGAGACGAACTACCACCCTATACTATAGTATGACGGCTTAGCTCAGCATTGGCTGCTTTCTCTCAGCGTAAAGATGGTAGTCAGTTACATGATGTCCGAAAACGAACTACAAGGAACCACCCTGTAGTATGACGGCTTAGTTCAGCTTCTCTCAGAGTAAAGATGGATATCAGTTACATGATGTCCGAAGACAATCTACCACCCTGTAGTATAACGGCTTAGTTCGGTTTTGGCTGCCTTCTCTCTGAGTAAAGATGGTTATCATGACGTCAGAAGGCGAACCACCATAGTATGACGACTTAGTTCAGCTTTGGCTGCTTTCTCTCAGAGTAAAGATGGTAGTCAGTTATATGACGTCCGAAAACGAACTACAAGGAACCACCCTATAATATAACGGCTTAGTTCAACTTCTCCCAGAGTAAAAGATGGATATCAGTTACATGATGTCCGAAGACAATCTACCACCCTGTAGTATAACGGCTTAGTTCGGTTTTGGCTGCCTTCTCTCAGTGTACAGCCATTTTTTTCCTGTTCCTTGGCTAGAACTCCGAGGTTCAGCTTCTCTTAAGAGTAAAAGATTGTTATCAGTTACATAATTCCGAAGACGAACTACCACCCTATACTACAGTATAACGGCTTAGTTCAGCTTTGGCTGCCTTCTCTCAGAGTAAAGATGGTTATCATGACGTCCGAAGACGAACCACCATAGTATGACGACTTAGTTCAGCTTTGGCTGCCTTCTCTCAGAGGTAAAGATTATCAGTTACATGATGTCCAAAAGCGAACTACCAGGAACCACCCTATAATATAACGGCTTAGTTCAGCTTCTCTCAGAGTAAAAGATGGATATCAGTTACATGATGTCCGGAAGACAATCTACCACCCTATAGTATAACGCCTTAGTTCAGCTTCTCTCGGAGTAAATATTATCAGTTACATGATGTCCCAAGACGAACTACCACCCAATACTATAGTATAACGGTTTAGATCAGCTTTGGCTGCCTTCTCTCAGTGTACAGCCATTTTTTTTCCCAGTTCCTTGGCTAGAGCTCCAAGGTTCAGCTTCTCTTAAGAGTAAAAGATTGTTATCAGTTACATAATTCCGAAGACGAACTACCACCCTATACTACAGTATAACGGCTTAGTTCAGCTTTGGCTGCCTTCTCTCGGCGTAAAGATTATCAGTTACATGATGTCCAAAAGCGAACTACCAGGAACCACCCTATAATATAACGGCTTAGTTCAGCTTCTCTCAGAGTAAAAGATGGTAGTCAGTTACATGATGTCCGGAAGACAATCTACCACCCTATAGTATAACGGCTTAGTTCAGCTTCTCTCGGAGTAAAAGATGGTAGTCAGTTACATGATGTCCGGAAGACAATCTACCACCCTATAGTATAACGGCTTAGTTCAGCTTCTCTCGGAGTAAAAGATGGTAGTCAGTTACATGATGTCCGGAAGACAATCTACCACCCTATAGTATAACGGCTTAGTTCAGCTTCTCTCGGAGTAAAAGATGGTAGTCAGTTACATGATGTCCGGAAGACAATCTACCACCCTATAGTATAACGGCTTAGTTCAGCTTCTCTCGGAGTAAAAGATGGTAGTCAGTTACATGATGTCCGGAAGACAATCTACCACCCTATAGTATAACGGCTTAGTTCAGCTTCTCTCGGAGTAAAAGATGGTAGTCAGTTACATGATGTCCGGAAGACAATCTACCACCCTATAGTATAACGGCTTAGTTCAGCTTCTCTCGGAGTAAAAGATGGTAGTCAGTTACATGATGTCCGAAGACGAACTACCACCCTGTAGCATAACGGCTTAGTTCAGCTTCTCTCAGAGTAAAAGATTGTTATCAGTTACATAATTCCGAAGACAATCTACCACCCTGTAGTATAACGGCTTAGTTCAGTTTTGGCTGCCTTCTCTCAGTGTACAGCCATTTTTCCCCTGCTCCTTGGCTAGAGCTCCGAGGTTCACCAATGGTGAGGTTTTGCATATGGGATCGTTTTTATTCACCATTAAAGTAGCCGCATTCCGACTTTCGAGATGGTGTCTATTACATGACACCTGTGCATGCGTTAGCTTGATTTTCTCATCTGTTCCTACCGACACGAAATGACCTACTCTTCTAAAAGGTGGAACGGGTTTTACCGTGTGAGCAAGATCTGCATGCGTTCGCTCACGGGGCCTCGGTTTATAGTTTCAACATAAAG
>CM054138.1:21747499-21759999 GCA_028751875.1 Rapana venosa
TACATGAATGTTAAATTGGATTTGTCAGCAAAATCCTATGACTCTCTCCGTTTCGGGAAAAGGCAATCAATTCTTTCTCGTGTCTTCAAACTGCAATATTTAAATGTAACAAGAGCATTTTCAATTAAGGTGACACGATTCCCCATGCGTTTGTTTGTTTATATTTTAACACCCACAGAAAACCAGAAAACCCCCCCAACAGATTCACCCGTAATTAATCAATAAGAACCAATGACAGTTTTATGAGCTTTGGACCCGGCTCCTAACTACCTTTTCTTTTGTCGACAGAAGGAACGAATGTTTTCATTGGCAGAGGCAGGCAGGCTGTGTCACGTGTCACGGAAGTCCAAGGCGCTGTGCCAATCAAAACACGTACGCGCGCTCTTCCAAGACCCACGTTCAGCCAATGGCAACGCTTAAGGTCGCGGTAACAACCATGTTCTTTTCAGCGCAGGTCTACTCTGACTGGTTGGATGGGGCCTGCCACACACACTGGCAGCTTCTCGGGTTGCGATTGAAGTTTTGTGTTTCAGTCTAAAGAAAAGAAAAGAAAATAACACACCGCGCGCGCGCACACACACACACACACACACAGTCCTTCGGATGAGACTATAAATCGAGGCCCAGTGCGCGAACACACGCAGAACATCTTGCGCACACGTTAAATCCTGTTCCGCTTTTCGTAAGAGTAGGCCAGTGTGTGCCGGTGGGAACAGATGACAGAATTTACAAAACTGCATACACACGGGGACTGGGTGTACAAAAAGAAAAGCACATGAATGCATATTCAATTATCCTCGATATAAAGATTTTTTTTTTAATTAAATGAAAATAAATAAACACCACACACAACCGGAATACCAACACCACCAGATCTACCAGCAGCAGCAACAAAATAACTTCGCTTGGTACCCCGAACAGATTAATAATTAGCCGGCAGAGCGCCTAACTTGTATTCTAAACAGTATTACTTATATCCTTTGGTTTGCAAACAAGGAAAAGGGTATTTAAAATATTCTTAGGAGTAGCATTTGAATGTATTTTCGTTCCCAACAAACGCAAGGCAGTATGTCAGCACTCACCTAATGTGTGTGTGTGTGTGTGTGTGTGTGTGTGCGCGCGCGTGTGAGTGCATGGGGGGTGGGGGGGGGGGTGAGAGAGAGAGAGAGAGAGAGAGAGCGTCTGTGTCTCTGTAAAAAATCATACAATAGATTGTGAACATTAATATTATCGTCTATTTCATTCTTCACTTCAAATGTAGGCAGTGAACATACATTTGCTAACGCTATTTTCTTTCTTGAGCTTATTTCTTGCTATACAACAGGACTTAAAATTCTGTACACATGAGGAGCTCTAGTTATGCACCTACGACATGAAACTTAGCATGGTCTTCTTCTCGTACATGTATGTGTTTCACTTACATAATGACAAGCCTGCTGAACAAGCAAAGCAGAAGTTTGTATATATATGTAGTATCGGTACATAGCACGCGCACTACCAGTCACGGCAGAGATGGAAACATTATCACTGGTCAATGCAATGATGAGTTGGTGACAAAAATAATGGCACTGACAACAATGACGCTGACAATACTGACAGCCATCATAAACAAATGATCTTCGTTGTTGTCTCCTCCTCATCCACCTTCTTTTCTTCTTCTCCTCCTCCTCCTTCAACTCAAATGGGGTGATACAAAGGTACTGCACTGATGAGATATTCACAATTTATCTCCATCGGCTGCAGAAATTTGACTACCCAGCAAACACAGCTAACTCAAAACCATCCAGTGACACTGGGACGTCACTTTCGTGACAAGGCTAACCCTTGATCTGTTGTCAAATGACAGAATGTGACGAGTGATGACGATAATGCACTGGGATACATACAATGTAAGCGAGTAGTGCTAATAAAATATCACACACACGCACTCTCTCTCTCTCTGAGTCTGGGTCTCTGTCTGTATGCATGTCTCTCTATGTCTGTCTGTCTGTCTGTGTCTGTGTGCCTCTCTGTCTCTGTCTCTCTGTCTCCCTCTCTCTCTCTCTACATGAACGGATGGTGAAGGGCGGGGTGGGGGCGGGGGGAGATCACGCAACAGAAGACAGATGATTGAATAGCAAGATTACATCATCCTGTTCCCGTCCAATGTACTAGCAATTAATTCGCCACATGCTAGACCGCACACGAAGCCCTAGGATTTCTTTGAACGAACATGCAAGGCGAGTGGTTTTAATGGTCAATCTAGCACAAGGTCGCGTGGTCATTTTGCTGGCTAACACCTCCCACCCCCTTTCCTAGCCCCCCCCCCCCCCCCCCCCCCACCACGCTCTTTTAAATCCATCAGGACTTGCCTTATATGATTCATATGATAGATATGTGTGTGTGTATAATATATATATATATATATATATATGTATGTGTGTGTATATATATAATTATATGTGTGCGCGCACACAACACACACACACACACACACACACACACACACGAATCGGAACATTCAATTCATTGACCCCTTATGAGGTATAGAAGATTTAAAGCAGTCTAAGAAAGTATATCAACACACTAAAATTCATCTCAGACGAAAAACAAAAACCATATATATATATATATATATATATATATATATATATATATATATATATACATATATATATAAAGTAAATTATAAAGGTTTGCCTTTGGTCAGAACAAAATTGCATGCGCACGGATCCCTACTTTATCCAGTGCGGTATATAGGTAATCAGAGGGGGTGGGGTGGGGGGTGAAGGGTGAAAAACATTTTGGAAAACGGCTTATTTGCCAGTAAGTGCTGTGTGTAAACAGTGAATGGACGATTTACAAAGCGTATGCAAATCTACACGCACACACACACATACACACACATATACACACACATATTGATGGGCATAAGTTGATGGTTTGATGGTCGTACAGTTTCTATATTGAATACTTCCACTGGGGCTTTAATACAATCATACAATATTCTGGGCATGACCGCAGCGAAAAAAAAAGAAAATATATACATAACCGCGCGATGAAACACAAACCACAAACACAACATACACACACACACACACACACACTAAATGCTATTGTATTATGCACTCTAAAGTTTACATTCCTCACCACCACACACACACACACACACACACTTCACATTCTCTCTTCTCTCTCTCCTCTCCATCTCTCTACTTCTCTCAACCTAATAAAAACTGAAATTCTCTCTCTCTCTCTCTCTCTCTCTCTCTCTCTCTCTCTCTCTCTCTCTCTCTCTCTCTCTCTCTCTCTCTCCAAAACACAACCCCATCTCTATCCTCCCCCTTCCTATCTCTATCTCAAACAGATCAACACACATATCTTACATAAGCTCCTTCCAAAACAAACGAAGAAGTCAAATAATCACAACAGATCCAGTAACAACAATTCCTCTCCAGCGCTCTTCCTAATTCCTCTTGAGCTAACTTACTTCCCTTTTTACCTGTCAAACTCTTAAGGTCCACCTACCATCCCCTTTCTCCACTCCCCACCCTCCTCAACACATTTTGTTTATCTTTCTTCTCTTCTTTTTTTTTTGAAGGGGGGTCTCTCCTCTTTAAGTAAGCTCTGCTCATTATAAATAGGAAACAGATCGTAACCAGTAACCATTTCCCTCGCGCTCACCCCTTCCGCCATCTCACCCTGCTATGTCATACTTTTCCACCACTCACTCCAATCAACTTCCACCCCTTCTCAGTCTCGTTCGTCCTCCTCCTCTCTCCATCTATCTTTTGTGTTCTCTGTCTCTCTTAATTTTTTATTATTTATGCCTGTCCGGGGAACTAAACCAAAAACAAACAAAGCCCAAAAGGGTGTTAAAGAAACAGAATCAGTTAACAATAATCTTCTCATCACTCATTCCCATATTCCTTGAGCCACCTACTTAACATATTGCTCTTTTAAACTGCCACCAACTCTCTCTATCTAGCTCACCTCCATTCTCCACCCTCCCTTACATCCTCCCCCCCCACTCCCAACCTCCATATTGTTTCGAAACAATTTTAAAAACCAAAAGCCCCCAAAGGGGTTAAAGAACCAACAAGTAACAATAATTCTTCTCTCACTCATCCCATAATTCCTCTGACTCCACCTATTAAACATATTGCCCTTTTAGCTGGTCCTCCACTCTCTCATTATACGCCCCCACCATCACCACCCTCCCTTACACCTCCCCCCCAAAACCCACTGCCCCCAACCCTCCACTTTTGTTTGTTCATGTTTTGGTCCCCCCCACCCCCCACTCTCTCTCTCTCTCTCTCTCTCTCTCTCTCTCTCTCTCTCTCTCTCTTTCTAGTAAGTTCTGCTCTTTATATTAGGACAACAAGCCTGTTACTTTTTTCCCCTCTGGCTCACCTCTTCCAGCGATTCCCCCATGCTGATGTCATACTATTCCACATTCACCCAATCAGCTGTCACCTCTGTCTGTCTGTCGTCTCTCTCTCTCTCTCTCATCAAATCTATAATTACGCCCTTACCAAAACAAAAAACACACACACACACAAAGAGTGAAAATAAAGAAACAGAATCAAGTAACAACAATTTGCTCATTCCAAAAATTCCTCTCGAGCTAAACTTACTTGCCCTTTCCTAGGTCCTCTCTCTCATTACTGCTGCCATCACCACCTCACCTCACCTCCCTTTGCCCCCACTCCCCAACCCTCCCCCCCCCCCTCCCCCAACCCCCCTCCATATTTATTTGTTCATTTTTTGGGGTCCTCTCTCTCTCTTCTAGTTCTGCTCTTTATATTAGGACAACAGGCCTGTTACCTCCCCCCCCCCCCCCCCCCCCTCCATCTGGCTCATCCCTTCCAGCCATTCCCCCATGCTGATGTCATAGACATACTATTCCACACTCACCCAATCAGCTGTCACCTCTCTGTCTGTCTGTCTGTCTCTCTCTCTCTCTCTCTCTCTCTCTCTCTCTCTCTCTCTCTCTCTGGTTACCTTTGTGTTTCTGTTTAGAATTTCTAGATTTCCCCCCTCTCCACCACCCCCTCCCCTTTAATGATTTAGTGATCATGCTGAAGCTCAAATTTTCACAAGGACAGACTATAAGACTAGGCTTGGCCAAAAAATCTGTATTCTTACACATCATTCATTCATTCATTTATAATTAGTTTGTTCTCTCTCTCTCTCTCTCTCTCTCTCTTCTCTCTCTCTCTCTCTCTCTCTCTCTCTCTCTCTCTCTCTCTCATCTGTCTGCCTGTCTCTGTCTGTCTGTCTCTCATAATAATCATCTCATAGTTTCTTAAGAGGAATCACAACAAGGTCTCAGTGTGCTGCAATGACGACTCCTGTGCTGTGCTGTGCTGTGCTCTTGTCTTTATCTTTGCATTAACTAACAACACTTTGTACACTACACTACACAACACACCACCACTTTTTCCACCCTACAACAACGCCAGTTGATGTTTGTTTCTGTTCTGAGATCAGTTGAACGATGGGCTGGAACATCACCACTTCTCTGAGTCAGTCTCTCTCTCTCTCTCTCTCTCTCTCTCTCTCTCTCTATATATATATATATATATATAGATATATCTTTATGACGTCTTCTCTCTCTCTCTCTCTCTCTCTCTCTCTCTCTCTCTCTCTCTCTCTCCATCCATCTATCCTGGGAGAGTGACAGAAAATATTAAGGATAGATCTAGACATATCCAGGGTTTGAATGTGCTAATAATCGCTGTGCTGTCGTGGACAACCTAGCAGATATCCTAGTATCCTCTGTCTTTGTTTGTCTATGAATATTGTGTATATATATATATATATATATTATATATATATATATATATATATATATATATATATATATATATTATTATGTGTCTCTATCTCTGTTTCCTCTCTCTCTCTCTCTCTCTCTCTCTCTCCTCTCTCTCTCTCTCTCTCTCTGCCTTACTCTATAGCAAAATGCCAGTTGATATTCGTTTCTGTTCTCTGATCTGCCTATCACTCTGTCTCTGTCTCTCTGTGTCCCTCTGTGTCCTGTGTGTGTGTTTGTGTGTGTGTGTGTGTGTTTGAGTGTGTGGGTGTGTGTATGTGTGTATGTGTGCGTGCGCGTGTGTGTGTGTGTGTGTGTGTGTGCGCGTGTGTATGGGGGTGGGGGTGAGTGAGTGAGTGAGTGAGTGTGTGTGTGTCTGTGTGTGTGTGTGTGTGTGTGTGCATGCTAGCAGGTGTCTTGCATGCATCTGCCTGTCTGTCTGTCTGCCTACCTGCCTGCCTCACTCTCTCTGTCTGCATCCTAAGGGAAAAAGAGAGATGATGAGAAAAAGAGAATAAATACACTTTTGAGCCAAGCTGTTTCATATCTATAGAGCCAGCTTTCTCCTTCTAACGAGGCCTCATAACAGGGGTCTGAATGTGCTGTATTAATGACGGCTGTGCTGTCCTCCTCATCCTGGCGATAACAATAGACCCTTCCTCTGACAATACCCCAGTTGATGTCTCTCTTCTCTGTCTTTTGCCTGTCTGTCTGTCGTTTTCTTCCTCTGTGTTTGTGTGACACAGTGTGAGAGTCTCTTGTCTTTGGCTGGCTGTCTGTTTGTCTGTCTGTCTGTCTGTATGTATGTATCTCTCTCTCTCTCTCTCTCCTCTCTCTCTCTCTCTCTCTCTCTTTCTTTCTTTCTTTCTTTCTCAATAGGGGTGGCAACTGGATGTTAAAAAAGAAAGTCAGAGCTTATGTTTCCTCAAAATAAAAAAAATGGTCTTCCAAATCTGCGCTCTCTCTCTCTCTCTCTCTCTCTCTCTCTCTCTCTCTCTCTCTCTCTCTCTCTCTCTCTCCCCCCTTCCCTCTCCCTCAAAGAGCAGAACACCTTGGGCATACGTTAAAACCCATTCCATCTTTTAGGAACAGTAGGCCTTTGAGTGCCAGGGGAAACAGATGATAGAATTTACAAAAACTGCATGCACAAGAGAACTGGATGTAAAAAACACAAAAACACAACTCATAACTGCTTATTCCATTATTCTCAAAGTAAAAGAATTTGATTAAAAGAAGTTTTTTAGATAACATTTTTCAAGATAGGGAAAGATGTTGACAAACAAAACATACACAGACTTTTGAGCCGAGTTGTTTCGCATTACAGATCCAGCTTTCACCTTCTTCCCAGGCCTCATAACGGGAGTCTGAATGTGCTGTATTAATGACGGCTGTGCTGTCCTCATCCTAGCCTTAAGTTAACAATAGACCCTTCCTCTAACAATACCCCAGTTGATGTCTCTCTCTCTTCTCTAGCTCTGTCTTTTGCCTGTCTGTCTGTCTTTTTCTTCCTCTGTGTTTGTGTGTCTCTGTCTATAGGACTGTCTTTGTGTCTGTCTCTGTCTCTCTGTGTCTGTCCGTCTCTCTCTCTCACACACACACACACACATACATACACATACACACACATTCTTAATTCTATCTCCCTCTCTCGTGCATCCAAAATATCTGCACACACATGCATGTACGCACACATGCAGGCATGCATGCACGCACACGTGTGCACACACACACACACACACACACGCACGCACGCACGTGCGCGCGTGCCAAAGCAAGAGAGATACACACACACCACACACACACACACACAGACCGACAGAGACTGAGAGAAAGACAGACAGGAACAGACAGACAGGGAGCAAGCAAACAAACAAACAACAGATAAAGGGATAAAGGGACAGAGGGACTGACAGAACAGACAGCGCTCAAGCTACAGGCACACGATAAGGCAAAGAGACAAAGTAACACACACTGACAAATCAATTTCTGGCTAACAAAAATAACAACAAAACAAAAATGTCCGAACATTCTGAATAATTGCATGTAAAGCACAATAAGAAAAAAAGCAAAGAAATTTCACAAAAAGAAAACAATGAAAAGGGGACAGGCGATGAAGCAATAACATCAGTTTACTGCAAATCTCTCACGTATTGCAATGCATCATCGTAGTTTAACTTTTACATTACTTAATAAGTCAATAAAAATGAAGGAAGAAGAAAAAAGGGGAAGCAAAGAAACACGGGAAGAAATCAAGGAAGAGAAAAAAGAAAGAAAGACACAAAGGAATGATGGAAAGAAAGAAATCAAGAGAAAGAAAAATAGGAGGGGAAAAAAAAGAAAGAAAATATGACAGCAAGAAACAAAAGAATGACGGAATCAACAGAAGGAAGAATGAGAGAAAAGAAAATGAAAGAAGACAGAAAGAATCAGGAATATAAATGGGACTCGTGGTCACAAAAAAACAAGGCAGAAACAGACAGACAGACGAGACACAGACAGACAGACAGACAGAGGGAGGGACTAAGGGACAGACATACACTAGACACAGACACAAGCTTCTTGCTGCTATGATTCCAAAATGCTGTTTGTTTTCAATGTTTATTCTCATTTCTAAATAAAAACTATGTAGCCTAAACCACACTAGACACAGACAGATTAGTATTGGTAGTAAGCACTGCGCATAATATTTCGAAACAGCAAGTAAAGCGAGAACACACCTCGTGTAAAGGACAAGATATAATGATACATATTATGATTATATGGGTCAGCTAACACACTGACTTGCTGACGAATGAAAATCTGCACACTAGCATGTACGCAAATGAATGCGGAAGCGAACTGTCACTCATCTCATCACCGGAAAGCTCAGTGTACATGTCGACCAGCATAACCGCGCTTCCGTGCATCTCTACATAGCTTCACTTGCACTGGTATATATATGCGCCACAACAACGCAATTTCGGAGACTTCAGCGGAGAAAAGGACTGTCCATGGTTTTCTTTAATTAATTTCTTCTTCGACGAACACCGAGGCAGCAACTATCGTTGTCTGTCATATGAGCGAAAATGCGTTACGCTGCCGCTAAGCGCCTGACAAGTCAGGCCCAGCACATCCGACTTCGGCGAGGGAGAGAATTGTTACGTTTATAAAGTCTTTCTTGGGAATTAAAAATAAAAATGTAGGAGAATGGACTAAGAAGTCAAAAAGTACACAAGAAAGTGGTGACAGGAAGAAAAGGATCAAGGCAAAATCAAAGAGAGGATAGAAAAAAGTGGGAATTCCCGGCACAAAATTTCCAGAAGGTGGGGATGCTATTTTTACTGGCAGGCGCACGGCATGCCCACGTTGGAATCTGTCATTTTACCACTTACTTTCTCTTTAGTCTCATCAATATTCCGCCAACACCCAAGTTTACAGATTTTTTTTTCTTTTAAAGACTTTTAAGGACTACGAGTATTGTAGAGTCTTGGGTGTGGTAATGTTTTTGTAACCAACCGAAAACTGTCCAAAAAACTTACAGGATTTTAGCGCACATAAATGTATATCGTTACCAATCTGCGAGCGTGTACATAAGTGAACGGGAATGCACAAGCAGATCTGCATACGAGTTGGCTTGGAAAATCACGAAAACGTCCAGCCTCAATCCACAACGCCCCAATGGCATCCAAACAAGGGACTTCAAGAGAAGAAGAAGAAGAAGAAGGAGAAGGAGGAGGAGGAGAGGGGGGTGAGGGCGAGGACGAGGAGGAGAAGAAGAAGAAGAAGAAGAAGAACAAGAAGAAGAAGAAGAAGAAACATATTTCCTACTTTGCTGTTGCACCGGCTACTCCTTGATTTCACTTGTATTTTCCTGTTCAGCCATCCGCTAGACTTTGATACTTGTTTCATTTTTTCTTTCTTTCTTTCTTTCTTTCTTTCTTTTTAACTAGAAGTGATACTACTTTCAGTCTAGTTGTATTTCTATACTTAATGGGGTTGTTTTGAGTGTTGTTGTTTTTTTAATTCTGTTTGATTGCTGATACTGGTTAAGAGGTGGGGTTTTTAAAAAAAAAAGGAAAATAGCTTAAAGTGCAACCCTGTCATTTAAAAATGGCAACAACAACAAAAAACAAAATAAAAAATATATTTTAAAAAACCCAAGATTATAAAATCAATTTAAAGGGTTAAACAGGGGTCGCATCCATTTCCGAACCTGATGGGGTTTATAATGTTAAATTGTCACTTAAGTCGAACCACCTGGGCGACATTAAAGCATCAAATGCTGTTCGCTTCACGAAGAGTGAATATGCATTAAATAAACTCCTTTTCCGTTCGGGAAATACAAGGTTGTATTGAATACTACACCCACGACACTGGGCCATAGTACTGCATGGCATCACACGACTATAATACTGAGGCATAGCATTATATCTATTATTAGTAGTAGCAGAAGCACGATGCTAGGGCACAGTATTGTGTTGAATACCACAGGCATGATACTGTATCATATAGCGTCATGTGCGCAATGCTTTTTTTTTTTTTTTGGTGTGCACATGAATGGTTATAGTAGGTAGGTGTGTATTGAAGAATGGCCAAGTTTATCATTTAGTTATTACGGATATTTTTTATCTGAGTGGAAATTAGGGCCTTTTCCCTACTGCTGCAGAAGGGTCACTGTTGTATATAGAGGTGACTGGACTAGCACTCACCAGTCTGAATGGCCTGTATCCTCGTTTCACTTACTCGGTAGTGATTGGCTGTTGTTGTTCTTTTAAACAGTACTCACCTAAGTTCATGTTTTGAGAATAAAGTTAAACTTGAACACTTTAGCCTGTAGCCAGGGAAGGTCTGGGATGCAGGAATTGGCTGGCTGTTCCTATCGAAGTAGGCCGTTGGCACTTACAGGTAATAAGTTACTTTTTTGTGTGCAATTGGAAATGTACTGAAACTTGAATTTTGTTAAGTTAAACTCATGAAGGAAAAGTAAGGAAAGAAATAAGAAGAGAAACGAGAAAGTAAACAAAAACTAGAAGAAAATAAAGTGGGAAAGGAATTTTTTTCAAGTGAAATTTTGGATGGAGATTTAAAACAAGACTGTGATGAAGAAAAGAATAAAAAATAATAAAACGATTGGGTGACCTTCAAGGAATGGACCCTCATCAGAAATACTGGGTGAGTGCAAAATCAATCTATTTCTTTAACTTAATTTGGCCCTCTTGTCTTGTCACAGGCATACAAGCCATTTTTCTGGGTGATCTGCGAATGCACTGACCCTGCTGCTGTAGCAGAGGAAGCCTTCTGCTTTACTACTTTTTTTCTCCTTTGTATGGGACAGCTGATAATTACCTCTTTTCTCTCTCTCTCTCTCTCTCTCTCTCTCTCTCTCTCTCTCTCTCTCTCTCTCCTCTCTCTCTCCCCCCCCCCCCCCCCTCTCAACCGCCGAGCACATGGTCTAGGAATCATATACCTTTACATCATATGTGTACACACACACGCACGCACGCGTGCGCGCGCACACACACACACAAATACACTGTGACACACACACGCACGCACGCACACACACACACTATCACACACACACACACACACACACACCTCTACAGACAAATCTCACAGCGAAATTGTCTCACTGACCGACGTAACAAGACTCTGACAAAGTATCATCGAGCATTTAACACACTTTACCCCCCTTCCCTCTTCATATCCCTCACAACTACTCTGTCCTGTAATCATTTGTCAGCTGGGGGAGGGAAAACCCGTGACCTTCCAAAAAGGAGGAGGAATGATGATGATGATTCCCTTTCCAACATGCCTGGCTCCCACTGCATCACACAAATTGTGACACCCCTCCTCCCCCCCCCCCACCCCCCACCCAAAAAGAAAAACTACTTGAACAAATTCACTTGGCTCATGGTGACAGCGGTTAACATTGGTGACAGCGGTTAACACTGGTGATAGCAGCTTAATGGTGACAACAGGTTTACACTGGTGACAGCAGCTTAACATTGGTGACCGGTTAACACTGGTGATAGCAGCTTAATGGTGACAACAGGTTTACACTGGTGACAGCAGCTTAACATTGGTGACAGTGGTTAACACTGGTGATAGCAGCTTAATGGTGACAACAGGTTTACACTGGTGACAGCAGCTTAACATTGGTGACAGCGGTTAACACTGGTGATAGCAGCTTAATGGTGGCAACAGGTTTACACTGGTGACAGCAGTTTAACATTGGTGACAGGGGCTAACACTGGTGACAGCGGTTAACACTGGTGACAGCAGCTTAACACTGGTGACAGCAGCTTAACACTGGTGACAGCGGTTAACATTGGTGACAGCGGTTAACACTGGTGACAGCGGTTAACACTGGTGATAGCAGCTTAATGGTGGCAACAGGTTTACACTGGTGACAGCAGTTTAACACTGGTGACAGCAGCTAACACTGGTGACAGAAGCTTAACATTGGTGACAGCGGTTAACACTGGTGATAGCAGCTTAATGGTGACAACAGGTTTACACTGGTGACAGCAGCTTAACACTGGTGATCGCAGTTTAACAATGGTGACAGCAGCTAACACTGGTGACAGCAGTTTAACAATGGTGACAGCAGCTAACACTGGTGACAGCAGCTTAACACTGGTGACAGCAGTTTAACAATGGTGACAGCAGTTTAACAATAGTGACAGCAGCTAACAATGGTGACAGCAGTTTAACAATGGTG
>CM054138.1:21764999-21767499 GCA_028751875.1 Rapana venosa
ACGGGACTTCGGTTTATTGTCTCATCCGAAGGGTGTATACAATACAGTGAGTTAAGTGTGCTCTGGGATAAATAGAAATTGACGTATCCTCAAAGACAGCCTGAATTAACGAATGCATAAAATAGTAGCTAAACTATATCTCTCAGTCTCTGTCCTAACAACGGTCGACAACTATCACCCCTGCAATTATTCATTCCTTAGTTACTGACAAGAGAAACAGAGACAGGCAGGCAGACAGAAAGAGCGAGAGAGGATGGGGAGGATGGGGAGGGAGAGGGGGAGGGAGGAAAGAGCACATGGGAGAGAGAGAGGGAGGGAGAGAGAGAGAGAGAGAGAGAGAGAGAGAGAGAGAGAGAGAGAGAGAGAGAGAAGAGAGAGAGAGACACAGACAGAGACAGAAGACAGAAGAGAGAGAACACAGACAGACAGACAGACAGACAGAAACAGACAGAATGAACAGAGAGACACAGACAGACAGCTAGACAGACAGAAAAAGCAGACAAAAGCTGAACAATAACACACAATACAACAGCTAGACACACACGACAGACAAACAACAACAACAGACGCTGTCACCACAACACACACACACACACACACACACACGCACACACACCCGCGCGCACACAACAACACACACACGCACGCACACACACACACACACACACACAAACCCTGTGATCCTACTAACTCTAATGGTCTTCCAAGTCAATAAACTAAGGTCTGAACATTTTTCGCTTTTGTGGGGTCTTTTTTGTGTGTGTCTTTTTTGTTGTTGCACCTTTTCCTTTACCTTTCTCTCTTTTATCCTGTCCATAGTCTGCGACGAAGCCCACGTCAATTGTTTGAATGACCGGTTTTCACATCCCGTCACCAGCTTGGTACGATTCAACACGCCGCGTTAAACAGTGAGAAGCAGGCTTTAATGGACGCGCAAGTAAAATCAGTTCTCATCCATCGATCGGTCGATCAAAATCCGAACTGAAATGCACAAGCTGCAGTGTTATAGTTTAGTGTTGTGGTGGTGGTGGTGGCTGTGGTGGTTGGGGAGGGGTGGGGGTGGGAGGGGGGGGGGGGTGTTGGAGGAGGTCCCAACTTGGTTTTAATGATTTTTTTTCTTCTCTCCCCTGTTTCTCAGCTCGTAGAGCTCCGAGGTTCACCGATGGTGAAATTTGTGTATGCGACCGTTTTTTCCCCCCACTATTTAGCTAGCCGCATTCCGACTTCGTGGATGGTGTCTAAACACGACACCTGTGTGCATGCGGTTTTCTATTGTTCGGGTTTTTTTGGTTGGGGTTTTTTGTGTGGACATGTTGTCCTCTGTTCCTACAGGCACGAAATGGCAATCTCCTGCAAAAGGCGGAACGGGTTGGGTTTTTTTTTTTAACGTGTACGCAAGATGTTCTGCTTGCATTCGCACACGGGGCCTCGGTTAATTGAATAGTGTCACCCGACAGACTTTGGTATTCAGTTCGATTTTCTCATCGAACAGGGGTTTACTTGTTAGGCAGGTGAGCGTCTTAACCGTCCTGCCACCTTCCTTCTTGGTCTGAACAATATATAAAGTCTCAAATCCGAGGGTTCAGTTCTCAACTTTCGACCGCTGAATTCAGACTTACTCTTCAGACTTAACGACTATGTAGGCTCGAATCTCAAATCTCCTTCTTGTTCTTTGGGTTGATACTTTATAATCGAAGTCCTGCGTGCGTGAACGTGTATAAAAAAAATTTAAATGTGAGTAGAGGGAGAGGGAAGGGACAAGTTGACACTCTCAGAAACAATGTAGTCATATTTTATTACCGCCATTTTCTAAGCTGAAAAATGAGTCAGTCTTATAATCGACACTTTTTTTTAAAATTGTATCAAGCAGTCTAAATTAAGTGGCGTAATCAAACACATAAGCGCCGAAATAAAAAGTTGTAGAGATAACGCGACCTTCCGAGGTCTTTTACAATGCACATGGTTGGTTGGTTGGTTGGTTGGTTGGTTGGTTGGTCGGTTTAACATTTAATAATTTGTATTAAACGTCTTCTTTATGATTTACTATTGTGTACCACGAAGGAATGAAATAATAGTCAAGTTTAGCATTGTCTGACATTGGTTTAAAAATCACCTGTACCAGCGATCCATATTTTGCTGCTTCACCCAAAACGTATTCAAAATTGCAATCATCTATTGTATTGTAAATGCTGTTCAGAAAATCTGGGAAAAAGTCTTTGCGTGATATAGAGTTTATGCAATAATTCATATACTAAACATCTTGAGCCTACAAAGCGCCGTCATCGAGTTTCTTCCTCTTCTTTTTCTGCGTTCCTTGGCCATAGCTATACTGGGTAGAATGCGTAGTGCCTGGTCTTCTCCTGCACTTGTAACTCTGCAGAAGGTCTGCCCGCTGGCCTCAGCCGACACGTTCCAACTTCAGGGTAGCTCATCAGAAAGTTTAAAAATAAGAAAAAAATTCAGATTTGCATGAAAAAAAGGCAGGAGAATGGGCTGGGAA
>CM054138.1:21779999-21797499 GCA_028751875.1 Rapana venosa
TAGTCTCATACGAAGGGTAATTGGATAAGCCAGAGGCTTCTTTACACCAGGCCCTCATGGGGAAAAAGGGGGGAAAGATACGTGAAGAAATCTGAAAAAACACAATTATGAAAGCTGATAATAGACTTATAATCACTTAGTTATAATTCATGCTTTCAACAAGTCACAACGCTAGTCAGTTAGTTAAATAAGCCAAGCAATCAGTACAATAAACTAGTTACACATCCTTTACATGTACATACATACACAGAGAGAGAGAGAGTAGGGGGGGGGGGAGACTGTTTTGTAATTTCCTGCACGCAAGATGCTTTGTATACATACGTTCATAAACTGGACCGCAATTTACAACCATCCTCCAAAATAAGACTTGTAAGGCAACATGGTGGTCAGAACTCCAAATCAAAATCCCTTCAAACGATTCATTTATAATGATAAAAGACTCGAACCCACGCCCTAAAAATAACTGCAGGTCACAAGTCAAACAATTCTAACCACTAGGCTGAAGTGCCTCTTTAAGCATTCTCCCAAGTACCTTGAAAACGCCTGCTCCCCCTGTGGGGATCCCAGGTGTCCCGTCAGTATAAATAACATCCCCACCTTCTTGACATCCTGTGTTAGAAATTCCCCCTTTTCTATCCCTCTCTTTATTTCTGTCTTGTTCCTTTTCTTCCTGTCATTTCCTTTCTTGTCTATTTTCTGCCTTCTTGGTCCATTCTCAACTCTGTTTTGTTTCTGGTTTGTTTGCTTGTTTTTGTTTCCACAAAGACTTAAAAAAGAGAACGATCTTCTCCCATACCGAAATCGGCGGATGCACTAGGCCTGGACTTGTCAGACAACTTAATTAACGGCAGCGCAACGCAGTTTTGCCCATTTAACAGACAACAATAGTTGCTGTCTGAGCGTTCGACGACGACGAAGAAGAAGAAAACAGCAGCTGCTCCAAGAGCGGTATTGAGGTTGATGGTGATGGCCGACTCTCACACTAAAGGTAAAGGAGTCCCATAACCTATAAGGTCGTAGGGGAGTGAGGCATCAGAGACCTCACTTCTCTAGGGCTAGCATATTGAGGGCGGCGCCCATCTCCTCTCCCTCGCTGCCTTACCTTGCCTGACCCTAAAGAGGCAGGTACCCATTTACAGCTGGGTGAACTGTACTGAAGCCAAGGCGCGCAAACGGTCACCCATCCAACTGGTAACCACGCTCGATGCTGCTTAACCTTGGCTGTGGGGGAAAGCGAGCGCTCCGACCACTGAGCTATCCCGTTCCCTCACACTAGCCACTAAGAAAGGCCAAAGCCTGGACTCTTAGTGCTGGTATGTATATATATATATAGAGAGAGAGAGAGCACAGGTTAGGTCTACTTCTCGCCCCTCATAAATCAGTCCTTTCAGCAGGCCAGAGAAAATGAAGATCCGCACCGTCGTCGCTGAAGCCAAGGAAGAAGGGGCTGTTGCCAAACGAATGCAGCGAATAAACATAACTTAGGAGTACAGAGAGAGAGAGAGAGAGAGAAGAGGAGAGAGGAGAGGGGAAGAGGAGAGAGAGAGAAGAGAGAGGGAGAGAGAGAGAGGGAGAGGAGAGAGAGAGGAGAGAGAGAGAGAGAGAGAGGAGAGACAGAGGAGAGAGAGAGATCATGCAATACACACATGTGTGCATAAGCTCGTGTGTGTGTGTGTGTGTGTGTGTGTGTGTGTGTGTGTGTGTGTGTGTGTGTGTGTTTCAGCCAGTTGTGTACAAAGTTTTTGTGCAAACAGGTGCCAACAATGAGTAAATGCACACGCGCGCGCGCCTACATACACACACACAGAGACAGGTCTGCATGTACAAGCAGGCAACTTGCAAACATTATGTATTTCCCCAAAAGTGACAAGAATATTATTTGCGATTTCAACTGTCCCCCCCCCCCCCCCCCCCCCCCCCCCCCCCCCCCCCCCCCCCCCCCCCCCCCCCCCCCCCCACCCCCCCCCCTTCCTCCTCGCTCTTCAGATAGAGCTCCGAAGTTCACCAAAGGTGAGATTTTTGCGTCTGCGACCGCTTTTTCCCCCATAAAGGTAGCTGCATTCCGACTTCGGAAACACAAGTTGTGAATTGAACCTAACAATGTTGTCAAGACAGTCGGGAGGTACCTCCCTGCTCTCTCTAATTTTCAACTGTCATGGATCCTGTTGACACGCACAAGTTCATAAGTACACGGGTCCCCCTGGTTTAGAGTCTCCCCCGAAAACCTTGACAATCAGTCTGATTTTCCCGTCAAAACAGGGAAGAAAGAGCAAGGCTGGGAATCGAACCCAGAACCTCACGGTTTACTTGTCAACGTCTAAACCGTCCTGGTTCCGCCTTTTCTTTTGCTTGTTTCCTACAAAATTTACAAAACCGCATACACACGGGGACTGGATGTAAAAAAGCACATGAGTGCTTATTCCATTATCCTCGATATAAAAGAATAAATAAAATTTTAAAAATAAAATAAAATAAATTCCATCTGACAGCTAAGGTCACACACATCATGGCCGCGACATTCAATCAGGAAAACTGAGGGTCAAATAATAATTATAATCACTGAATCAGTTTTTTGCGAAACAGCATCGTGAGCAAACTTCCTCAAAAATCACTAGGGAGCACATAGCTTCTTTACCATAGATTATACGAGCAAGGCAAGGCCCTGGTAAGGATGTCAGTCCCGCCGCATAACATAACGATTACTCTTGATTCACAAGTCTTTCCGCTTTAACATAATGGTATATATACTTCCCCTTGATTCAACAAAAGATAAAGTGTCCACCAGCATCCTTAAAAAAAATGTCAAAAATTTTAAAAGCTCATGACGACGACAATGAAGACGATAATGACAATGAAGATAATGCTGATCATAGTCAAGATAATGGTGTTGATTATGGCAGTGATAATGGTGGCAGCAACATACTACTATACCGACAACGTAGGTCGATATATATCGACGGCGACAGCAATAACGTCGATGATGATGGAAGTATAAAAATTGAGACTTGGGTGTGAGAAATGCGATGAAGATTTACAGAAAGAGACAGAGAAGGGTGGGGAGGGGAGTGGGGAAAGATAGACAAAATTAGAGACAAACAGACAAAGACCAAGAAAGAGAGCGACACAGACAGTTCTATCTGAAGACAAGCAAACAGAGAGAACAGTTTACACATATTGAAAAAAAACCCTCAATGCAGACACACAAGCAAGCTACAATTAAAACACACACATACACGCACAATCTGAAAATAAAACTTTGACTTTGACTTTCATACACACACACACACACACACACACACACACACATGCACAATCTCAAAATAAAACTTTGACTCTGACTTACACACACACACACACACACACACACACACACACACACACACACACGCGCGCGCGCGCGCGCGCGCGCGCACAGAAAGAGACACGCACATGACTGTGTCTATATTCACACATGTATACAAAGTAGGAGACACTAAAAAAGACATACGTCAACCAGCTTACCTTGGGCACTCGGGCGTATTTGCCAGTGCGTGCGTCTCTGACCAGTGCGATATCCAGGCATTCCATTTCCTGAAACCAACGGTCAAGCAATCATTAAGCCATGTTACAATCTTTTCCAAATGACATATGCTTACCCAAGCAATCATTAAGCCATGTTACAATCTTTTCCAAATGACATATGCTTACCCAAGCAATCATTAAGCCATGTTACAATCCTTTCCAAATGACATAATTATGCTTACCCAGGTTCGAATCCCGTTCAAGAGGATTTTTTCCCTGGAGTTAACATCAGTGCAGACTCCACCCTCCCTAAAAGTCCTTTGGATGAGACTATAAACCGAGGCCCCGTGTGCGAACGCACGCAGAACATCTTGCGCACACGTTAAATCCTGCTCCGCTTTTCGAAAGAGTAGGACGGCCATGGTGTGCCGGTGGGAAAAATGGACAAAATTTACAAAAACTGCATACACACGGGGTCTGGATGTAAAGAAAAAAGCACATGCGTGCTTATTCCATTATCCTCGATATAAAAGAATAAATATATAGATAAATGTCTACTTGTCATACCGTTCTGTATCTTCTAATATGTCAGATAACTTCTACAAAGGAAAGAAACCTCAAGGGAGAAACTGAATAGTATAGCAGAACTTTTTCAGAGAAAAGAAAAAGTCCCCATTTAGTTTGCTTTCTGGAGCTCTTAGCTGTTGTGCTTATTTCTCGATTTATTACGAAGACGTTAAGGAAAGGCAGTATTCGTGCAGGATAACACAATAACACCATCACTCCTCTCTATCAAGTTACTTCAACACGTAGTAATATCATGGATACACAACCCATGTCAGTCTGTGTCGTTGGTATCGGGTGTCAGCCACTATGTTAGTAACACTTTTTTTTCTCCTGTGGTTTGTGTAAAGACGAAGGACTGATACATACGGGAATATATCGTGAGTTTTCCATCGTGAGACATGCGCTGCCAGATATGTTAACATTCAATATTGTCGTTACGTTTCTCGTTCGGTGAGAGAGAGAGAGAGAGAGAGAGAGAGAGAGAGAGAGAGAGAGAAGAGAGGAGAGAGAGAGAGAGAGAGAGAGAGAGAGAGACAGAGAGAGACAGAGAGGGGGGGGGGGGGGGGGGGTAAAAGTTCATTGGTTTGCTGGTTGTGTTTTTGCTTTGTTATGCTTTGAGTTGGGTTTTGATTGTTGTCTTGGGGTTTTGGGGGATTGGGTTTTTGTTGGTGGTGGTTGATGGGTTTGTTGGGCTTTTTTTTTTTTTTTTTTTTTTTTTGGGGGGGGGGGTGCTTGTTGTTTTGTTTGGGTGTTGTTGTGTTGTTGTTGTTTTTTTGTGGGGAGGGTTGGTTTGGGGGGTTTCGTTTGTTTTGAGTTTTGTTGTGGTTTTGTTGGCTCGTTTTGTTGGGTTTTTTGCTTGGGTTTTTCGTTGGGTTTTTGTTGTTGTTGTTGGGGGTTTTTTGGGGGGAGGGGGCAGTTGCTGTTGTTGAGTTTTGTTTCTTTCTTTCTGTCCTCTTCATTCCTTCTTTCCACACAATCCTTATAAACTTATTATTATGGAAGAATGGAATATGGTAGATTTTTATAATGCTTCCATAATCCACCAAAACCTGGTGAGGACCATGGCCTCTTTTGTACTGTGTTATTACCTTGTATTGTACTGTATTATATTGTGTTGTAGTATGTTGTGTTGTTTAGCAATTGCAATCACAAAAGTTTTCTCTACAAGAAATTCAAGTTACAATACCAAAGAAGAATGCGTGCACCATCATCCCCTTTAAAAAGAAGAGTTTTACCTGCATCAGTGCATGTATATATACATTTGTTTCCCGACTAGAGTGGCTTTTCTGCAAAAGAAAATTAAGCAGGGCCAACTCTCTTGTTGCCGTGAGTTCTTAAACGTGTACTAGATGCTTTTGCACAGGAAACCTCGCTGTATGCCGTCCTATCTTACAAACCCCGTTACCTAGATCCCAACAAATGTGTGGTTATGTGGATGGGGGGAAAACAGTACAGCTTGCTTTGAACGATATTCAAAGCTCAGTATCTTTCACTGTCTGTGACTGATTATCATTATCATCGCTAGACCACTGAGCCACAAGAAAATAGCAAACACGTTCAATACGAAAAACACATTACAAGATTTCTCTAGAGTCTAAACATAATGCTTGTCATGCACTGTATGTTTTTGTAACAACAAATTGAATTTGAAGAAAGGTTGGTTTTTTAATTTCTATAGACGTTCCCTTCATTATTTCCTCCGTAAGTACTATAAGTTCCAATAGATCCTCCCAAATCCATCTTTAATCTTTCGGCTTTTCGTGTAGTTAATTACTGCCACAGTTATTACTGCTGACCTTCGGGAGTCAGACCCTGTCATTAATTCAACGCTCCGTAATCATGTATCACTATTTCGGCTTCTCTCCACTCCCGATCTTTTCCCGCGCCGAAACCTCATCTGCTGATGTAAAGGCCTCAAGTTATCTATAGATGGCAGACGTATGTACATACACAGACATGCAGTAAAGGTTCTTACTCTGGCGGTAGTTTGGGTACTTACTGTCTTGTTTTCTGGAAAGTTCCCCTCACCTACGCAAGTTTCCAAAGGTTACGTCGTCTATGCTCTTTTGAGACTTCCTTCATTATGCTGCTGCTGCTCCTGCTTCTGTAGCGGTCGCTGCCGGCAGTTCTTTTTCTTCTTCATCTTCTTCATCATCATCATCTTCATCGTCATCGTCGTCGTCATCAGCTTCACCTTCTTCATCTTCTTCTTCCTCCTCCTTCTACGCCGTCGTTTGTGGGTTTTTTTTCCTTTGCAATTCTTCTTCTTTGCATTTCTCTTCTTCTTTGCAATTCTTCTTCTTTGCATTCTTCTTCTTCTTTGCAATTCTTCTTCTTTGCATTCTACTACTACTACTCTACTACTACTTCATCTTCTCCTCCTTCACCTCCTTCTCTTCTTTCTTCATTTCTTACTCTTATTTTATTCCTTCTTTCTTTCGCTTTCATCTTTTTTCTCTTTCTGCTTCTTTACTGACTCAGTAGTTGCTGCTTCTGCTGATGCCATTCTTCTACTTCTTCCTCCTCCTATCATTCTTTCTTCCTACTTCTCCTCTTACATTTCTTTCTTTTCTACTTCTTCTTCCTCTTCCTCCTCCTATCATTCTTTCTTTCTTCCTCATCCTCCTCTTATCTTTCTTTACTCCTCCTTCTCCTCTTATCTTTCTTTCTTTCTTCCTCCTCCTATCATTCTTTCTTTCTTCCTCCTTCTCCTCTTATCTTTCTTTATTCCTCCTTCTCTTCTTATTTTTCTTTCTTTCTTCCTCCTCCTCCTCCTGTCATTCTTTCTGTCTTCCTCATCCTCCTCTTATCTTTCTTTCTTCCTTCCTCCTTCTCCCCCAGTATCTTTGGCTGTAGGGGTAGATGCGCTGGCAGTATAGGCGGATGTTTATCATTGTGTGGTAACACTATTGTTCTTATCTTCCTTTCGGTCATTCATCCATGGACTGGACAACAAGCTCCAAAGGTCACTCTTAGTCTTACACAGCAGCAGCAGCAGCAGCAGCAGCAACCAGTGTGGTTGGTCTTAAGCTTTATGATACGACCATTCATGGTTTCGTTTGTGTGTGTTTGGTGTGTTTGGTGAGTGTGTGTGTGTGTGTGTGTGTGTGTTGTGTGTGTGTGTGTGTGTGTGTGTGTGTGTGTGTGTGTGTGTGTGTGTGTGCGTGTGTGTGTATGTGGTGTGTGTGTGTGTGTGTGTGTGTCTGTGTGTGTGCGTGTGTGTTGTTTGTGTGTGTGTGTGTGTGTGTGTGTGTGGTTGTGTGTGTGGTGTGTGTGTTTGTGTGTGTGTGGGTAGGGGGGGGGGGGGGGTCTGTGTGTGTCTGTGTGTGTGCGTGCGTGCGTGCGTGCGTGTGTGTGTCTGTGTGTGTGTCTGTCTGTCTGTCTGTCTGTCTGACTGTCTGTCTGTCTGTGTGTTTGTGTGTGTCTGCGTGCGTGTCTGTGTGTGTCTGCGTGTGTGTCTGTGTGTGGCTGTGTGTGTGTGGCTGTGTGTGTGTGGTTTTTAGTTTGTTGTTTTCTTTTTTGTTGGGATTTTTGTTGGTTTTTGTTGGGGGGTTTGTTTTTGTTTGTTGTTGTTGTTTTTTAGGTGGGGGTGTTTGGTTGGGTTTTTTTTTGTTTGGTTGGGGTTTTTAAAACTTTTTTCACAGATGGTGGTTCTTAGTTTCACGCGACTGAACTGACCATCACGATCTCCGTTTTGATTTGCTGCCAAGTGCTTGTCAGCTTTGCGATGATATGGCCGCTGAGAATCACGATCTCACTCTTGAATTCGTTGGAAGTAGCTCTCAAGTTTCTCTTGAAACGTTCGTTCATTCAAGGTCTTAGACTAGTACTCTTGACTCGTCGACAGCTTTTAAACAGCTTCCTGTTTCCGAGGCTTGTTGAGTTGAACTGCTCTCTTCTCTAGAAATAAATTTGTCAGCAATCACTTCTCGGTGTGGGAAAATGCTGAGACCAAAAGGAAAAAGAAAATAAAAACACCCAAAAAGTGAATGAGAGAGTTCTACCTTCTCTAGAAAATAAAAGGTTTTGATTTTTGCTTTGTTTGTTTGTTTGTGTGCTTGTTTGTTTGTGTGTTTGTTTGCTTGCTTGTTTGTTTGCTTGCTTGTTTGTTTGTTTGCTTGCTTGCTTGTTTGTTTGTTTGCTTGCTTGTTTATTTGTTTGTTTGTTTTTTCGTTTGTTTGTTTGTATTTCGTTCCTCGGCTATAGCTCCGATGTTCAGCCATGGTGAGATTTGTGCGCACTCGACCGGTTCTGCCCACCCTTAAGTTTAAGGAAGCCGCATTCCGACTTCGGGGACTTCTCTAAATTTTTCATGGCAGTTTTATATATATAATACATATCTGGCCTAGGCCAAAAGCTGTGTCAGTTATTGATGTCAGCTAATTGCCAAGGCCTACACTAAAATGTTGTTCTATTTCAAAATGTTGTGTTAAAAATTGCCTTCAGCCATGACAGGCTCTTAACATAACAACCTGCACTCTTAAGGAGAAAAAAAAATCCTCTGAAGTCGGAGTATGGCTGCCTATACTTCGAGGCGCTTAAAAACAGCCGTACACGCAAACTTCTCATTCAGGGTGCAATTTCATTTTGACAAGGGATTCCCAGGTGGGATGAGTGAGTCAGATCAGAGCGCACATTCTGGGCGACCCCCGCAGAGGGTTAAGCTGGAGAACGCCCAACAATATATATATATATATATATATATATATATATATATATATATATATATATATATATATATATATATATATATATATATATATAAGTCGGGAAACCCCATTCCATAATTGTGCCTGTGTGTTTTTGACTACTCGCTACAATAATGATGTAGCATGCAGATCCTCCAACAGCCCAGCTTGCTGAGCTGTGGGCCATGGTATGGTACGTTATATATCTGGCTGGTTTTACTGGTCGGTCACTGGGGAGTGAAATTGGCCGAATCCGGTCACACGTTATTTCCGACCTCGCTCTGTGCGTCAGCGATTATTGGGCGCTAAGCCTAGCCTAGTGAATATATATATATATATGTATATATGTCTTCATGGAGGCAAGACAGCCTAGTGGTTAGAGCGCTACACTGTGTGATCTGACGGCCCAGGAAAATGTTGGTCTTTTTGTTTTGGGGGTTTGTTGGTTTCTTGTTTCTTCTTCTCCTCGGTTGTTTGTTTTGTTGTTGTTAGTTGTTTGTAATATTGTTGTTGTTGTTTGTTCGTTGGTTGGTTGGTTGGTTGGTTGGCTGGTTGGATTTTTTTTTTTTGGGGGGGTAGTGTTTTTTGTTGTAGTAGTTGTTGTTTTGGGGGAGAAACGGGGGGGGGGGGGGGGGGGGGGGGGGGCTGTTAAGAGCCTGTGTGTTAGTCACTTGACTGGATTAGAGAGTGCGGACGGGTGTTCCTTTTGGGAGGGGAGGGTGGCGGTCCCCCTTACACTTTGAATAAGCCTGCACCCCCACTTTTTCCTACCCCCCACCCCCCTTTTAACTATATATATATATATATCCTTCCTTTATTACCTTCGTTCCTGCTTTCTATCTTCACTCCCTTCTCTCCTCCTCCTCCTCCTCCACCTTTAGACTTGGGTATGTATAAACCGCGACCCTTAGTAGAGAGAGAGAGAGAGAGAGAGAGAGAGAGAGAGAGAGAGAGAGAGAGAGAGAGAGGAGAGAGAGAGAGAGAGAGAGGAGAGAGAGAGAGAGAGAGAGAGAGACCACCAAACCAAGCGCTAACTAATCACACAGCCAGCTGGTCAGTAAGATGCGTTGAAGGAGGGAAGGGAGCCTTGCTTTAGCCTACCACGCAGGGCATGATGTGTTGAAGGAAGGTGGCAGGATGGTTAAGACGTTTGCCTGCCAACAAGTAATCCGTGAGGTTCTGGGTTCGATTCCCAGCCTCGCCCTTTCTTCCCAGTTTGACAAAAAAAATCGAACTGAATGTCAAAGTCCTTCGGATGAGACTATAAACCGAGGCCCCGTGTGCGAACGCATGCAGAACATCTTGCGCACACGTTAAATCCTGTTCCGCTTGCCGAAAGAGTAGGCCATTGTGTGCCGGTGGGAACAGATGACAAAATTTACAAAACCGCATTATCCTCGATATAAATTTTTTTTTTTTAAATCATGTCATCTGAGCGCTTTGATTTGCTTTACAAGATTCAGCGCTATATAAATTCCATACCTTATTATTATTATTATTATTATTATTATGTGTTGCTCCATGTGCCCACACTGACTGACACAGCCTACAGACCGATGATGAGGGCCAGACAGAACAGACAGAACAGAACAGACCGACTGTGTGACCACCAGTACAGACAGACACACTGACAAATTGGCCAGTACAGTCTGCTTCATTTTCATACCACTTTTAAAGTTTCTCTGTGTGAAATTCGGGCTGCTCTCCCCCCAGGGAGAGCACGCCGCCACAAGAACAGCGCCACCCATTATGCCAGACAGAACGGACAGAACAGACCAGACCGACTGTGTGACCACCAGTACAGACAGACACACTGACAAATTGGCCGGTACAGTGTGCTTCATTTTCATTTTCATACCACTTTAGTTTAAGTCACGGCCGATTTCTCTGTGTGAAATTCGGGCTGCTCTCCCCCGGGGAGAGCACGCCGCCACAAGAGCAGCGCCACCCTTTTTTTTTTTCTTGTCTGCAACTGTAATCGTTTCCCTATCAGTGTGATTTTTTCTTCTACAGATTTTTGCCAGGGACAACTCTCTTGTTGCCGTGGGTTCTTTTACGTGCGCTAAATAATTTTATGTAACACACGGGATCTCGGTTTATCGGTCTCATCAGAAAGACTTGCACCCAGACCACCACTCCGTGTCCTAGCGAATGGGGGGAAAGTTTTTGGCCCAAACGGGGTTCGAACCACCGCACACTTCCGACACGGACTTTTCACTTTCTAGGCAGGCGCGTTACCTCTTGACCACCGATCCACCAGATTTACAAACAGACCGACTGTTTGTGGCCAGCAGTACAGACAAACGGACAGCTTGGCTAGTTGCGCGGCCAAATTTACACACACAGACCGACGTTGTGGCCAGACACACTGACAAATTGGCCAGTACACACAGTGAGTGCGCTGCCAGATTTACAGACTGACTGACTGACTTTGTGGTGGGCAGACACACTGACAAATTGGCCAGTTACACTGTGCTGCCAGATGTACAGACAGACCGACCGACCGACCGACAGACCGACCACCGACTGTCTCTTGGCGTTTGTCTGCAGGAGAAAGGAAGGAACTCATGCCATTCCGTGGATGGATCGGCTGAGCAACTGCTTCTGCTCTGTTCTGCTCGCTGACCGAGAAAAAAAAACTGGCAGCTGAAAAAAACCTTCAGTGGTTAGAATTTTCGGACTACTAGTGATTTGAAGGGCAGAGGTATATAGCGTATAGTATCGTGCCGAATGAGCCGTCTAGATGAGGACGGTTTGTTTCGTTTCACGGATACACTGCGATACACAGACACAACGAATGAACAGTAACTACACACAGCTTAAGTATCCCACTACACCCCTGACAACAGACTTGTATACAGGGAACTGAGAGTGACACAAGCACTGAAACAGACAGATCCACTGCGATAAACAGACACAAAGAATGAACACTAGGCTAACTTCACCCAACTTGTGTATCCTACTACACCTCTGGCAAGCAGACAAGACGGGCGGACTGACACAGACAGACAGATAGGAGATACCGCGATACACTGACACATAGAACGAACACTACACGCAAGTATCCCACTACACCCCTGACAACAGACAGAACTGACGAAGTCTGTAACACAAACATACGATAAACAGAGACAAAGAATGAACAGTGATTACACACAACTTAAGTATCTCACTTCACCCCTCACAACAAACAGGAGAACTGACAAAGTGTAACACAAACATACATACTACGATAAACAGACACAAAGAATGAATAGTGATTGATTACACACAACTTAAGTATCTCACTTCACCCCTGACAACAAACAGACGGGAGAACTGACGAAGTGTAACACAAACATGCATACTGCGATAAACAGACACAAAGAATGAACAGTAACTTCACTCAATTTGTGTATCCTACTACACCTCTGGCAAGCAGACAAGACGGGTGGACTGACACAGACAGACAGATAGGAGATACCGCGATACACTGACACAAAGAACGAACACTACACTCAAGTATCCCACTACACCCCTGACAACAAACAGATGAGAGAACTGACGAAGTCTGTAACACAAACATACGATAAACAGACACAAAGAATGAACAGTGATTACCCACAACTCAAGTATCCCACTACACCCCTGACAACAAACAGATGGGAGAACTGACGAAGTGTTACTCAAACATACATACTACGATAAACAGACACAAAGATGACAACAAACAGACGGGAGAACTGACGAAGTGTTACACAAACATACATACTACGATAAACAGACACAAAGATGACAACAAACAGACGGGAAAACTGACGAAGTCTGTAACACAAACATACATACTACGATAAACAGACACAAAGATGACAACAAACAGACGGGAGAACTGACGAAGTCTGTAACACAAACATACATACTACGATTGACACAAAGATGACAACAAACAGACGGGAGAACTGACGAAGTGTAACACAAACATACATACTTCGATAAACAGACACAAAGATGACAACAAACAGACGTGAGAACTGACGAAGTGTAACACAAACATACATACTACGATAAACAGACACAAAGATGACAACAAACAGACGGGAGAACTGACGAAGTCTGTAACACAAACATACATACTACGATTAACAGACACAAAGATGACAACAAACAGACGGGAGAACTGACGAAGTGTAACACAAACATACATACTTCGATAAACAGACACAAAGATGACAACAAACAGACGTGAGAAATGACGAAGTGTAACACAAACATACATACTACGATAAACAGACACAAAGATGACAACAAACAGACGGGAGAACTGACGAAGTGTAACACAAACATACATACTACGATAAACAGACACAAAGATGACAATAAACAGACGGGAAAACTGACGAAGTCTGTAACACAAACATACATACTACGATTAACAGACACAAAGATGACAACAAACAGACGGGAGAACTGACGAAGTGTAACACAAACATACATACTACGATAAACAGACACAAAGATGACAACAGACAAAAGAACTGACGAAGTGTTACACAAACATACATACTGTGATAAACAGAGAACGAACAGTAACTACACTCAACTTAAGTATCCCACTACACCCCTGACAAACAGACAGACAGACGAACTGACTGAGAGTGACACAGACAGATACACTGCAATAAACTAAACGGACACAAAGAATGAACAGTAACCACACTTAAATATCCCATTGCACCCCCTGACAACAAACAGGCAAGACAGGCGAACTGACACAGACAGTACAGACAGAACTGTGATTAAACAGACACAAAGAACGAACAGTAACCACACTCAACTCAAGTATCCCACTACACCACTAACAACAAACAGGCAAACTGACTGAGAGTGACCCAGACAAAATAATTATAACTGTGATAAACAGACACAAAGAACGAACAGTAACCACACACACGACTTAAGTTTCTCGCTACACCCCTGACAACAGACAGACAAGCGAACTGACCCAGAGTGACACTGACAGAGTTACTGCAATAAACACACACAAAGAATGAACAATAATTAGCATTCATCTTCAGTACGCCCCTGACAACAATCAGACAAGACGGGCGAACTTGACACAGACAGTAACTACACATACACAAAGAATGAACAGTAATTAATTACAATTTAACTCTTAATACCTTATCCCACCCTTTCCACCTTCACCCCAGCAACCACTCATGTCAAGAGATTAGGCCAGGCGCGGAAGAAGTTTAGTCCTAAGTTTACTCCTGTCACCAAGGTTAAGCTGGGGGCCTTTGTTTGGTCACAATCTAGGTAAGGCTTTCCTCTTTCCCTGTCACGCTCTTTTATTTTTGTTATTTCCTCTCAACCTTGCTTCTCTCTCTCTCTCTCTCTCTCTCTCTCTCTTCTCTCTCTCTCTCTCTCTCTCTCTCTCTCTCTCTCTCTTCCTCATTTCAGGTCTCAATATCCATTCACTCGCCTTTTTCCCCAAAAATTTTTTAACTAAGGGACAACGATATTTTAGATTAAGGTTGCCTTTCCGGGAGGATGATTTAAACAATGGAGAAAAATGGGCCTTACATCTAGATTTTTTTTTAATGCACCCTCGTGGTTAAGTATGTCATGGTGTGAAACACTAAATTTGTATATTTCCCTCAGCCAAGTTAAGCAGCTGTCGAGGCAGTTACCACTTGGACGGGTGACCGTTTGCGAACCTAGGCTTCAGTGCAGGTCACTCACTGTAAATGAGTACCTGCCCTCTTTAGGGTCAGGGAAGATAAAGCAGCGGGAGAGAGGAGAAGGGCGCCGCCCTCAATGTGCTGGCGTCTTCCTTTCCCCTCCCCACGACCTGGTAGGTTATGGGACACCTGCCCCCTTTATATTATTTATTCGGTGTTTACATACATATAAACGCACTAAAAAAAAAAAATCCCCCTAAACAAACTTAGCTCTTACATTGAGAACGTGACTCGTACACGAATGGTGACAAGTTTCGGTGATCAGGTGCGCCATGGAAATGACAGCACCTCCGCATCATCTCATTGAACAGTCGTTGTCTAACAAGCTGCCATTTTCAAAACCGGAATTCAAATTGTGGCCAACTAGCTAGCTCTTACATCGCTAAGATTCTCATCATAAGATTATACTTTATTTGTGGCTGGTTTTAGGGGAGGGGGGGGATGGGGTTGTTTGGTTGTTGTTTTTTGGGGGGTTGTTGGAGTTTGTTTTGTCGTTGCTGTTTTTTTGGGGGGTCTCCATTCCTCTGCTGCTTCCTCTTTATCTTCTTGTTTGGTTTTCAGGCTGGTGGTCTTTGTTGTCGATGTCGCTTATTTATTCTTTTTACCTTTTGCATAAGTGGATTTTCTAAAACAAAAAAAATATTTGTCTTTAATGAAATTTCTTTTACACGCAGTCACGACTTTGCGCATAACATCACTGCGTTATTCAAGCCTCGAAGACCTTTACGCCGATTTAATCTCAGTGAGTGCGTGCATGTCTGCCTGCCTATCCGTCTCTTTGTGCGAGTTTCTCGGAGACAGACAGACAGACAGACAGAGACAGACAGACATACAAACCGACAGAGCGAGCACACTCCTCTCACTGGTGCATGACTGAAAGTAAAGCAAGTTCGTGTGCATAGATCGTCGCTTCGTAGTAGTGGTGGGTGGGTGGGTCTATTTGCGCATGCTTGTATGAAAAAATATACACCTACTTTATGGACCTTATCTTTCCTAGAAACTTCTTTGATGCTTGACACACGCCTGAGCTATATTCTGCCCTGGCAGCTCTCTCTCTCTCCACGTTCGTTACCTTTTATTTCCAGTCATTTTCTGCACAAGGCAGTCAAGGCCTTGCCATCACGCACCACCAACCCGCAGGAAGTCAGGTCATTTTCATAGATATATATATATATATAATATATATATATATATATATATATATATATATATATATATATATATATATATATGCATAAATCATATATACATATATGCATAAATCATATATATATATATATATATATATATATATAATCCTGGAGGGCGGGGGTGTGTAGCCTAGTAGCCAGGTAACAGAACTCGTGATCTGACGGATAATGAATTCGGGTCTCTACTAAGGAGTCCATTCGTTTGTTCTGAGATTGTAGGACAAACTCTTTTGGTCGTTGTTGTTCTTGCTGCTATTGTTGATGATTGTTTTGTTTTGCGGTTGTTTGTTTTGTGTTGTTTTTTGTTTTTGTTTTTTTGGGTTGGTTTTTGTGTGTTTTTTGTTTTTTGTTTTTTTTGTTGTGGTTTTTTTGGGGGGGGTTTGGGGGGGTGGTTGGTTGGTTGCTGTTTACCTGAGAAGAAACACTGGTACTGATTCTCTTCCCTGGAAAGCCCTTCTGAGGGATGAGACTAGGGTGTATATCAACACAGGTTCTGTGCGCAAACGCATGTACAGAACCTTGCAACTCAACTGTCTCAATGGGCGCTGTAGTCGGTAGGAGGAGCTCCTCGCAATGCCATCAGGGTTCGCCATCTCTCTCTCTCTCTCTCTCTCTCTCTCTCTCTCTCTCTCTCTCTCTCTCTCTCTCTCTCTCTCCCCTGTCTGTCTCTCTGCTGAGTTCTACGATCTCCTGTAGCCCTCCCAGATCACTGATGTCAGTGATGTTGGCAATGTAGGATGTTGGTGGTCTTTCCTCTTTTCCTTCTGCCCTCAAGCTTACCTTGGAGAACACGTCGTCACGAGATGTGCCTGTGTGTTTCTGTTTGCAGAGCAAATACGTTAAATAAAGTCCCATCTGCACGCAGGTCAATGATGACCGCTAGCATGACTGATATTAAGGACATACCCAGCATGCAACCTGTATCCTAAAGCGACTTCTCATGGAGCTGATTAAGAAGAAAGAAGTCGAGTCAAATCAAGACATAAATCATAATTCATCTGATTTTTTTTGGTTCTTTTAATGGCGCAGTCAACCTCACTCCATCTGCAGTTTTTTGTTGTTGCTTTTTGTGTGTGTGTGTGAGTTTTTGGTGGGGTTTTTTGGTTTGCTCTTCGTTTTGTTGTTGTTGTTGATTTAAGAGGGGGGGGGGGGGGGCATAAAATAAGATATAAAGGTTTCCTCCATAGCAAATTGGTGATGTTACAACATAAAAACAACGACAGCAACCAACATAGCTCTACACATTGACAAAGTTCCAAGTTTCCCACTATAAATTATAAAGCAGGCTTCAGTATGGAAAGGAGGAAGACCTCTTTTTTTCCCTCCCCTTCTTTATCACTTATAATTATTTCTTGCCTAGCGTGTGAGCGTGGAGCACTGTGTTTCTCAAGCTGCTGAAGGCGTGTGAGCGTTGAGCACTGCCTAGTGTGGCTCCTGTTCTGATGATTTTGTGCTGAACCTCGCACTCCACTCATCAGGCTGGTTAAGTCACAGCAGTTGCCCGGAGATTTATCATCACATATTATGAACCTGACGAGTGTCACACGCCTTCACTCTTATCTTCCGCAAACATCTCTTTGAAAAGAAAGTATATGTTGATTGTATCACACATATCAACAACACACACACACACACACACATATATATATATATATATATATATATATATATATATATATATATATAGTTATATAATATATATATATATATATACATCCTGGGGGCGGGGTGTAGCCTAGCAGCCAGGTAACAGAACTCGTGATCTGATATATATATATATCACGTGTAGGTGAAACGTGAATTAGGAATTACAGGAACTCCTGATTGACTCTCA
>CM054138.1:21802499-21814999 GCA_028751875.1 Rapana venosa
GCTTCATTTTCTCTAAAGTAATAAGCCATTTTTTACACACACTCAAATACACATGCTCATTCATGAATACACATTCTTCCCTCCTTTCTCCTCATAATTTTTTCTTATCGTCTATAATATCACTCAGTGTCAAAGTGGAATTAAACCTGAAGTGAAGAAAATACACACATGCGCGCGCGCGCGCATACACACACATACATACATGTGTACACGCACACATACACACACAGAGATATATATACACATATGCACACACACAGATATATACACATACACACACACACACACACACACACACACACACCACACTACACACACACACACACACACACACACACACACACACACACACACACACACACACACAGCATGTCACTGTTTATCGCCTAGTTCTTGACACGCCTGATTGTATTCTTGCTGGCCAGGGTTCGGGGTTGGATGACACGCGTGTGCGTGCGTGCGTGCGTGCGTGCGTGCGTGCGTGCGTGTGTGTGTGTGTGTGTGTGTGGTGTGTGTGTGTGTGTGTGTGTGCGTGTACATGTGTGTGTGTTTGTGTGTGTGGGTGTGTGTCTGTGTGTGTGTGTCTGTCTGTGTCTGTTACTCTGTACTGGCTGTTTGTATGGCTGTTTGCATCTGTGTGTCTGTCTGTCTGTCTGTCTGTCTGTCTGTCTGTCTGTCTGTCTGTCTCTCTCTCTCTCTCTCTCTCTCTCTCTCTCTCTCTCTCTCTCTCTCTCTCTCTGTGAAAGAGAGAGAGAGTTGGGGGGGGGGGGGGGGGGGGGGGGGGGGGGGGGGGGGGGGGGGGGGATGAGGAGAGGGAGGGAGACAGACAGACTGACAGACAAAACACTGAAGCAGACAGTGTGTGTTGTGTGTGTGTGTGTGTGTGTGTGTGTGTGTGTGTGTGTGTGTGTGTGTGTTGTGTGTGGTATGGTGTGGTGTGTGTGTGTGGTATGGTGTGGTGTGTGTGTGTGTGTGTGGTGTGTGTGTGTGTGTGAGTGTGTGCGTGCGTGTGTGTGTGTGTGTGCGTGTGTGCGTGCGTGTGCGTGCGTGCATGTGTGTGTGTGGTGTGGTGTGGTGTGGTGTGGTGTGGTGTGGTGTGTGTGTGTGTTCTTATTCTTTTCTTTTATTTCGAGGATAATGGAATAAGCACTCATTGCCTTTTTATATCCAGTCTCCGTGTGTGTGTGTGTGTGTGTGTGTGTGTGTGTGTGTGTGTGTGTGTGTGTGTGTGTGTTGTGTGTGTGTGACTGTGTGTGTGTGCGTGGTGTGGTGTGGTGTGGTGTGGTGTGGTGTGGTGTGTGTGTGTGTGTGTGTGTGGCTCTGTGTGTGACTATGTGTGTTCTTTATTCTTTTTTCTATTCTTTTATTTCGAGGATAATAGAATAAGCACTCATCGTTGTTGTTTTTTACACCTAGTCCCCGTGTGTGTGTGTAGGTGTGTTTGTGTGTATGTGTGTGTGTGGCTTTGTGTGTGACTGTGTGTGTGTGTGTGTGTGTGTGTGCGCGCGCGTGCATGCGTTTATGCTTTCTTACTTGCTTTCTTACCTGCCTGCGTACCTATGTGTATGCATGCATAATTGTCTCCGAGCATAGGAATTTTAGGGTTTTGGTGGGGTTTTAAGCATTATCATTCTCTCTGAAATCTAAAAAGTACAACCAATCTTTATATAAAAGAAATAAAGTGTTCAACAACAAAACAACAACAACAACAAATTATACAAAATTATTCAGTAACCTCGAAACATTACTACTACCATTTTTCCTTTCCCTCTTTCTTTTCTCTCCCTCCGTCCTTCTCGACCCACCGTAAACCTCACGAAAACGTTATTCCTACATAATGTACATTATAAATCCTTGTTCGTCAACGGCGCTATTCGCCACTGGCTTGCATGCTTTGCAGACATGTAACAGAACCGGCACTTGACATGTATGCCACTGTGTGTGAATCCAGGCATCATGCATTGATCCGTTTCCATCCTACCCTCTTTACGTCCCCCACTCCCATCCCCCTCAACTGCCCCCCCCCCCCCCCCCCTCCCCCCCCCCTTCCCCCATCCTCACCACCCTCACCTTCTAGCACGCCCTCCATAGCCCTCACACGACTTGCCCTTGTCGTCAAACGTTAGATCTCTCTCTCTCTCTCTCTCTCTCTCTCTCTCTGTGTCTCTCTGTGTCTCTCTGTGTCTCTCTGTCTCTGTCTCTGTCTCTCTCTCTCTCTCTCTCTCTCTCTCTCTCTCTCTCTCTCTCTCTCTCACGTGTGATGCACAATCATATCATTCACGAGCTTCAGCGCACGCGCGCGCGCACACATAAACACACAAGATGAGAAGGAGGAGGATACCATGCTATAATACTGAAATACTAGTTCTACTAGTTCTAAACTATCTTCCCTGATGAAATGCAGTCTACTGTTTTGCATGATGAGCGTATGTGGTGATGTGTCCCAGATTTATATTAATTACAGCTAAATACAAAAATAAAACTAAACAAAATTAAAAAACAAAACAAAAAACAAAACACACACACACACACACAACAAAACCCAAAAAAAAACATCGTTTTTTTCTCTTATTGCTTCAATATTTTAAAATGCCTTGTTTGGTAATAAACGGTAGTAGTTACCCCAGTAATCTACACGTGTGATCATCATAACACAGACTATCTCCTGTTGTTACCAAATGCTTGATTGGAAACACACACACACACACACACACACACACACCAAAAATCCCCAACCCAACTTCATTTATTCATTCACCAACTTCAGTAGGGCAGTTGTATGTAACGGGTCTTTTTCTCCCTGCCAGGCCTGATATAACAATAATAATAATAATCATCCACCACTCCAGTTGCTGAGCACTGTGTGGGGTTTGGAGATAATACAGTATTCGTATTCATAGCCTGTACACCGTGTCCGATCTATTGTTTCACGTGCGTTTGATCCGCAGCTGATCTAAAAAGGCCCTCTCTCTCTCTCTCACACACACACACAGACACAGACAAGAGCTATGGTTTATGCGGCGAAATACTGACGACCTTCCGAATAATTTAGCACCACCAACGCTGCCAACCTTGGCCGACCTATTGTGTGATACAGGGAGACAGATGGAAACAATACCACTCTCTTTTCTTTTCTTTTTTTTAACCCTGTCTGACATACATGTATGTTCTCTCTCTCTCTCTCTCTCTCTCTACTCTCTCTCTCTCTCTCTCTCTCTCTCTCTCTCTCTGTGACATTATTCTCTCCTCTCTCTCTCTCTCTCATTCCTCTCTCTCTCTCTCTCTCTCTCTCTCTCTCTCTTCTCTTCTCTCTCTCCGTCTGACATGTACCCTCTCTCTCTCTCCCTCGCTCTCTTTCTCTAGAGCTCCATGCTATGATGTACATGTATACGTCTTCATATGAGTCTTTCGTGTCATAGTCAATTTCATGGTGTGTGTACATGTGTTGTGTGTGTTGTTTGCGTGTGTGCATGTGACAGTGTACGTGTTTGTTTGTTTGTTTGTTTGTGTGTTGTGTGTGTGTTTGTGTGTGTGTGTTTGTGTGTGTGTGTGTGTGTGTTGTGTTGTGTGTTCGTTTTAATGTCTACATCCTAAAAAGTGATTCCAGAGAGAGAGAGATAGAGAGAGAGATATATAATATGTGTGTGTGTGTGTGTGTGTGTGTGTGTACGTGTGCAGGTGGGTGTGTGCATGGATGTTCCTCTGTTTAGTATTTTTTCTTTCAATTCAAATTATATAAGATAATAAGAAAATTAAAAAAATCAATGGGATGTGTGTGTATCTGTAACACTATCAGTGTATATACAGAGACAGAAAGAGAGACAGAGACAGGCAAACAAAAAGGAGACAGTGGGATGGGAGTAAACAGCCACTAACACTAGTAACACAGACACTGAGACAGATAGACAGGGGAGGGGGGGGGGGGGGGGGGGGGGGGGGGGGGGGGGACTGGGGAGACAGACTGAGAGACAGAAAGATGGAGACAGAGACACACATGCATTTGGATGATTTTATAAAGTTCTTCTCTTGCCTTTGCTGACACTATATATATATATATATATATTATATATATATATATATTATATGGGACCACTTGGCTGGATACAAACCTTATGACCTCCCTTAGTTGTAGCCTTTTAATAATATGATATATCCCCAAATATAAGGCACAAAGATTCACTAAGTGTTTATTTTCTTCTATTTAAGCATTTTGCGCAACATACATTTACAGCATATTTTCTTTCTCTTTTTATCATCATCTTTTGATGGCAGCTTTGACTGGTCACAAAAATACTAAATATTTTTGTGTTAATGCCATTGACACTTCTGAATTATGGAAAGTGTCTGGCTGTAAGATACCACCAAGCTTTACTAACATCATCATGTGGCTTATGCCTTGTGATAAGAGCATGTCTAGAAGCTAAAATTTTAGTTGGTCAAGATAAAAGCATCATTATCCTATAAAATTTTGCCACTGAAAACTGCTGGGGGGTTTTACAACAAGAATTTGATAAATCAACAATGATTCAATACTTTATAAATTATCCTTTGAATGATCAAGAATACTTAAATGATTGCCTGCGCTTGTTTTTCTTAAAAAAATTTGGTAACCATCTCTAAAACAAAGCCATAGGATGTCAATAGTATTCTGAATGATATCATATTTGTAAACTGTATAGAACAGATTACTACATGGAGTACTTCTTTATCTTGACTTAATTCATTTTCTTTTACAGATTCTGATTAACTAAAATGGTAATACATAAAAAAAATTTTCTTTCAACAAGAGATCATGTTTATGAGACCTTTACTGTAGGATTTATCACTGCTTTATAGTACATTATCTTTAGAAAGTATACAGCTGATTGAATATGTAATTCTGGCAAAATATAAAATCTGAAGCAAAATTGTTATGTCTTCTTGTAATCAGGTGGAAAATTCAGCTGAACTGTAAAAATCACAAATTGATTTTAATGGCTAGATCCTGGGTTTGTTGATCCATTGCACCAACTGCAAGAATAGTGTTTACCAAGCTATCCTGCTTTTCCCAACACAGATCATTTTACTTTATTACCATTACAGTATGTTTCAGATGAGTGAAACCTATTTGACTGCTCTCTCACTATATCAACATGCGATTTTTACTGACTTTTTTTCTCTCACAAATTTGGGCAGAAGATATATTTAAATGGTTGAATTTGATCAGTCTGATTTTGGTCTGCTGTGTTCAAGTTAAAAACTAGGTTGTTATGTGAAAAGGACTGGTTGGTGTCTTTTTTTAATTTTTTTTTTTTTATCACAAGTACAATGTAGATTTTTTTCCCCACATCCAGCCTAAAGACCCACTTGTTTCTAACCTAGGATAGATCTCCCTCCCCCCCCCCCCCCCCAGCTACTCACAGCTCTTATCTATTCTTACTTTTCAACAGTCATCTCCATTTCCCTGCCTAGGTGTCAACTGTCATGACTGTGTGTGGTTGTCAGTGTCTAGATTTATCTACCTTTGTGAATGGCTAGCTGCATGCATGCATGTGAACATTTCCAATGCAAGTGCTTTGATTTATTTGATTATATTTATATATTATTACATCTACAGCATGGACCAGTTTAGTTTTTTCTTAATGAAACAATTTTTCTCTTTTTTTTTCACACCTCACTGCCATTTGTAAAGTAAAATCAACAAAGTTTTTTCCCAAATTTATACAAGTATTAATGAATTAATGCAAGAGGAAATGATAGAATTTTTAGATCAATTGCTGAATCTTGTAAAGCAAACAAATCAAAGTCAAACCGCTTACCAGTTATATCCATGAGCCTATGTGCAGCTCTCTAGACATGATTGACGATTCATTGGTTATTCATTTTATTTTTTTAGGAAAGAATTTCATCAATCATAACAAATTTTATCTTTCATATCTGTGCATTTAATAATAGTAATTTAAGTTGATTATACAGACACACACACAGTCTCACACACACACACACACACACACACACACATTGTGTACAGTCTACACATCACAAACTGCAGTACAAAGTTCTACAAAGCAATAATTATTTCAACACCTTATAACAGAAAAAAATTATCTGAAAATCTCAGTAAAGGGGTTTACATTAATTATTAATTCAGATTTTCAGCATATTTTTCACTCTATCACTACCACTAGTATTTTGATCAGGAAAATAATTAAGATCTGCTAAATCATAGTAAATGATCACAACTTGACTATTCCTAAATTGCAAGTATTACTATTGGTATTACAGAGATTGATATTTTGGTTGGTTGGTTGGTTGGTTGGCTGGCTGGCTGGCTGGTTGGTTGGTCAGTTGGTTGGTTGGTTGGTTGGTTAACTGGGTGGGTAGGAGGTTGGTAGGAGGTTGCTTGGTTGATTGATTTGTTGGTTGGTTGGCTGGTTGGTAGGTTTTGTTGAACATTGCTATATTTTAATTTTGTCTTCAGGATGATGTTCATAGTACTCAATCTTTTTTACTTCACTTACTGATCATGTGATGATCATAATCTGAGCAATTAGATACAGGTTACGAAAAAAAAATTTTTTAACCTGAAGCTCAATGAGTCAATAACACCAAAACACATCGAGATCAACTGACATCTGACACCATACTGGCGATAGTGATTTTGTCACCTAACTATACTTTTTTTTTTTTAAGTTCTCATCCTGGGTTGATCCTTATCTTGAAAGTAGAGAGAGAGAGAGAGTGTGTGTGTGTATGTGTGTGCGTGTGTGCACAACTACAACACATACATGTGTACTGTGTGTCAGAGTGTGTTTATTTATTTTATATTTTATTATTTTATATCGAGGATAAGAGAATAAGCACATATGTGCTTTTTACATCCAGTCCCCGTGTGTATGTGGTTTTGTCAATTTTGTCATCTGTTCCCACCGGCACACAATGGCCTGCTCTTTCAAAAAGCGGAACAGGATTTAACGTGTGCGCAAGATGTTCTGCTTGTGTTCGCACACAGGGCCTTGGTTTATTGTCTCATCCAAAGGACTTTTGGGGAGAGTGGAGTCTGCACTAATGTTAACTCCAGGGAAAAATATCCCCTTGAACGGGATTCGAACACAGGTCATCAGATTGCGAGCACAATGTTCTAACCACTAGGCTATCCCGTCTGTTTGTGTGTGTCTGTGTGTGTGTGTGTGAGAGTGTGTGCATGTGTGTGTGTGTGTGCACGTGTATATATACATGTGTGTGACTGTGAGTGTTCTGTTAAATTCTATTCAATTCTTTTATATCGAGGATAATGGAATAAGCACGCATGTGCTTTTTTACATCCAGTCCCCGTGTGTATGCAGTTTTGTAAATTCTGTCATCTGTTCCCACCGGCACACAATGGCCTACTCTTACGAAAAGCAGAACAGGATTTAACATGTGCGCAAGGTGTTCTGCGTGCGTTCGCACACGGGACCTCAGTTTATAGTCTCATCCGAAGGACTTTTGGGGAGAGTGGAATCTGCACTGATGTCAACTCCAGAGGAAAATATCCCCTTGAACGGGAATCGAACCCGGGTCGTCAGATTGCGAGCGCAATGTTCTGACCACTAGGCTATCCGAGTGTGAGTGTGTATGTGACTGTGTCAGTTTGTGTGTGTGTGTGTGTGCGTGTGCGTGTGTGCATGCGTATGTGTGTGTGTGTGTGTTTTCATGTTGTATTGAAAATGTGTGTGTGTACTGTGTGCACATACACGATATTGTGTGTGTGTGTATTTGTGTGGGTAGTGTACAACAACACATGTGCACTGTGTGTGTGAGTGTGTGTGTGCATGTGTGCATGCATGTGTGTGTACACATGCATATGTGCATGTGTGTGTATGTGTGTGTTTGTGTGTGTGCATGTGTGTGTGAGTGTACACATGCATACATGCATGTGTGTGTATGTGAGTGTGTCACTGTGTGTCTTTTTGTTTACAGTGTGTGTGTATGTATTCATACATCAGTTACATGTACAGTGCTATAAATTGTGAATTCATGAATACATTCTTCCCTACTAAAGCTACAGGCGTGTACAAATTCAAGTACCCAAAAATATCACCCAAAAATATTATTGTGTACACAAAGATGTACTGATGTATCATGCGATGTATCATGTATCATTGTTTGTGATACATGTACTGATGACAGTGACGTAGTATGTCATGTGTTTATTGTCAACTTCCAAAGTACACATTACGTTAACAGACACACATAGTAATTAGTACTGATTGACACACACATGTGCGCACATGCACACAGACACACATGCACACACACTGACAGAACACACATTATATTAAATATGTCACACACACATATATGTATACTAAACATGTAATGATATACATGTTCACGCACAGTGACACACACACATACTCACTCACTCACTCACTCACAGTCTCACACACATACACACACACAATTTAGAAACTGCATGAGTGAGCGCTGCGGCCACATATGCCACATGCACTGATGTAGGTCATCTGTCGCATGACCTACCAGTGACACATCTCCAATAGTGCAAAATGATCTGGATGGCCACAGGTGTGAATATTTAATTACAGTACAGTCTACCCTATACACAGGTCTTCTGTCATGTAGTATTGTATGTACTCACTGATTGCCTCTGAGGAAACATCCTATACATCACCTACACTACAAACACAAAACAGTGATTTTAATCAGTATCACATTCAGTGATTCACAGAAAATGTTGTTTGTAACCACCCTTAATTTGCACTAACAGTAACACCTAAGTGCTTTTAAACAGTATCACTATCAGTGCTATCAGTATCACTGCTACAGTAAAGATCAGCATTTATGCTGATCAAAATGCACTTGACCAAAAAAGGTATTGTGATCTCAGTAAACAGAATTTATAACCTTGGCTTAAGCTGCAAATTCTGATTGCACTTATTGACTTAAGAATCTATAGCAGAACTTTTGACAGTCTTTCAAAGTGTCATGTTAGCATCTATATTATAGATCTATAGATCTACACGACCAACATTAGACACTGAGACTGTAGTGAGACTTAGTGAGTGTGAGACAGTGTTATATTCAGTATGAAGTGCTGAAAATTCTAATTGCACGAAACAACTACAAGACAGATTCTAGACAGTGAGCACTTTCAAAGTTTCAGTATCACAGCAAAATATGCTAACTGCACAATATCCATTCATATGCTTGCGCAGGTCTATATAATACATCAGTATGTCATTATATGGCAGACACTAGACTGTGTTATTATTCAGTATCAAGTGCTGCAAATGCTGACTGCAGTGGTCTTATAAGTTAATTTTACAAGTTACATTCAGTCTTCACACACTACTACACTGTACTTTTAAAGTTTTATTCAGTATCAACTTGCAAATTATGCTGATTCTATATAATCCATGATTGCACCAGTCATTAACATCCTAAACTAAACTTTACCAAATGTTCACTAAACAATGCTTTTATTCAATGGTATTAAGACTGCAAACACAGTATCTTTAGAAACAACCCCTGCTGAGACAGGCAACAAATTTACAAAATAAAAATTACAAATTCAAAATTTACAATTTTAACAAAAGAAAAAAAAGTAAAAGAAAAAAACACCTTGATTTATGTAGAATAATTAAAGTAAAATTCCTTTTGATTCTCACAGAAAGTGTGTGAGGGTTTTTATTCTTGTTATTTTGTTGTTGTTGCTTGTCTGTTAGAAGGGTTTGTTAAAATTGTCTTAAATATTGTTTTTTGTTTTATTTGTTGACTTTTTTTTAGTTAGGGTTTTTTTTGTTGGTTTTTTGTTTTGTTAAATTGTTTTTGTTTTGTTTCTTTTTTGGGAGGGAGGACGGGTTGTTTGTAGGTTGTTGTTGTTTTTTTTGTTGTTGTTGGGGTTTTTTTTTGGGGGGGGGTGTTTTTGGTTAATTTTTCTATTTTACTAGTGACTATTGTATCACCAACATATTGTCTGAAGAATAACAAGGGCTCTGTCTGCGTGTGTGTGTGTGTGTGTGTGGGTGTGCGTATGTGTGTGTGTGCGTGTGTGTGTGTATGGGTGTGTATGTGTGTGTATGTTTCAAAATTGTATACAAATCTGTCGCATGGAACATGATACATGTAAACATGTAATGTATACATTACATGTGTTTGTGTGAAAGTGGACAAATTGTGTGTCACTGTGTGTGTGTTTTTTGTATGTGTGTGTCAGTGCATGTGCGTGTGCATATATGTTGTGTTTGTCAGAGTGTGAGCCTCTGTCAATTTGTGTGTATGTGTCTTCAATTTTACGTCTGTTTGTGTGTGTGTGTGTGTGTGTGTGGTGTGTGTGTGTGTAACTGTAAGCCTCTGTGTGTGTGTGTGTGTGTGTGTGTGTGTGTGTGTGTGTGTGTGTGTTGTGTGTGTGTGTGTGTGATGAGTATAAAATCATTCATATGCATACCTCATGCATGTTGAATAATTTACTTAGTATGGGTGTGGTTGTCTTCATTACGACATTAGTGCACACAAGATCTGCTTATTTAGGATACTGATCAACCTTCAAATTGTGCTCAAAATGAGAATCTTTGTGTGCCTCAGCCTGTGCATGGAGATGTACATGTATTATAAAAATGTTGTCCACAACATGCACTAGTAAGAGTACATGATCTCACTGATCTGCTCACCATCAAACATTAACACTGTGCACACACTAAACAAAAAAAAGTACATCAACACTTGTTTACAAAAAAAAGAAAATTTTAATCTTGAACTGTAGTAGCAGTATCAAATTTGACTTTTGTTTCTGTTTGCACACAAGCATTTAGTAGATGTATTAGGCTAATTTATTATATTCCATAACACAAAAATGTCATCTACCTGGACATTTCATGTTACTGTTAACAATGGAAGCTAAAAACATACTTGGAGCAAAAAAATAAATGAGAGAGAGAGACACACACAAACATGTACACATACTGAATGAAGGGGGGGGGGGCGGGGGGGGGGGGGGGGGGGGGGGGGGGTTAGACATGAGAGAGAGAATGAAGGAATGAATGGATCTTTATTTCTTTGAATGAACTTTATTTTCCAAGGGTAACAGAATAAGCATGGGCATACTTTTTTTCATTCTGGGAGGGGGGAGAGAGGGGGGGAGAGAGAGAGAGAGAGAGAGAGAGAGAGAGAGAGAGAGTAAAAACCAACATATCTGACATTGGTTACAGATGATCTGTATACTCTATACAATATCTAATTTATTCCCACATTTAGGCCTATTACTATTAGTATTGTTTCATTTTCATACAATTTTTCAACTTACATCCATCCACATGACAAATTTGCAGCCCTTGCTGAGCAGTTCAGGCACAACATTGGGCTTGAGCTGGACAACGTGAACTCCGGGTTTAGCCCCTGCCATTGCTGCTGGAACTCAAACAGAAGGCTTGGGGGAGGATAACACGCAACCACTTCCTAGATCAGCAGATGATGCCGAGAAGCTTACGGGCAGAAACACAAACGGACTGATCTACACAGCTTTCACAAAAGCACCACTGCAACCAATCTAATCGTCCTGTTTAGGACGGCACCAACGACGACTATGACCGATACTCGGCATAATAACATTGCTGGCGATTTGTTTATGAACTGAACGTGCGTGTGTTTCTGAATTTGCACCCCCAGGGGCAAGCGAGCAACGGATGTGTTGACTGCTTTGAATCACTGGCTGATCATCGACGTAGGCTAGCTGCTCAGCCTACTGGGTACACTGATTCCCAACAGCGAAAGGCACATATCACACACACACACTGCGGCCACACAAATTACACATCACACACAAATACACTTGAGCACTTGCTGCCTGAAGATAAATCTACTCCAACGTGTTTGTCTGCTCCCAGGTCATCGTTGAGTCAATGAATGGTATGCCGCTCAGCAAGCCTCCCGCAAGCGAGACGCTAAATAGGCTAAGCCGCTGTGTGACTTGAGTCGTCTGCCACACTCTGTCAGACGATCGCGCTGTTCTGCCTACGAGAAGTTCCGAGTGTGTCGGCCCCTTCGCCACTTTCCGCAAAGGTGCGCGATCATGTGATCGGATCAAAATGGCGACGGATACAGGTGGGCAGAATGCGGACAGGAGACCAACCTATTTAATTAAATCTGTTCCATACGGATTTGACACTGCCAGATTTTTGTTAAGGCAGATGTCTGGTAGCTTTATTTCTTCAAACTGATTGTCAGTAGGATCTGTTCGAGTTGCACAACCGTCCAGTAGCCCACACTAGTCGTGTTAAGTGATGGAAACAGATTTCTAAACGATCTTCGATTGCACTTCCCACTAGGCTCTTGAATGTTTGCTGGAACGGAACAAGATTGCGAAGTTCTTTGCCGGTAGACTAACGGTTGTGAAGCGGCAGCTTCCGTCAACAAAGATCTCTCTTCTGCAGTGTGTGTGTATGTGTGGTGTTTGTTTTTGTTGTTGGTTTTTTTTGTTGTTGTTTCTCTTTTTTTCCTATTATGCTTTCCTTGCTAAGGTC
>CM054138.1:21824999-21839999 GCA_028751875.1 Rapana venosa
TTCGGTTTATCGTCTCATCCGAAAGACTAGCACCCAGACCACCACTCACGGTCTAGTGGATGGGGGAACAGATTCGGGCCCAAACAGGGATCGAACCACTGCACACTTCCGACCCGGAACTTTTCGCTTTCTTGGCAGGTGCGTTACCTCTAGACCACCAATCCACTTGATGATGATGATGATGATGATGATGATGATGATGATGATGATGATAGTTGCTAATAATGATACCACCACCACCACCACCACCACCACCACAACAACAACAACAACAACAACAACAATAATAATAATAATAATAATAATAATAATAATAATAATAATAATAATAATGTATGGAATTTATATATAGCGCTGAATCTTGTAAAGCAACAAATCAAAGCGCTCAGATGACTTTTTTTATATCGAGGATAATGGAATAAGCACTCATGTGCTTTTTTACAACCAGTCCGCGTGTGTATGCGGTTTTGTAAATTTTGTCATCTGTTCCCACCGGCACACAATGGCCTACACTTTTGAAAAGCGGAACAGGATTTAACGTGTGCGCAAGATGTTCTGTATGCGTTCGCACACGGGGCCTCGGTTTATAGTCTCATCCGAAGGACAATAACAGTAATAAATGATAACAATAGTAATAATAATGATCATCATCATCATCATCAGACCCGTGACCTTGGCGGTCGTGGGGGAGACACGAAAGACGATGCCGTGGTAAGCCTCCTCCTTCCATCTCGGTCCTCGGCTCTGCGCAGTAGTGCCGAGTCATTCATCCTGGTCCATTCTCTGATGTTGTCCATCCATGACTTGTTCTGTCTTCCCCTCCTTCTGCCACCTTCGAGTGTTCCCTGCAGTACTGTTTTTGGCAGAGTGTTGTGGCGGGTGACGTGGCCGAACCATGTCAGCTTTTTCTTCTTGACGATGGTGAGAAGGGGTTCCTGTGGACCTGCCAGCCGTGTTATTTGGCTCTTGACAAATTCATTGATCTTTCGTTCTCTCCAGGATATGCCCAGTAGTTTTCTATGGCATTTTGTTTCGAATGACTGGATTCGCTTTGCTGTTTCAGCAGTCAATGTCCAGGTTTCACTTCCGTACAGCAGGATCGTCTGAATTAGGGCTTTGTAGAGCTTTAGTTTGATTGGAAACTGATCTCTTTACTTTTCCATATGGTGGTGAGTTTTGTCATGGAAGATGTTGCCATGGCTATTCTGACTTTGATTTCTGTCGTCGATCGCCCGTCCTTTGTGAGTGTAGCGCCAAGGTATTTAAAAGCGTCTACCTCCTCCAGTTGTTGGCCGTTCATGTAATTTTAGCAGTGGCGTTGCTCGTGCTGTTCACAAGTACTTTACTATTTCTCCGAGCTCACCTCCATCCCATATGCTCCAGCTCTGTTCTCAAGTTGGTCGTAAGATCTTGCAGCTCTGTGTTTCTTCCGCCCATGAGGTCAATGTCATCGGCAAACCGTAAGTTGTTGAGGGGTCTGCCGCCAATGGAGATGGTAGAGTGGAAGTCATGGAGGGTCTCTCTCATATGTTTTCACAAGAACAGATTAAACAGGACTGGAGATAACAGGCATCCTTGTCGGACCCCAACAGTGGTTTTGAATGTAGTCTCCGACTGATTGTTCAGAAGGACTGCACTGCTTGCGGTGTAGTATAGTGCTTGAATGGTTTGCACTAGTCCTTCTTCAATGCCAAACATTCTGAGGACCTGCCACAGGCCTTCGTGCCATACTCTGTCGAAAGCCTTCTTGAAGTCGATGAAGTTGGGGAACAGGTCTCTCTGATGTTGAAGATGTTTTTCCATCAGGATGTGGCAGTTAAAATTTTTTTTTTTTATTTTTTTTTTTTTTTAATTAAAATTTTAATCAATACAATACACCGCAATAATTATGTGAAAATGACACTTGTCATGATCAATACAATACATCGCAAAAATTATGTAAAAAAAATGACACTTGTCATGATCAAAACAATAATTATGCGAAAAAATGACATTGGTCATACACACACATTCACACATTACACACACACACACACACACACACACAGCACATACAAACTGCGCTCTTGTCCAGATATCTATCTCCCTATGATACACCAAGGTGGACAAGGGCTGTTCTTATTTGTTGTTGATAAAACCTGCCACAGTCGATTATGGCAAGCATCATGACATTATGTCCGGTTCGTGACAGTGAAGTAGATCAGTTGACCCCCCCAACGACCTTTTTTTATTTTAATTAAGGCCGTGGCGGTATTATATATTATATACTACACGCGCACGCACACGCACGCACGCAACGCAAACGCACACCCACACACACTCGCCACACAAACACAACGGCGCGCGCATACACACGCGCACACACAAACACACAAACACATACAATCGTTTTCTAATATCACTTAGAGTGAACAGACGTTTAAATTGAAGACAACATAACAAACACACACGCGCGCTTGCACGCTCACGCAACACAGCACAGAGCATGTGCCTGTCTACCTGATATCGCTGTGATGTGTTGTGTTGTGGCTGTTGGTCGGTGTTGTTGTTGGTATTGGTAGGGTTTTGTGGAGTGGTGTGGTGGTGGGTGGTGTGGTGTGGTTGGTGGTGGGTGGTTGGTGGGTGGTGGGTGTATCTTGTTCTTGTGTGGGTGTGGTTGAGGTGGTGTGGTTTCGTTTTTGGGTGTGGTGTGGTTGAGGTGGTGGTGTTTGTGGTGTGGTGGTGGTGGGGTGTGCGTGGTGTGGTGGTGGGTGGTGTGTGTGTGTGTGTGTGGTTTGTGTATGTGTGTGTGTTTGTGTGTGTGTGTTTTTTTGTTTGTTCGTGTGTGTGTGTTTGTGTGCGTGTGTTGGTGAGGGTGTGTGGGTTTATGGTGGTGGTGGTGGTTGGTGGTCGGTTTGTTGTGTGTGTTGTGTGGTGTGTGGATGTGTTTTTGATGTGTGTGTGGTGGTGGTGGGTTGGTGGTGGTGTATCCTGTGTGTGTGTGGTGTGTTGTGTGGTGTGCATTTGTGTTTTTATTTATTTATTTACTTATTAAATATTATTATTATTTGAGGATACTGGAAAAATGACGACTCATTGCGCTTTTCTCATCCAGTCCCGTGTGTATGCAGTTTTTGTCAAATTTGTCATCCGTTCCCACCGGCACAACAATGGCCTACTCTTCCGAAAAGCGGAACGGGTTTTCAAGTGTGCGCAAGATATTCTGCGTGAGTTGCACACGGGACCTTGGTTTAAAGTCTCATCAGAAGACTGTTGGGGAGAGTAGAGTTCGGCACTGGGACTGATGTTAGTCCTGAGGAAAAATTCCTCTTGAACGAGATTCGAACCATCGGGTCAGCAGAGATGAATGCGTGACTCTAACCACTAGGCTATCCCGTCCCGATCCCTGTGTGTGTTTCTTGTGTGTGTGTGTGGTTTTTGTGTGCGTCACGTGCGTGCGTGCGTGCTTGTGTTGTGTGTGTGCGTGTGTGTGTGTGCGTTTGTGTGTGAGTAATGTTGTGTGTGTGCGTGCGATGCCGTCGCGTGCGTGTGTGTTGCGTGGCCGTGCTGCGTGCGTGCGTGTGTGTGTGCGTGCGTTTGCGTGTGTGTGTGTTATGTTGTGCGTGGTGTGTGTTGTGCTGTGTTGTGTTGCGTTGGGTTGTGTTGGGTGTGTTGGGGGTGTGGTGTTGAGATGTGTGGGGTATGTGTTGAGGTGTGTTGTATGTGAGTGTGGTCTGTCTATCTGTCTTGATGTCTCCGTCTCTCTCTCTCTCTCTCACTCTCCTCTCTTGCACGCACCCCCCCCCCCACAAACGCACGCACGCACGCACGCAGGCCACACAGCAAGAGAGAGAGGCAGACACACACAGACAGAGAGACAAGAGAGAGAGTGAGAGGCAGAGGGACACACAGACGGACAAACAGACAAACAGATTTACAGAGAGGGACGACACACATACACATTTTCACACCACTCACACACATACACACACACGCCGCGAGCGCGCCCAGGAGATAGATGATAGATAGATAGAGAGAGGAGAGGAAGAAGAGAGAGGAGAGAGGGGAGATGAGAGGAGGAGGATGTGTGAGAAGAAGATGGATGAACGAGGTCGAGGAGGCTGGAGGAGTGAGAGGATTGATGAGATCGGAGATGAGATGAGAGGATGAGAGGGATGGAGAAGAGAGGACGTTTTGCGGGAGACGGTGAGGGAGATGAGGTTGTTTGAGAGGTGAGTGGGGGATGGAGAGAGAGAGAGAGAGGGAGGAGGAGGAGAGAACCATCGGAGAGTGGAGAATGAGGAGAAGATGAGGATGAGCGAGGAGAAGAGAGAGGAGGGAGAGAGAGAAAATGCGAATGATATTGCGGAAATGCGAGGAAGTTTTATTCATATAGGCTTGGCCCCTCATGGAGGGGGTGTGTTGTATATAGAGGGGTCGTGGGTGGGGTATATCCTTGTGATGAGAGAGAGATAGAGAGACGAGAAGAGAGATGGATGATGAGAGGATGAGAGAGAGAGAGAGTATGAGGGATGAGAGAGAGTTCGGGAGGAGAGAGATTGGTGGGTGAGCGGACGGAGAGAGAGTCGAGAGAGGAGAGAGAGATGAGTTCGAATGAGAGATAGAGGATGATTTGAGAGATTGGGTGAGGAGAGTTGAGAGAGAGGGCGTGTCTGTATGTGACCAAAAAAAGGATATAATTATGGAGGAATTAAGGAAAAATAATAACGTCATCAGGTATTAAAAAAGTCAAACAGGCAACGTGGCTAGCGTATTCCTTTTTTTTTCTTTTATGAAATCTCTATTACACACATGTTACTGGCCCCCTCCTCTCCCCCCCCCCCCCCCCCCACCCCCCCCCCCCCCCCCCCCCCCCCCCCCCCCCCCCCCCCCCCCCCCCCCCCCCCCCTCACCACCCCCCCCCCCCTCCCCCCACCCCCCTCCCCCTCCCTCACCCCCCCCCCCCCACGCCCTCCCCCCCCCCCCCCACCCCCCCCCCCCCCCCCCCCCCCCCCCCCCCCCCCCCCCCTCCTCCCCCCCACCCCCTCTTCAGGTTCGAACCCCACCAAAAGCCTTTGCTTCTTTGACATCTTACTCATTATACATGCTCGGTGATTCCTTTCACACGCACGCGCGCGCGCACACACACACACACACAGACACTCACACACGCACTGATACACTATTAAACACAAAAAATATACACTACACGTCGCACAGACACACACACGCACAGGTACCACACACACACACGCACTACACAAACACACACTACCACACACCACACACACACACACACACACACTCGCCCACGACAACCCTTTCGCTCACACTACACATACACTCTACACAACATTACCACTCTCTCTCTCACACACCAACTACACACACACCACAACACACACACACACACACACACACAACCACACACACACACACACACACACACACACACGCACGCACACACTCTCTCTCTCACACTACACATACACACTACACACACACACACTCTCTTCACACACACACACACACACACACTCTCTCTTCTCCCTCTCTCTCTCTCTCTCTCTCTAATTTCTCTCTCTCACACACGTACACACAACACACCTCTCTCTCACACACACACACACACACACACACAACACACACACACACACAATCCAGCTGTCCGGGGGTATTAAAATAACCAAGGTCTCTCTATCAATGATAGTTTGGTGGAGTAGTGCAATCACACCCGGTCTAAGAAAAAAAAAAGAAGAAGAAACCCATGAGGGACAGAAAAGAAAAAACAACCAACCAACAAGAAAAGAAGGAAAAGCCACAGGTGTGAGGAGGGATCGTATAGTCTTTGATAGAAATCGTCAAGCCAAGCCTTCGTGAACAACATGCATTCAGTATGAAGGAGCAGATCCCTGATCCCTTAGCGCCACCTTCCATATTCTCTTTTGGCACTTTTTCACGATGGCGATTTTTTTAAACCGCTTTAAAGTCGCGGAAGATTTCTCTGCGTGAAATTCGGGCTGCTCTCCTCTGGGAGAGAGCGCGTCGCACAAAGACAGCGCCACCCATCATTTAAAAAAAAAAATCCTGTCTTGCATCTGTATTTCGTATCCCATCTGAGTGGCTTTTTTTCTACAGGAATTTTGCCAGGGGTAACCTCTTGTTCGCTGTGGGTTCTTTTCCTGTGCGCTATATATTATGTGTAAACACAAGGACTTCGGTTTGTTCGTCTCTCGAAAGACTAGCACCCAGTCCACCACTCACCGGTCTAGTGGATGGGGGAACAAGATTCGGCCAACAGGGATATCGCAACCACTGCACACGTCGACTCGGAAACTTTTCGCTCTTCTTGGCAGGTGCGTCCTTAGACCACCAAATACCTTGATGTGATGATATGTTGATGATGATGATAGTTGCTAAATAATTATATCCACCACCACCACCACCACACCCCACCACCACCACCACCACCACAACAACAACAATACCAATAATAATAATAAATAATAATAATACTAATTATAATAATAATAATAATATTATAATAATAATAATATTAATAATATGAATAAGGTATGGGAATTTTATATATAGCGCTGAATCTTGTAAGCAAACAATCAAAGCGCTCAGGATGACTTTTTTTATATCGAGGGATGATGGAATAAGCACTCATGTGCTTTTTTACAACCAGTCCGCGAGGGTATGCGGTTTTGTAAATTTTTGTCATCTGTTCCCACCGGCACACCAATGGCCTACTCTTTTGAAACGGGAACAGGATTTAAGTATGTGTGCGCAAGAATGTTCTGTATGCGATCGCACACGGGGCCTCGGTTTATAGTCTCATCCGAAGAACAATAATAGTAATAAATGATAACAATAGTAATAAATAATGATCAATCATCTAATCATCAGGACCCGTGACCTTGGCGGTCGTGGGGGTGACACCGAAAGACGATGCTGTGGTAAGCCTCTCCATCCATCTCGGTCCTCGGCTCTGCGCAGTAGTGCTGAGTCATTCTATCTTGTCCATTCTCTGATGTTGTCAATCCATGACTTGTTCTGTCTTCCCCTCCTTCTGCCACCTTCGAGTGTTCCCTTGCAGTACTGTTTTTGGCCAGAGTTGTTGTGGAGGGTGACGTGGCCGAAACCATGTCAGGCTTTCTTCTTGTGATGGTGATGAAGGGGATTCTGTGGGACCTGCTGCGTGTTATTGGACTCTTGAACAAATTCATTGGACTTCGTTCTTCCAGGATATGCCCAGTAGGTTTTCTATGGCATTTTGTTTCGAATGACTGGATTGCTTTGCTGTTTTCAGCAGTCAATGTTCCAGTTTCACTTCGTACAGCAGGATCGTCTGAATGTAGGGCTTTGTAGAGCTTTGTTTGATTGGGAAACTGATCTCTTTACTTTTCCATATGGTGGTGAGTTTTTGTAATGGAGATGTTGCCTGGCTATTGACTTTGATTTCTGTTGTCGACGCCCGTCCTTTGTGAGTGTAGCGCCCAGGTATTTAAAGCGTCTACCTCCTCCAGTTGCTGGCCGTTCATAGTAAATTTTGCAGTGGCGTTGCTCGTGCTGTTCACAAGTACTTTACTTTTCTCCGAGCTCACCTCCATCCCATATGCTCCAGCTCTGTTCTCAAGTCTGGTCGTAAGATCTTGCAGCTCTGTGTTACTTCCGCCCATGAGGTCAATGTCATCGGCAAACCGTAAGTTGTTGAGGGGTCTGCCGCCAATGGAGATGGTAGAGTGGAAGTCATGGAGGGTCTCTCTCTCATAATGGATAGGTTTGTCAAGTTCTTTAATCAATAGTTAAAATATGAATACACTCTTAAGGTAAAATTGATCTCTTGATTATGTAAATTTTAATGATTATATAATTTGTTGCCGTTGTTGTTTTCCTATCGTAGACAGTTAAACATATGATATGAATGGAAAGCAATTTCTATAGTTAGAGATATTATAACAGAAAAGGAAACAACTACAATTTCATTACTATGATATTGCACATGTTTGTTTACCACATTGAAAAGATCTCGTGTTCACAATGATATTTAACATATGTGTAAACATGAGAATATTATCCGTTGGAATATTAGAAGTATCTAAGGAAAAGTGGTTGGAATAATGTAAACAAACTAAATGACGTACACATAAAATGACTATGTTGATATTATACGATGTAATAAGTTTACAAGAAACACATTAAGATAAAAATGTAGAAGATGTAAACTCTTACCAGGATATATGTCAGTGCACTACTTGGCAGACAAAAAGGAAATAGATGTCAGTGTCTACGAGGAGGTATTTCAATTTTTCATTAAGGAAGATTATCGAAAAGTATAAATTTTTTACCACATTATAGTCAGATATTGTGTGGGATGCAAAATGATACAGGAAAAAACTTATTAAGATCATCAAACAAGAATATTTTCTATAGGATGTGTGAATATTTATTACCAGAATTTTCTTCTTTTGGAAAAGTTCATACACAGAAAATATGGGAAATTTAGAACACACCAAGACATAGAAATTTGTCTGAAAGAGGTCAGATATACTGTGCGGAGATCTATGCGCGATCAGGAAGGATGTCTGACTTTATAGAAATAGATCCAGAAACCAAGTTACTACAATTTACCTGAAGAAAATGAATATGACCAATGTTATCAAAGGTGCTCAATGGATAGAAGTGTACAAAATATGGAAGACTTTTAGTTAATATTTTGTACAGACTTTCATTATATATATTAATATGCCGAACATTAGGAGGATTTACAGGGTAGATTTACATGCCTTTCAACCTCAGTTCTAGTGTGTGGATTATTTCATGTTCAAAATTTTTATGAAAGAGGTGAAAATATGAAAGTTAGTGATTTAATGGAATACTCTGATCATTGTCCACTAGAATTTAGATATAAGATATACCAGTTATAGACAAAACATTCGGTTTTGCAGAGGTCTTTATAAAAATAGTTAAGAGAACCACAAGCAGAGGATATTACTAAGATTCACCACAACAAACACGTTTTGTATGGATACAAATTCCACATGGACCAATTTGAAAAAGGCACTTCTACTACCAGCAATCAATCAACATAACACAATAAAAAACTGAAACAATACGTATGAAAACAAATAAAACTAAAGTACAAAGCTGCTGTTTCCACAAACGTAATAGTCAATGAAACATTCCAGACAACTGTCTGATATCTGTTCTCAATGTGGCACAATTAAGCTTGTGGACCAGAAAGTCCAAAACCTGGTAAGAAAAATTAAAACATATAAAAATGGTTTGATTCGGAAGTAACAGTACAGAAAAGACGTAAAGTCTCTACTAAATGCAATTAAATAGAACCCCGTATAAACCTGAATTCGAGAAAAATACTTTATGAAAAGAAAACAATGTAATACTTTAATAAAAAAGAAAAAGTAAACTCTTCAAAAAAATTCACTGTTATCACAGCTACTTGATGCCCATTGACGAAGATCCGAGTATTAATGTGGAAAACTTTACAAAAAATTAAAAGAAGTGAAGTGATGGATTAAAACCATCATAATCATATTATGTAGCAGTAATGAATCTGAACACTAAATACACTTATTGTTAAAGAACCGCAAAAATTGAATCAAGACCACCAAAAAGCAAGTACTAAGCAGGTTTAATGACTTAAAGTATCTAATAACCCACTGCTAGGTTAAGCAAATTACAACAGAGGAAATTACAAAACAATCAAAAAGCTGAAAAATACAAATCGCATGGAAAAGATGGAATCACAAACGAAATGAATCAAATCAGTTATCTAATGTTTATAGAGATAATGCGGATAGTTTTCAATTTAGTATTCAAAGGTATATATCCCTGTGACTGGAAAGTAGGAGTGAATGTCCCAATCTATAAGAACGGATGCATGTACAACCCAGGATAACTACAGAGGAATAACGTTGACAAAACACTATTGGAAAACTTTTTGTCAAATTACTTGAACCATGAATTTCTGATATTTAAGAAAATAACAATAGTATTGTTAGAGAACAAGCTAGGTTTCAGGAAAAGCATGCAGAAACACACGGACCATATTTCCTACTTAACAATTTAATAGATGTGTACTGAAAGTAAAAACTAAAAGACTGTATTGCTGCTTTGTAGATTTTCAGAAAGCGTTGTGATAAGTGTGGCACGAGGGTCTTCTTATAATGTTAAACGAAATAGGAATAACAGGCCAAAACTTTTAATGTCATTTAAAAACATGTATTCCAATGCAACCCCCCCCCCTCAACATTTACAACATACGGGCAAACACACAGATGAATCATAGTCAGAAAAGGGGGTACATCCGGGAAATACATTAAGTTCTAATTATTTATTGTATTGTCAATGATATAGTTCAATATACGATGAGAAAGGTTCGCCATATATAACCGCAAAAGACAGATCCTTGTTTTACCTCTATGTGATGACCTGGCATTGCTATCAACAAACCAAAATAGGTCTTCAAACAAAACTGCATAAACTGCAAGAATACTGTTACTAATTGGGTTTAAAGATAAACAAAACAAAAACAAAGGTAATAGTTCTTTCGAGATCACTCCTAAATATCCATTTCATTTTAATTGTGGAGAGCATATAATTGAAACAGTAGAAACTTTATAAATATTAGGTGTCGTTTTCATCAGAACGGGAAATTTCAAAAGCAACACAAGGAACATTTAGTTAAAACAAAGCAACAAAGCAATATATACGCCTTAAAAAGGGCAATTCATGGACAAATTAAAGATACTATATAATGCGTTTATTCGATCACTGATTACCCCTGTTTTACCTATGGAGCAAAGAAGTTTGGTTTCCTTTTTGTTTTAATGGGGATACAGATTTTCATATTGATAAATGTTCAAGGCATGCTTATCAATCGTTTTTGTATGAGATTTTCATGGTAAAATTTTGTAAACATAATGTTAGGAGTTCATAAAAAAAAGCATTATTAGTACTACCCCTTTGGGTGAAATATTAGGAGATTTCCACTGGACCTTAAAATCATATGCAGATAATATCCTTTTGGATTTCATTTGACAGAATCAAAACAGACTCTTTATATTATTTGAATAGTATACGTTATTTGTTATCAGAAAGAATACATACGATAAATGGATAAACACTGTGAAAAATATTCTGTACACAATAGGAGATTCAAACATGTCTGGAAGAACCAAAGGCACTTCTTAATGTTCATCCGGTTGGAGTTATTCTGTTAGAAGAAACTTGAGGAATGTATAAAAACATTTTGGATCTTACCAAAAGAAAGAGTTTGCAAAACTAAAATTTTTGATTTTGCTACCAAAGAATTCAGATTGGAAACCCATATTAGTAACTATGAAAACAAACTCTTTAAAGAAGACATTATTGTAAATTTCGCACAAGCTGTCACATTTAATGATAGAGAAAGGGAGACAACAAAAATATATCAGAGAGGACAGGAAAATGTAGACACGTAACAAAATTGAAGATGAATTTCATTAACTTGATGAATGCATTTTATATGACTGAACTCAGAAATAATTTGTTATTAAAAATCAAAACGAAAGACAAAGACGCATAAAAACTGTGTACATAAATTAAGTGATAATCACAGTTGATATTATCATGCAGATATCATCGTATGTGTATGAGTGTTTTGGAAAAAAGAGAGAAAGAGGAAGTAGAATACAACCTTGTTTTTAGTTGTACAATCACTTTAGCCAAAAAGAGTAATTATAGTTGATGTTTTTGTTGTGTTCAAATAAGTTCTACATGACTTAACTGGCAATAAATATTCTGAATCTGATCCCCTGAATCTGAAATCATTATTTTGTTTTCCAAGAACAGATTAAACAGGACTGGATATAACAGGCATCCTTGTCGGACCCCAACTGGTGGTTTTGATGTAGTCTCACCGACCTGATATTGTTCAGAAGGGACTTGCACTGCTTGCGGTGTTGTATAGTGCTTGAATGGTTTGCACTAGTCCTTCTTCAATGCAAACATTCTGAGGACCTCCACTGCCTTCGTCCCATACTCTGTCGGAAAGCCTTCTTGATTGTCGATGAAGTTGTTGGTACAGGTCTCTCTGATGTTGAGATGTTTTTCCATCAGGATTGTGGCAGTTAAAAATTGTTCGATTGTGCTCCTCGCCTGCCCTGATCCCAGCTGTTCCTCTGCCAGGTGTTCTTCTGCCTCCTTCTTGAGTCGATTCAAAATAACTTTGAGCATGACGTGCTTGGCGTGGCTGATGAGGTGATTGTCTATTGTTTTGCTTTGGCGTCCGTAAATTTCCCCTTCCTTGGGCAGGGGTATGATGTGTGATTGTGTCCATTCTGTTGGCCACTGTTTTGTTCTCCAAAATTTTGACAGTAGCTGTCAACATATGTGATGACTGTTTTCTCACACGCTTGAGCAGCTCTGCTGGTATATGTCATGCTCCTGGGGACTTTCCTACTGGTAAAGTGCGGATGGCTTCTCTCCACTTCTTCCCTCAGTATAGGTAATGGCGAGGGTGCTCTTGATGTTGCTGTTTCTCTTCTATTATGCTCTTGTCAGGTTGAATTGGGTAGTTGTACAGTTATTGACAATTTTCCGACCACCTGTTAAATGCAGCTGGCTTTCTGTGAGTGGTTTCCGGAGCTGTCTTCAATGGACTGATGATTTGGTTTGAAGTGGTTTTGTGCGTTTCTTCTGGGTGTCGTAGGCCTTTTTACTGTTGCCCACTTTCATGCTTTTTTCGATCTCATCACATTGATCACTGATCCACTTCTCTCTGGCCTTTAACATTGACTTTTTCACGAGATGTTGCCTCCCGGGTATTCTTTTTAGGGTTGGAAGACCTGGTTGGTTTCAGTGCTCTTCATGTATCGCAGAGGTCCAAGATGTCATTTGGTATAGACCATGGCTGTAGTTTTATTCCCTCTGTCGACGATTACCTCTTCTGCTGTTTCTCGGACTGCCTCATTAAAGTTGTTGGTGATTGTCATTGATGTCATTGTCCAGGGGTTAATGCCCAAAAGTCGCCAGCTTAGTTGGAAGATCTTCCTCGAACATCTGGGATCTTTCGGTTAGTCACGTCAAATTTGATACGTTGGTTGCAGGCTGTTTGTTTTTCTTCAGCTTCATTTTGAATACCAGCAGCCAAAGGTCGTGGTCGTGCCTATGTCAGCTCCAGGGTAGGTTCTTGTTTTGGCTCTCGTTGATGCTGGATTTGCAGCGCCGTGGTGTTAAGATAAAAATCTTTGGTTATGGATATGCCTTTGGGCGCATGCCAGGTTGTGTCCTCCTTGACTGCTTGTTGGGGATAGCGGAGTATTGCAATGGTAAGTCGGGGTGCAGGCATTACTCCAGAGGACGTAGTCCACTGTCGTTGTCTCCCCAGTTCCAAACTGACAACCTGATTCCGGCCCATGGGTTGTAAGAGTCAGGACCCTTACTTTGGCGTTTAAAATCCCCTTGGATGATGATGATGTCCTTCTGGTTATTTTCATAATGGTCTCTTCCTGATCTTCTTAAAATTCTTCTACTTCTTCATCTTGCATGGTCAGTTGATGGCGCATAGATTTGTATGATGTGATGTTCTTGGGCTTGAGCCGACACCGGATGCTGATTAATCCTGCGTGGAAAGCCGTGTGTGTGCTCAGGCTGATAATGCACCCCACTATTCCTTTCTGACATAAATGCCACTCCATGTTGGTGGTGTTTCTCTTGGCCACTGTTCCAGATCTTGTTGCCTTCTTCAGTCAATGTCTCTCCAAATCCTGTTCCATCTCACTTCTCCTTGTCCAATAATGTCCCCATTTATAGCGGCTATAGCTCATACTCTAGTTCTTTGATTTTTCCGCACGGGTAGTTAGTGTGTTACGACGTTCATGTTCCAATGGTGATTTGTTCTCTAGGGAGCTTAAGTAATGTTTTAACTCCAGTAGCTGACTTGTCACTTCCACCCAGGTGTTGATCAATGGAAAGCGCGGTCGTTGGTAACCCGGGCCTCGACCGATCCGGTATCATTTTGGCTTTCATGTTTTTTCTGTGGGCTTAGGATATTCCTTGGTGGCGCCAATCTCCTCTCCAAGTCTCCATATGTTTTGGGTTTTTTCTATTGGGGTTTCCTCCCCCACATGCGACAGGTTGTACTGGGTTACATGGATACCAGTAGCAGTAACAGAGAACTTCTCTTGTGAACCTGATCTTAATAATAATATGATAGACCAAATGAAAAAAACAAAATAATAGTAATTGATATGCATTCCCTTGAGAGTTTCATTCTCTTATAGGAGCAGCATAAAGCGCTTTACGTTCTGCAACAGAGAGAAAATTTTCCGTTCAAGAGGTTTTTACCCCCTGGAGTTAACATCAGGCGCCTTACTCCATCTCCCCCAAAAGTCTGGATGAGACTATAAAACTGAGAGGCCCCGTGTGCGAACGCACACAGAACATCTTACGCACACGTTAAATCCTGTTCCGCTTTTCGAAAGAGTAGGCCATTGTGTGCTGGTAGGGACATGACAAAATTTACAAAACTGCATACACACAGGGACTGGATGCAAAAAAAGCACATGCGTGCTTATTCCATTATCCTCGATATAAAAGGGGAAAAAATCTATCATTCCCTATCTCTGCACAGCCTCGTGTACAAGGCCCGATTTATTTATTTATTTATTTATTTTATTCTTTTATTTCGAGGAGAATGGAATAAGCACTCATATGCTCCCCCCCCCCCCCCCCCCCATCCAGTCCCCGTGTGTAAAGCAGTTTTGTCAATTTTTGTCATCCGTTCCCACCGGCACACAATGGCCTACTCTCCCGACAAGCGGAACGAGTTTTAACGAGTGCGCAAGACGTTCTGCGTGCGTTCGCAGACGGGACCTCGGTTTATAGTCTCATCCGAAGGAGTAGGACAGTGAGAATATGGTCCCTAAATACTGACTGCATAAATTCTACATTTTACCACAAAGTGCATGCCACGGAGAGGTTTCAACGGTGGATCGGTGGTCTAGAGGTAAC
>CM054138.1:21844999-21847499 GCA_028751875.1 Rapana venosa
CCGAGCTGCTGCTGGTTGTTGTTGTTGAGGATGGTGACCGTGGCCTTCTGACCCCCGCACTCAGGAAGCACAGCAAGTGCACTGTTGACCGATTTTCTGAAGCTTGCATCCCCCGAGAAACAACTTCAGGAAAAGCATGGCGACAGCGGCTGAGAGTTTCGGGCTAGAAGATGAACAAGAGTGTATTGGTTTTATTTTATTTTTATTTTATTTTTTATTTTATTCTTTTATATCGAGGATAATGGAATAAGCACTGATGTGTTTTTTTTTAACACACAGTCCCCGTGTGTTTGCGGTTTTGTAAATTCTTTCATCTGTTCCCACCGGCACACAGTGGCCTACTCTTACGAAAAGCGGAACAGGATTTAACGTGTGCGCAAGATGTTCTTTATTGATAGAGCTGCTCAAGTCATCATCTTCAGATTGCCAACAGGACACTGCCAGTTCCTATCTCATCTCCACCGCCTGAAAACTATCCCACACTGACCAGTGCCCCTGTGGTACAGGCTCACAACCCCTCCCATATCCTACAGCCCTGTCCTAACTTCAGCACTGAGACACCAGACGTAGTGGCCCGGCCCAGGAGAGCTCCAGAAAAAGAACAACTGTGGGGACCAGCGGTGTCACTACCATAGACTGCAGACTTTGCCCATTCTTACTAACATATGCCATCTTCTTCCAAAAGGAGAATAGGCATTTAACAATCATGGAAGAATGTCTGTGCAAATCGTTCGTACAAGTAAACTTGGCTTAACTCTACACACGAAAGGTTCTGAGAGAATCGAAAGTTTTGCAAATCTTGGTTCCAAAGACGAAGACATTTCAACAAGGCAAACTCATGATCTTTTGGTCAAGCACCAAACATTCTAGTTTACTCGGCCAGCCTGCTTTTCAAAACTCCATATAAAAGGTAAAGGTGTTTCCGTAACCTATGCAGTCGTTGGAGAGCCAGATGTCAAGAGACCTCACTTCTCTAGGCCAGCATATTGAGGGCGGCGCCCATCTCCTCTCCTCGCTGCTTTACCTTCCCTGTCCCTAAAGAAGGCAGGTAACCCATTTACAGCTGGGTGAACTGGGGGACTGTACTGAAGACAAGGCGCACAAACGGTCACCCATCCAAGTGGTAACCACGCTCGATGCTGCTTAACCTTAGCTTGGGAAAAGCGAGTGCTCCGACCACTGAGCTATCCCGACCCCCAAAGTCTATATAGTTGGATTGAAGTATGCTCTGTAGAACTGAGATCGAGCATATCTGGATTTCAGGACAATTCTCCTTTATTTGGAACTAATAACCACAAGAAGGAGGGTGGCAGATGGTTAAGACGTTCGCCTGCCAACAAGTAAACCGTGAGGTTCTGGGTTCGATTCCCAACAATCGAACTGAACGTCAAAGTCCTTCGAATAAGACTACAAACCGAGGCCCCGTGTGAGAACGCACGCAGAACATCTTGCGCACAGATTAAAAACGCGTTCCGTCTTTCGGCAGAGTAGGCCATAGTGCCATTGTGTGCTGGTAGGAACAGATGACACCAAAAAAACCCAACAACCAAAAAACAAACAACAAAAAGTATGCACACCAGGTGTCGTGTTTAGACACCATCCCTGAAGTCGGAATGCAGCTACCTAAATTGTGTGAATGGGGGAAGGGGGGGGGGGGGGGGGGAGGGATTCGCATACGGAAAAAATCGGAGCTCTATCCAAGGAACAAAAATGAAAAAAACAAACAAACCTACAGGTAGGTGCTACACATATGATAGTCACAACATTATTGTATTGTAATTGCCCTTCATGGATGATTAAAGTGTTTTTGACTTGACTTGACTTGACTTGACTTGACATTATCTTTTCCCCCATACTTGTTTATATAGTAGTTAACTGTTTTCACAATCATCTCCAGCCTGTCAAGGTTCTCGATATTTCTTTCTTCATAATTCTCATCACGTTTGTTTGTATTAGTGTGACATGACATTTGCACCCGTTCTTGACTGATACATGTATTGTATGCATAGACTCGAAAGTGTCTGACGTTTCGAATCGAAGATAGCGTAGGGTATTTTGTTTATGAGGTTTAAGGATGTGTTGCCACGAGTGTACTAATCAGCTGTTACAATAAATGGCGTCTATTTGTCGCATGTGTGTGTGTGTGTGTGTGTGTTCTTGTGTGTCTTCAATTTTACGTCTGTGTGTTGTGTGTGTGGTATGTGTGGTGTGTAGTGTATGTATGTGTTGTGTGTAGTGTGTGTGTGTAGTGTGTGTGTAGTGTGTGTGTAGTGTGTGTGTAGTGTGTGTGTGAGACTATGTCTATGTGTGACTGTGTGTTTGAAAGTCATTCTCCTCTTCTTGTGTTAGTGTTAGTGTTAGTGTGTATGGTGTGCGTGTGTGTGTGTGTGAGTGAGTGATGGTTGTGTGTGTGTGTGTGTGTGTGTGTGCGCGCGCGCGCGCGCGCGTGTGTGTGTGTGTGTGTGTGAGAGTGAGTGATGAATGTGTGTGTGTATGTGTG
>CM054138.1:21857499-21862499 GCA_028751875.1 Rapana venosa
CACACACACACACACACACACACACACGCACACACACACCTACACACGCACACACACCTACAAACACACACACACCTACACACAACACACCTACACACACACCTACACACGCATGATGTTGTCTTAGTACAATATGCTGATGATATATGTTTATGGATGAATGTCACTATGAAGCGTGCTACAACAAAGAGGATGATAAATTATACCAGAAAAGTATATCAAAAAGAGCTAGATAATTTACATAAATATATTTTTGAAAATGGTCTGACATTATCTACAGAAAAAACGCACATAATGCTTTTTAATAATGGTAGTGATCCAGATACACTACCACAGTTTACGATTGGAGGGAGCCAATTCAGTATAAAAATATGGTAAAATTTTTAGGCATTCAGCTTACATCAAAATTAACTTGGAATGCTCATATTGGATACATTTTAACAAAAGCAAGGAAATGCATCAATTTTCTTAAAATAATTAGCAGACAGTCATGGGACAAGATATCTTCACTCTTAAATGCTTGTCTAAGTCACTTGTACGTTCCAAACTGTCTTATGGACAAGAGGTCTTTTTCAGTGCTCCTAACTATTTACTTAAAAAACTACAAAGTATAGATTGTAAGGCGTACAAACTTGCACTTGGGGTACCATTCCATGCATCCACCATAGGAACTTATAAGGAAATTGGGGAACTCCCCCTAGCTGAATACCGACAACTTTCATGCGCCAAATATGTTTTACGGAGCACGAATGACGAAAATTTTGTCTGTAGTGAATTAAAAGTTCAAGCAGAAACGAATTTTCCAAAAAGGGCTAAACAAATTTCGTGTTTAATGCCTATTGGCACTTATGCATCAGACCTCTTTCAAAAATCTAACCTTAACCAATATGACTTAGAAACACAAAAAGAAGCTTTACCTTGTCCTTCATGGGAGATGAATAAAGCCTGTTTTGATATAGAGTATATTGATGAAAAAAAGAATGAAAATCAAAACATCATGGTTGCAGATGTTCGGTCGCATATTGAAAATAAGTATGCTGACTGCTTAAAAGTTTATACAGATGGATCTGTTTTAGAAAATCATGACTCAGGCTCTGCATTTGTCATACCAGCACTTAAATTGAGAAATCGTACTATCTTGGTAAACATCGTTCAATATTTACAGCTGAACTTATTGCAATTCTTATGGCTCTTAATTATATTCTTAATTTTCCATTTTCTTTCTTTCATATCTTGCTTTGTGTTGACTCCAAATCAGTATTGTATGCTATAAAATCCCCAAACTTCAAGAAAGTCTCTAAAATTATTTTTGAAATTAAATATGTCATACACCTCCTAAGTTTAAGAGGTATTCCTATTTCTTTTTGTTGGGTGCCTTCTCACGTTGGAATTTTTTCAAATGAGTGGGCTGACAGAGCTGCAAAAAAGGGGTCAAGACATGACATGGAATCGATAGAACTGGATGTTCCCTTATCTATACAGGAGGGATACCGTATATTAGAACAAATTTCATGGGGTAAGTTTAAAGAATCTGGTCAATTCAAGGAAAGATATTTAAAAAATTGCCCGACCACTTCCCATATTTTTGGTTATATGACTCCTCAAATAGATTCGCGTTTTATAACTGTGAGAAGGGTTCATTCACTATATTTTAGAATGAAGTTAAATGCATTCCTTACAAAATTTTGTAAACATGTCAGATGTCTATGTGGAGATCATATTTCCAATACTCATATCATATTTGAGTGCCCTATTGTAAAACCTTTTTTACCTACATTTTCTGAACAGTCTCTGGAAAATATATTTGAAAATTCAAAGTTAGCCCTTGCCATTGTTAGATGTTTATTGCATAGTCCACTCGATTATTTATTGTAGTTACATTATTGTTATTTCATTTTTCTACGTTGTTGAGTTTTAAGTTTGCTCCTGTTTAAGAGTATTATTATTACTTTTCTAGGTGTGTTGTTGGGTTTTGTTGTTGTTATTATTATTTTTTTTCTTTTTCTTAAACAAACAAACAAACAAACACCCAACACGGATGCTATTTCTTAATCCTTTCTCCTTCCACTCCTTCTTCTTCCTTCTCTAAACTCCTTTACACTTTCTACTTCCCTCGTCTAATATCACTAAGAGTGAACAGACGTTAAATTGAAGACAACAACAACAACCTACACACGCACACACACACACCTACACGCACACACCTACACACACACACCTACACACACACACACACACACACACACACACACGCACGCACGCACGCACGCACGCACGCACGCACGCACGCACGCACGCACACACACACACACACACACACACACACACACACACACAGAAGTGAAGCAAACAAAAACGAAACCTGAGAACCCCACACATATTCAAGGTAAAAATCAAACAAACCCCTCCCCCCTCAACCCGCTCCCCCCAAAAAACCCCTCCAACAACAACAACAACAACAACAAAAGAATACAAAATCTTGGCATCTGTCTCTTTCTTTGTAGAGTTAGTCAGCTTCAGCAAACTTCGATTATTTACACTGAGTAACCAATACTGGAAGGATAGTGCTTTGAATCATGGCACTCACCCTGATTTGTTCATTTGATTGCAGAAAAAATGTGCGCCCGCGCGCGCACACACACACTCATACATGCACATAAACACACACACACACACACGCACCCCACACACACACACACACACATATATACACACACACTCACACATGCACACATGCACACACTCACACACACATATATACACACACACTCACACATGCACACATGCACACACACACGCTCGCGCGCGCGCGCGCGCACACACACACACACACGCACGCACACACACAATCACACAAAGAGAACATCTTGCACACACACATTGAGAACCTGTTCTACCTTTCGAAAGAGTAGGCCATTGTATGCCAGTGGGAACGGATGACAAAATTGATAAAACCGCATGTACATCGGGACTGGCGATTTGAAAACAACATATTAGAGCTTATTCTATTATCCACTAAATACAAGAAAAAAAATCAATGAATAAATGAAAAACACACACGCACCCGTGCACACACACATCAAAAAGAAAACCCCCACATGAAAGCAATGGAAAGGAAACCCACCAGTATCAAGTATGACCATCAGTACCACCACATTGGTGTGTGTGTGTATGTGTGTGTGTGTGTGTGTGCATGTGTGTGTGTGTGTTTGTGTGTGTGTGCGTGCGTCTGTGTGTCAAAGTCAAAGTCAAACTTGTTATTTTCAGATGGTACATTGAATAAGCAGTGCATTTGCTTTTTTCATCATGCCATCTATCTAAAGAAAAAAAAGAGAGAAAAAAAGATAATATATATGCAGACATAGAATAAAAAACCTAATCAATGATAAACCATACAAATCAAACAAGAACAGACAATAACATATGCATGCATGGAATTAAAAACAAAATAAAAAACCCTGCATATATATATATATATATATTTTATATATATATATATATATATATATATATATATGTGTGTGTGTGTGTGTATGAGTGTATGTGTGTGTGTGTATCTGTGTGTGTGTGTCTGTGCGCGTGTGTCTGCCTTTGTATGTGTGTGCATGTGTGTGTGTGTTTGTGTCTATGTGTGTGTATTTGTGTGTTTTGGTGAGTGCGCGCGCGTGTTTGTTTGTGTATGTGTGTGTGTGCGTGTTTGTGTACGCGCGTGCGCGCACGCTCGCACGAGAGTGTGTGCGTGTGTATGTGCATGCGCGTGCGCTTGTGTGTGTGTGTGCATGCGTGCACGCGTGCTCGCGCTTGTGTGTGTGTGTGTGTGTGTGTGTGTGTGTGTGTGTGATAGGTGGAAATAAGCGAAATGAAAGAAAAGTTTAATGACACGATCGAAGACATCTTGTGTAGACGGAGAGATTAGGAGAGGAAAAGAAGAGCCCCCAAAATCGTTAAGAAAATGTTCACGAAACTGAGCGAGAGAGAGAGACAGAGAGGAGAAAGAGAGAGAGAGAGAGGAGGGGGGAGCGAGAGAGAGAGAAGGGGGAAGGGGATAAGCGAGAGAGAGAGGGGAGAGAAAGAGAGAGAGCGAGAGAGCGAGAGAGACAGAGAGAGTGAGAGAGAGCAAGGAGAGAGAGAGAGAGAGAGAGAGAGAGAGAGAGAGAGAGAGAGGAGAGAGAGTGAGAGAGAGAGAGAGAGAGAAGAGAGTGAGGAGAGATAGAGAGAGGGAGAGAGAGTGAGGGAGAGACAGAGAGAGGAAGAGAGAGTGGAGAGAGTGAGGGAGATAGAGAGAGAGAGAGGGAGGAAGAGAGAGAAGAAGAGAGAGAGAGGGGGAGTGAGAGAGAGAGAGGGAGGAAAGAGAGAAAAGAGAGAGAGAGAGGGAGGAGCGAGAGAGAGAGGGAGGAATAGGGAAGGGAGAGAGAGAAGGAGTTAGAGAGAGAGAGAGAGGACGCACAACACACAATACACAATTTTCAGTGGAGAGAGAGAGAGAGAGAGAAGAGAGAGAGAGAGAGAGAGAGAAGAGAGAGAGAGAGAGAGAAGAGAGAGAGGCAAGAGATAGAAGAGAAGAGAGACAAAGATAGACAAACAAACAATTCCAAGAGAGACAGGACAGACTGATAGACACACAGATTGACTAATTTCATTAGGAGAGAGAGAGAGGAAGGGAGTGAGAAAAAGGGATGGAGGGAGGGAAGGAGGGAGAGAGAGAGAGAGAGAGAGAGAGAAGAGAGAGAGAGAGAGAGAGAGAGAGAGAGAGAGGAGACAAACAGACAGACGAATGGACGAACTAATTTCAATGGAGTGAGACACACACACACACACACACACAACCACACACAATATATTATAATATATAATAAATATTATATATATAATATATATATATATATATATATATAATACAGACAGGCAGACAGACAGACAGGCGGACAGGCAGGCGGACAGACAGACATACAGACAGATGGAGAAAGAGAGAAAGGGACAGAAACAAGAGAATGAGAGAC
>CM054138.1:21867499-21882499 GCA_028751875.1 Rapana venosa
TGCTTTTATTTTTCATGCAGTCCCTGTGTGTGTGTGTGCGGATTTGTAAATTTTTGTTGGTTTTCTCATCTTCTGTGACGTCCCCCGTCCTGCTGTTCCCAAGCCGCTCATTCCAATCTCCCCGCCACAGCGATACCAAGATTTGTTATGTCTCATCCTCAGGGTCGGAAGTCCACAGGGAGCCCATCACTATCAGGCCGCCGTGGGGCCACCAGCCAGAGGGGCCCTGCACTGCTGCTGGGTCACTTTGGTGGTGTTCAGTGGTGCCTGTTTTGAGCTAACATACGCAGGACACCACCTACTAAGCCCCCTACTAACGACAGTATTAGCTCAGTCGCGGAGCCAGACTGAGTGAGTCGCCCACCCGAGGTGGCAACCACCACAACGTCCCTCCAACGACTGTCCCCCGCGAACCTCCAACCCCAAAGGCCCTGACACAAACTCACCACAGGCACAGAAGTGCATGGGCAAACCGAATCTGAGGTCACCATGAGACCAGAGCAACTGGGACCACCGAATCAGAGGCCTTTAAAAATTTTTTTTGTTATTGTATGATGATCATTGACAATGAAGATGACGTAATGCTGCTGCTGTGGAAGTGCATGTGCTTTGAGACTACTTGACAGGGTTGAACTCTACGCTTACTATCATAATATATCCCGGCGTCAACCGGGCCCAAGAGATACAGACACCTGCAGTGTTGGTCAGGTAATTTGAGCAACACTCTCAAACTGGCATCCGTTAAGTGGATGAAGCTCGACTGTGTGGTCCCAGTCTTCCCACTGAGCCCACAGCACACTCACTCTGGGTAGGAGCCGGCCGGAGTCCGAAAAATCTCTATGACTCTTATGGAAATTGAATCCACGACCTTCCAGTCCGTAACCCAAGGCGCTAACCACTGCGCCATGGCGGCTGGTGACTTTGTAAATTTTTGTCATCCGTCCCCAATGGCCTACAATGGCCTACTCTTACGAAAAGCCGAATAGATTTGAACGTGTGTGCAAGATGTGCGTGGGTTCGCACACGGGACCTTGATTTATAGTCTCATCCGAAAGAAGAGAGAGAGAGAGAGAGAGAGAGAGAGAGAGAGAGACAGAAACACACACACACACACACACACACACACAACACACACACACCACACACACACACACACACACACACACACACACACACACACACACACACACACACACACACACACACACACACACACACACACACACACAAGGAAAAGACATATCGAGAAAAACAAGGATATAAACACAGACACACAGACAGATACACAGACAGACAGACATACTATTAAAGACACAAAAGCATAAAAAACATTGTTCACAAAACAGTAAGGAAAGAACATGGAGGTTTCCTTGCCGCATTGAAAACGGGCAGGACAAGAACAAGAACAAAACTGACACAGAGGCCTGATTATTAATACAGTGTTCTACTATACGGGGACGGGATAGCTCAGTGGTCAGAGCACTCGTTTTTCCCCAAGCTAAGGGTAAGCAGCATCGAACGTTGGCTACCAAGTGGACGGGTGACCGTTTGCGCGCCTTGGCTTCTGTACAGTTCCCCCAGTTCACCCAGCTGTCAATAGGTTCCTTCCCTCTTTAGGGTCAGGGAAGGTAAAGCAGCGAGGGAGAGGAGATGGGCGCCGCCCTCAATATGCTCCCCCCTGGAGAAGTTGTGGTCTCTAACATCTCTCTCTCCAACGACCGCATAGGATATAGGATCACCTCTACCTTGACCTTTTCACTGCTATACAGGTAATGTGAAGAAAGAAAAGAAAGAAAAAATCCGAACACATCACTCCTCTTCTGCAATCTCTTCACTGGCTGCCAGTCTCACAAAGACTGAAGTATAAGATCAATACCCGCTGTTTCAAATGTCTCCACAAATCTGCACCATCTTATCTTTGTAACTGTCTTCACCTGTACACTCCATCCCGTTCCCTTCGTTCAGCCGCAGATACTTTGTGCTTTCGAACACCCAGATTCAAACAAACCACTGTTGGCTGTCGATCTTTCTCTGTTTCTGGTCCGTCCACCTGGAATGACGTCCCTCTTTCACTTCGCCAAAAACCTTCACTTGATACTTTCAAATCAAGCCTCAAAACACACTTATTTCCTACCTGATACTTTCCCCTCATATCCGTCTCTACTTTTCAACAGCATCCTTCATCTCCTAAGTGTGTTCGCGGGTGTGTGTGTGTGTGTGTGTGTGTGTGTGTGTGTGTGTGTGTGTGTGTGTGTGTGTGTGTGTGTGTGTGTGTGTGTGTGAGCGCGCGCACGTACGCGTGCATAAATTTGAAATATGTTATTTATTATATTTGAGGAAAGTTGCATGCGCGTAAATGATTTGAGTGTAAGCGATTCGATTTTTTTACAAGATTCAGCGCTATATAAATTCCATATATTATTATTAATGTACTGATGCTACAATGTTGCAAAGTCGTCCTTCACAAACACCTTTGGTGGCCTAAATCTCAGGGTACCATACACCAAAGGTGTAGCATTTCACTATTGGGTCGGTGGTCTAGAGGTTATGCACCTGCCTAGAAAGCGAAAAGTCCGGGTTTCAAGTGTGTGGTGGTGGTTCGATCCCTGTTTGTGCCGAAACTTTTCCACCTATCCACTAGACCCTGAGTGGTGGTCTGGGTGCTAGTCTTTCGAACGAAATAGTAAACCGAGGTCCCGTGTGCAATACTCATTAAGCGTACGTAAAAAAGCCTCACGGCGACAAGAGATCTATTTTTGGTAAAATTCTACAGAAAAAAGTCACTCTGATAAGAAACCAAATCACATGCGGACAGGAAAAGAAAAAAAATAATGGGTGGCGCTGCTCTTGCGGCGACGCGCTCTCCCCGAAGAGAGCAGCCTGAATTTCACGAAGATAAATCTTCCGTGACTTGAAGTGGTATTCACTACACTACACTACACTACACAACTCTACGCTACACGACACGACACGACACTACACTGTACTGCACTGCACTACACTATACTACACTACACTACACTACACTACACTACACTACATTACACTACACTAACACTATATTACACTACAATACAATATAATACAGTGCTCTCTCTCTTAAATAATAATGTAAAGAATATTTTCTTATTGTCAATAATAATAATAATAATAATAATAATATACTAATGATATTAAATAACATAATTAAGCGCTTCAATTTGTTTGCTTTAGAAGATTCAGCGCTATATAAATACCATATATTATTATCATCATCATCATCATCATCATCATCATCATCATCATCATCATCATCATCATCATCATCATCATCATCATCATCATCATCATTATTATCATTATTATTATTATTATTAGTAGTAGTAGTAGTAGTAGTAGTAGTGGTAGTAGTAGTAGTGGTAGTAGTATTTGAAACTTTACTCCGTGCATGCAATTGCAATAAGATTACAGGTTCGACACTCTTCACCACTCCTAGGCTATTTACTCTGTGACTTTGCAAAATATGTCCTCAACAGTCTGAACTCCTAGGCTACTTACTCTGTGACTTTGCAAAAATATGTCCTCAACAGTCTGAACTCCTAGGCTATTTACTCTGTGACTTTGCAAAAATATGTCCTCAACAGTCTGAACTCCTAGGCTATTTACTCTGTGACTTTGCAAAAATATGTCCTCAACAGTCTGAACTCCTAGGCTATTTACTCTGTGACTTTGCAAAAATATGTCCTCAACAGTCTGAACTCCTAGGCTATTTACTCTGTGACTTTGCAAAAAATATGTCCTCAACAATCTGAACTCCTAGGCTTTTTTAATCTGTGACTTTGCAAAATACAAAATATGTCCTCAACAGTCTGAACTCCCAGGCTATTTTACTCTGTGACTTTGCAAAATACAAAATATGTCCTCAACAGTCTGAACTCCTAGGCTATTTTAATCTGTGACTTTGCAAGATATGTCCTCAACAGTCTCACCTCCTAGGCTATTTAAACTGTGACTTTGCAAAATATGTCCTCAACAGTCTGAACTCCTAGACTATTTACTCTGTGACTTTGCAAAATACAAAATATGTCCTCAACAGTCTGAACTCCTAGACTATTTACTCTATGACTTTGCAAAATACAAAATATGTCCACAACAGTCTGAACTCCTAGGCTATTTACTCTGTGACTTTGCCAAATATGTCCTCAACAGTCTGAACTCCTAGGCTATTTACTCTGTGACTTTGCCAAATATGTCCTCAACAGTCTGAACTCCTAGGTTTTTACTCTGTGACTTTGCAAAACATGTCCTCAACAGTCTGAACTCCTAGGCTATTTACTCTGTGACTTTGCCAAATATGTCCTCAACAGTCTGAACTCCTAGGCTACACTGTGACTTTGCAAAAGTGTCCCGAAGACTCTGAAATCCTAGATTATATTGTTTTGAGAACAAAAGCTCGTCTAGTATATGATGTAACGTATTTCTTCTATGGATTCTTCCTGTGTTTTGCAAAAGTGTCCTTAACACTCTGCACTCCTAGACTATCCTGTTTTGAGGACAGAAACACGTCCTTCGGATGAGACTATAAACCGAAGCCCCGTGTTTGAACGCATGCAGAACATCTTGCGCACACGTTAAATCCTGTTCCGCTTTTCGGAAGAGTAGGCCATTGTGTGCCGGTGGAAACAGATGACAAAATTGACAAAACTGCATGCACACGGGGACTGGTTGTAAAAAAGCACACGAGTGCTTATTCCATTCTCCTCGATATAAAAGAATAAATAAATAAATAAAATAAATAAATAAATATATAACGTATGATGTAACGTACTGCTACTATGCATTGTATAGAACTATATCATACCCAACATTGGGTAGTTATCTTAAGGGAGTCCCCAGCGCCAAAGTGGGACGACTTGCTGTTATTCCAATCCCAAAATCGGATAGTTCCCCTGGGACAATAATATAACCAAACCAAACCAAAGCAAAAACTATGGATTGTATCTGTGGCTTTGCAAAAATGTCGTTAACACTCTGAACTTCTAGGCTATAATGTGACTTTGCAAAAGTATCCTTCACACACACATAATAATGTCGGTAAAAACTCTGGGCATTATATGCCATAGTGGTAGGATTTCATTTCTCTGCGTTTTCTTCACATTTCCTGGCTGTCTCTCTCTCTCTCTCTCTCTCTCTCTCTCTCTCTCTCTCTCTTCTCTCTCTCTCTCTCTCTCTCTCTCTCTCTCTCTCTCTCTCTCTCTCTCTCTCTCTCTCTCTCTCTCTCTCTTTCTTTCTCTGTTAACCCTATAAGTTTCAAGCCTCATTCGTCATAAACCTATCATGTTTTGTTGCCTAAGATATTGCGGTGAAGAAGATGACTAGGGTGTACGACATTTAGTCTAGTGGTGTGATGTTGGTGATAACTTTGTTAACTTTTTGTTGTTGTTGTTGTCCGTTTTTGAATGAAACTCGAAAAAAGTTACCAAAATATTATGTCAAATATCCAAAACTCTTTTAAGTACGAAAATCTCTTTGCTTCAACAAGTAATAATAATAATAATAATAATAATAATGTATGGAATTTATATAGCGCTGAATCTTGTAAAGCAACAAATCAAAGCCCTCAGATGACATTTTTTATATATCGAGGATAATGGAATAAGCACTCATGTGCTTTTTTTTTTTTTTAATGCATCCAATCCCCGTGTGTATGCGGTTTTTGTAAATTTTGTCATCTGTTCCCACCGGCACACAATGTCCTACTCTTTCGAAAAGCGGAACAGGATTTAACGTGTGCGCAAGGCTTTCTTTAATGTTGTTAAAATAAATACTTATTATCAGAAATAATAATTTGAATTTTACATTATATACATTCGCAGTGACCTTAAGTACTAAAAGTCGACTCTGATAATATTCATAGACAAAATGATTGGCAATCAAACAATATTGTCGTCTTTGTCAATGTAATTTCTCGCGCTTTGTGTGTGTGTGTGTGTGTGTGTGTGTGTGTGTGTGTTGTGTGTGGTTTTGCGGCGGTAAATACCTGTCATTGATACAACCTTGACGGAGGAATGTGTGTGTGTGTGTGTGTGTGTGTGTGTGTGTGTGTGTGTGTGTGTGTGTGTGTGTGTGTGTGTGAATATGTGTGAGTGAGAGAGACAGACAGACACACATACATGCACGCATACGCGCACAAACAAGCGCAAACACATACATACACAGTTATGTATAAGTATACACACACAAATACAATCACACACACACACACGCGCGCGCGTATACACACACACAGGAAGGAAGGTGGCAGGATGGTTAAGACGTTCGCCTGCCAACAAGTAAACCGTGAGGTTGTGGGTTCGATTCCCAGCCTCGCCCTTTCTTCCCAGTTTGACAAAAAAATCGAACTGAATGTCAAAGTCCTTCGGATGAGAATATTAACCGAGGCCCCGTGTGCGAAAGCACGCAGAACATCTTGCGCACACGTTAAATCCTGTTCCGCTTTTCGTAAGAGTAGGCAATTGTGTGCAGGTGGGAACGGATGGCAACATTTACAAAACCGCACACACGGGGACTGGATGTAAAAAACAAATAAGTGCTTATTCCATTATCCTCAATATAAAAGAATAAATAAATAAATAAAAACAGGGGAGAGGAACAAGCAAAAAAGGGTGAGAGAGAGAGAGAGAGAGAGAGAGAGAGAGAGAGAGAGAGAGAGAGAGAGAGAAGAGAGAGAGACAGACAGACAGACAGAGACAGACAGACGGGCGGACACACAGAAAAACAGACAGACAGAGGCAGAGACAAAGAGAAAGAGAGAGAGAGGAAGAGAGAGAAACAGACAGACCGACAGAGACGGAAGCAGACAGACAGACAGACACAAAGACAGAGACAGAGACAAAGAGACAGAAGAGAGAAAGAAGAAAGAAAGAAAGAAAAGAGAGAGAGAAAGAAAGAGAGAGAGAGAGAGAGAGAGGAGAGAGAGAGAGAGAGAGAGAGAGAGAGAGCGAGAGCGAGAGAGAGAGAGAGAGAGAGAGAGAGAGAGAGAGAGAACAGACAGACAGACAAACAGACAGACAGAGAAGGAGAGATTCTGGGGTTTTCTTTCACTTGAAAGGTGGAAGGTGAAGGTTGTGGTAAATGATTTCATTTTCTTTTGTCAAAATCGTCTGTACACCCTCTTGCCGCTTTCCTATCTTCCTTCCTTCCTTCAGACATACACGCACGCACGCACGCAACCACACACACACACACACCACGCACACACACACACACACACACGCACGCACGCACGCACGCACGCACGCACACACACACACACACTTCTCTCAAGTGTTTTGTTTGTGTATTCTGTTTATTCTTTTAGTTTTGAAGATAATGGAATAAAGACTCAAATGTAGCTTTTGGCATCAAGTCCCCGTGTGTATGCAGTTTTGGAGATATATTTCATCATCCGCTCCCACCGGCATACAATGGTCTACTCTTTTGAAAATCGGAACAGGTTTTTGACTTGTGTGCAAGATGTTGTACGTGCGTTCACGCACACGGGACCAAGGTTTAAAGTTTCATCCGAAGGATTGTTGGGGAGAGTGGAGTCGGAAAAATCCCCTTAAACGGAATTCGAGCAGGGTCAGCAGATCTCGTGCGCAATGCGCAATACGCAACGCCATAACCACCAGGCTATCCCGCATGTGGGTGTGAGTGTGTGTGTGTGGTGTGTGTGTGTGTTGGTGTGTGTGTGTGTGTGTGTTGTTGTGTTGGTCTTCAATTTAACGTCTGTTCACTCTAAGTGATATTAGACGAGGGAAATAGAAAGTGTAGTGGAGTTAAAGAAGGGAGAAGAAAGAGTGGAAGGAGAAAAGGTTAAGAAATAGCATCAGTGTTGGTTTAGAAAAAATAATAATAAAAAAAAGAAATAAAAAGGAAAAAGCAACCCCCCCCCCAAAAAAAAAAAAATCCCCTAGAAAAGTAATGATAATACTTTTAAACAGGAGCAAAATATAAACTCAACAATGTGGAAACATGAAATAACAATAATGTAACTACAATAAATATTCAAGTGGACTATGCAATAAACATCTGGCAATGGCAAAGGCTAGCTTTGAATTTTCAAATACATTTTCCAGAGACTGTTAAAAAAATGTAGGTAAAAAAGGTTTTACAATAGGGCACTCAAATATGATATGAGTATTGGAAATATGATCCCCACATAGACATCTAACATGTTTACAAAATTTTGTAAGGGATGCATTTAACTTCATTCTAAAATATAGTGAATTAACCCTTCTCACGGTCATAAAACGCGAATCTATTTGAGAAGGAGCCATATAACAAGAAATATGGGCAGTGGTTAGACAACTTTTTAAATATCGTTCCTTGAATTGATCAGATTCTTTAAACCTACCCCATGAAGTTTGTTCTAATATACGGTATAAACGGTGTTGTGTGTGTGTGTGTGTGTGTGTGTGTGTGTGTGTGTGTGTGTGTGTGTGTGTGTGTGTGTGTGTGTGTGTGTGTATGTGTGTGCGTGCGTGCGTGCGTGCGTGTGTGTGTGTTGTGTGTGTTGTGTGTGTGTGTGTGTGTTGTGTGTGTGTTGTCTGTTGTATGTGTGTGTGTGCGTGCGCGCGTGCATGCGTGGGTGCATGTGTGTGTGTGTGTGCGCGCGCGCTTGCCAGCCTGCACTCACATATGTGTGTGCGTGCGCGCGCGCCTGCACTCATATAACTATGTGTGTGCGCGCTTGTGTCTTTGCTTGCTTGCTTGATTGAGTGCGTGCATAAATATATGTGTATGCGTGTGTGTTTGCGTGCGTGCGCGGATGGAGAGGCGTTTGTTGTATGTGTGCTGCATGTGAAGGAGTGTATTCGCGCGCACGGGCGCGCGCGCGTGTGTGTTTGTTTGTGTGTGTATGTGTGTGTGATTTGTAAGTGTGTGTGTGTGTGTGTGGGTGGGTGGGTGGGTGGGTGTAGCTGTGTTTGTGCGTGTGCGCTAGTGCGCTTAAATATCTATCTATCTATCTATCTATCTATCTATCTATCTATCTATCTATCTATCTATCTATCTATCTATCTATCTATCTATCTATCTATCTATCTATCTATCTATCTATCTATCTATCTATCTATCTGTCTGTCTGTCTGTCTGTCTCTCTGTCTGTCTGTCTGTCTGTCTATATATCTATCTATCGGAGTATTCTCACAGCATTCATTCCAATTTCCTATTATCTGTATTTCTTGGTATTTTACATGAACGCATTTGTAAAAGTAAAACACATGGCAATTAAAAAAAATCAAAACAACCCCATATATTAACAGAATCAATAACTCAGTTAAAGAAAAAAGAAAGCACAGGAACACCGTCGCCATTTAAAAAAAGAAAACAGCAAGACCAACAGCAATAAATATATAAAAGAGCAAAGGCATATCGACGATGACAAGAATCAACCACCAAATTGTAAAAAATTAAATATCAATAAGTTTGGACCTTGAAGTACAGAAATGCTAAACCTTCCCAAAGAGAAAAAGACAGAAAGAAAGAAACAAACAAAAACCCAAACAAAACGGACAACCAACCAACTAACCAACCAGCCAACGAACGAACGAACGAACCAACCAACCAAACAGACAAACACAAACAACAAACAAAAAACCCAAACAAAACAGACAACCAACCAACCAATCAACCATCCAACCAACCAACCAACCAATCAAGCCAACCTACAAAAAAAACAACCAAACAAGTTTTTTTATATATTAAAAACCACTACATCCTATAAACCAGCACCCACACAACCTATATACTATCCAAATGGGCAGTACACTAGCAGTGTAAAAACAAAAAACACAACAACAAAAACTAGCATGGAAGAGTCTTTGCCCCCTGTTTCAGTGTAGGCAGTGTAGTACAGAGCACAATGATATGACAGAGAAAACCGCAGAAGGAAAAAGTCAAAAAGTCACTGACGCAGAACGACAATCAGTAGTAGTAGTAGTAGTAGTAGTAGTAGCAGTAGTAGAGAGAAATACGGAAGAAATAGTTACTGAAGCAGAACGTCACATCACTGAAGCGAAAGATCAGATAAAATATCCGTAAAAAATAAAAAAAAGAAAGAAAAGAAAAGAAAAGACAAGAAACTTTCAGGTTTCGTCCAGTCTTTTAATAAAATGAAGGTGAAATAAACAAAAAGAAAACTATGTGATATAAAAGAATTGATTTTAAAAACAACAAACATCTAGTGACCCACAGTTTGTTTTGAAAAAAAATCTCTTTATAAGTAAATGGATAATGTGTGTGTGATGTGATGTGTGTGTGTGTGTGTGTGTGTGTGTGTGTGTGTGTGTGTGTAGGAGAGAGAGAGAAAAGAGAGAGAGAGAGAGAGAGAGAGAGACTTCATTCCCAAGGGTTACAGATAAATATTGACATCCTCTTTTGCACCGGTCCTTGCCCTGAGAAAGGACTATCCTTAATAATCACAACTGAGAGAAGAGAGAGAGAGAGAGAGAGAGAGAGAGAGAGAGAGAGAGAGAGAGAGAGAGAGAGAAGAGAGAGAGAGAGAGAGAGAAAACTCGAACTCGAACTCAAAAGATTTATTCACAAAAAGGCCACTGGCCCATACATGAAGGGGAGTTGCCGAACTGCTTAGTATTTTAGTGAGAAAAATAAGGAAAAAGCACAAAAAAATCAAAATGTTATTGAATAACCACAACCACCACAACAAAAATCAGTTACAAAAAATAAGACTTAAGAAACCCAGATATCTCTTATTCTAAAGGCTTTACACAAGTATAAAGCGAGGCTGTGCACAAGAGAGAGAGAATGACAATGACAAATTCTTTTATTTCGAGGATAATGAATAAGCACCAATGTGCTTTTTTACATCCAGTCCCCGACCTTAGGGATATATATGATAATAAAATGTAATAAAGCCCATACCAATACACTCACACAGTATACAGGAAAAATATCTACACGAAAGCCCCCACAAAAATCATCGAAAAGAGAGAGAGAAAAAGCAACAAGTAAGAAAGAAAGCTAAACAGAAAACATAGACACAACCGAAAAAATAGCAAAGAAACCAAGAGCAAAACAAAAGTGACAACAACAAGGGAGAGGGGACAACCGAATAATCTCCCCGCCCTCCAAGAAAAACCTAAACCAAAACCAAAACAGAACCAAACAAAGCAAAAACTCCATAATATAAAGGAGAACAAACCACGCAAATAGTATTATTTTGGATAACAGAAAGAAACGTCAACAAATTCATTGTGCTTTTATGGAAAGCAATCGCAATAGTAAACTACACAAAACATTGTATAAGCAGACTGAAATAGTAAATCTGAATAAAGCATTCAACAGGATACTAATTGTAAACACGACAATTAAATCTATAAACAAAACATAAAAGGAGAGGAGGGGGGGAGAGAGAGAGAGAGAGAGAGAGAGAGAGAGAGAGAGAGAGAGAGAGAGAGAGTAAATTGATATGAGAGAGAGAGAGAGAGAGAGAGAGAGAGAGAGAGAGAGAGAGAGAGAGAGAGAGAGAGAGAGTGTGTGTGTTGTGTTCCGTAATACACACGTACATGGACATAAGGAAGCTAAATCAGTATGAAGTACACCTGGAGCTCCAGCGTTGTTGAGGAGTCTTGGACACTCAAGCTTACATACAGCAAAAATGTTACATATTTCGAAAGATAAAAACAACAACAGCAACAACAACAATAACAAAAACAGCAGCAGCTGCATCATCATCAACAACAATGACAACAAACTAGCAAAGGGTTCTACTGTAACTGATCCTAACTTTGTTGGTCATAATGGAAGTGAGGTTTGTTTTTGATTCACATGAGATAGAATATTCACATAATATATTTTATTTTGTTTTTTAAAACCTTTTTTTTTAATGATTATTCCAGCCTTTTTTGTTTTTACATGCATTATCCCCCCCCCCCCCCCACACACACATACCTAATCACAAAGCAACATTTAGAATATATGTTTGTTAGCAAACATCAATAAATAACTGATAAAAAGCAACAGCAACAACAACAGCTAAACACATAAAACGAGTTCATTTACCCCCCCCCCCCCCACACACACACACAGGTATGCACGGGCACATACTTGCACATACAGACATACACACTCAAAAAAAACACACGCATACATACAGACACAGATACAGACTCAAAGACACAGACACATACACACACAAACAACACACACACACACACAACACACACGCACACACACACTCAAAGCACATAAGTGCTTATTCCATTATCCTTGATATAAAAGAATGAAATAAAATAAAATAAATAAAAATCTCTCTCTCCACCCACACCCACCCTCACCCACCCACACTTACAACGCGCCCGTGATTTTCATTACGCAAATATTGTACTTTCATCCATTATTCAGCTTTTCAACAAAAAACCCCTAAAGCGCCAGCCACAATAATACCAACTTGCTTCTTCACGTCATCTCTGCTAGAAGAAACGGTTAGTATTATTTATTATTATTTAAAAAAAAAGAGTTAAAACCACATTAAGTCACGGCAGATTTCTCTGCGTCAAATTCGGGCTGCTCTCCTTGGGGAGAGCGCGTCGCCACAAGAGCAGCGCCACCCTTTTTTTATTTTATTTTTCCTGTCTGCAACTGTATTTGTTTCTCTATCAGAGTGACTTTTTTTCTCCACAGAATTTTGCTAGGGACAACTCTCTTGTTGCTGTGGGTTCTTTTACGTGCGCTAAATGATTATGTATAACACACGGGACCTCGGTTTATCGTCTCACCCGAAAGACTAGCGCCCAGACCATCACTTATGGTCTAATGGAAAGGGGGAAAAGTTTTTGGCCCAAACGGGATTCGAACCACCACAGACTTCCGACTTGGACTTTTTGCTTTCTAGGTAAGTGCGTTACCTCTAGACCACCGATCCACTAGACCTCTAGAAAGTATCTTGGGGTTGTTATCGACAACACACTCTCCATGCAAAAATTCATCACCCAGGCGGCATATTAGTGCAATTCGAAAGTACATGTCCTCTGTGGCAACATCCAAACTAGTCGCGTCTCTCATTCTTTCACGTCTGGACTATTGCAATTCTCTTCTGGCTGGTCTGCCAGCATCATCTATCCACTCCCTTCAACGTATACAAGACTCTTCAGCTCGACTTGTCCTCAGAAAGAAAAAAATCTGAGCACATTACTCCTCTCTTGCAATCTCTCCACTGGCTGCCTGTGCCACAGAGAGTTAACTATAAGATCAGTACCATCTCTTACAAATGTATCCACAAAACAACTCCCTCCTACCTCTGTGAATGTCTTCACCTATACACTCCTTCTCGCTCCCTCCGCTCTGCTGCAGATACCATGTGCTTACGAATACCGAGATTCAACCAATCCACTGTTGGCCGTCGCTCTTTCTCTGTTTCTGGTCCAGTGATCTGGAATGACCTCCCTCTCTCCCTTCGCCAAAAGCCTACTTATGACACTTTTAAATCCAGCCTCAAGACATATTTATTCCAAATCTGATTTTCCCCCTCTTGTTTCATCTCAAATCTACCACTGCCTAAAACAGCCCAAATCCCATCACCCTGCCAAAGTGTATAACCTTTGTGTATGTGTGTGTGTGTGTGTGTGTGTGTGTGTGTGTGTGTGGTGTGTGTGTGTGTGTGTGTGTGTGTGTGGTGTGTGTTTGTACATTTGAATTTGTTAACTCTGTTAATTGTTATTGGTTGTATGTATAGGGGTGTGTTGAATGCAAGCGCTCTGATTTCTTTTTGCAAGATATAGCGCTATATACATTCCATTTATTATTATTATTATTATTATTATTATTATTATTATTATTATTATTATTATTATTATTATTATTATTATTATTATTATTATCATCATCATCATTATTCATCATATCATCATCATCATCATCATCATCATCATCATCATCATCTCATTATCATCATCATCATCATCATCATCATCATCATCATCATCATCATCATTATTATTATTAGACCGCCGATCCACTAAATCTTTAGACCACCCGATCCACTATAGACCACCCGATCCACTATAAACCACTGATCCACTATAGACCACTGATCCACTCTAGACCACCCGATCCACTCTAGACCACCCGATCCACTCTAGACCACTAATCCACTATAGGCCACCCGATCCACTATAGACCACCCGATCCACTATAGACCACTAATCCACTATAGGCCACCCGATCCACTATAGACCACCCGATCCACTATAGACCACTAATCCACTATAGACCACCCGATCCACTATAGACCACCCGATCCACTCTAGACCACCCGATCCACTCTAGACCACCCGATCCACTAGACCTCTAGACCACCCGACCCATTATACCTCTCTATACCACCCGATCCACCATAGACCACCCGATCCACTATAGACCACCCGATCCACTATAGACCACTGATCCACTATAGACCACTGATCCACTATAGACCACTGATCCACTATAGACCACCCGATCCACTATAGACCACTGATCCACTATAGACCACTGATCCACTATAGACCACCCGATCCACTATAGACCACTGATCCACTATAGACCACCCGATCCACTATAGACCACTGATCCACTATAGACCACCCGATCCACTATAGACCACTGATCCACTATAGACCACCCGATCCACTCTAGACCACCCGATCCACTATAGACCACTGATCCACTATAGACCACTGATCCACTATAGACCACTGATCCACTATAGACCACCCGATCCACTATAGACCACCCAATTCACTATAGACCACCCGATCCACTCTAGACCACCCGATCCACTAGACCTCTAGACCACCCGACCCATTATACCTCTCTATACCACCCGATCCACTATAGACCACCCGATCCACTATAGACCACCCGATCCACTATAGATCACCCAATTCACTATAGACCACCCGATCCACTCTAGACCACCCGATCCACTAGACCTCTAGACCACCCGATCCACTATAGACCACCCGATCCACTATAGAT
>CM054138.1:21902499-21907499 GCA_028751875.1 Rapana venosa
ATCCCACTGACAGCGTAGTTCTAAGGGTGTATTTTCAATCCTGGTTTCGTTTATGTGTGTGTGTGTGTGTGTGTGTGTGTGTGTGTGTGTGTGTGTGTGTGTGTGTGTGTGTGTGTGTGTGTGTGTGTGTGTGTGTGTGTGTGTGAGTGTGTTGGTCAGATGTATAGCTTAGTCTCTGTGTGTGTGTGTGTGTTTGTGTGTGTGTGTGTGTTTGTCAGATGTATAGCTTAGTCTGTGTGTGTGTGTGTGTGTGTGTGTGTGTGTGTGTGTGTGTGTGTGTGTGTGTGTGTGTTCGTCAGATGTATAGCTCAGTCTGTGTGTGTGTTTATTTATTTATTTATTTAATTCTTTTATATCGAGGATAAAGGAATAAGCACTTATGTGCTTTTTTACATCCGGTCCCCGTGTGTATGCGGTTTTGTAAATTTGTTATCTGTTTCCACCGGTACACAATGGCCTACTCTTAGGAAAAGCGGAACAGGATTTAACGTGTGCGCAGATGTTCTGCGTGTGTTCGCACACGGTTTATAGTCTCATCCGAAGGATTTTTGGGTGTGTGTGTGTGTGTGTGTGTGTGTGTGTGTGTGTGTGTGTGTGTGTGTGTGTGTGTGTGTGTGTGTATTCGTCAGATGTATAGCTCAGTCTGTGTGTGTGTGTGTGTGTATGTGTGTTTGTGTGTTTGTGTCAGATGTATAGCTCAGTCTGTGTGTGTGTGTGTGTGTATGTGCATGTGTGTGTGTATATGTGCATGTGTGTGTGTGTATGTGTGTCAGATGTGTAGCTCAGTCTCTGTCATGAAGGCAGCTGTACTCTGCTGCAGGTCCTCTCTCCCAGTCTCCACATAGCTGCTTGGCCACTACTGGGGTGGCATGGGTCAGTCAGGCCAGAGCCTCTTTCTTCAGAGTGCTGTCTCATGCCTGTAGCGGGCAGGACTGCTAGAGTGATTGGACAGCAGCTGCCTTGCCAGCCCTGTATGTAAGGAATTCGGTATTTTCCCCAGATACTGAACGCAGGTGTGTGTGTGTGCGTGTGTGTGTGTGTGTGTGTGTGTGTGTGTGTGTGTGTGTGTGTGTGTGTGTGTGTGTGTGTGTGTAAGTGTATGTGTGTGTGTGTGTATGTGTGTGTGTGTAAGTGTATGTGTGTGTGTAAGTGTATGTGTGTGTAAGTGTATGTGGTGTGTGTGTGTGTGTGTGTATGTGTGTGTGGTTGTGTGTGTGGTGTGTGTGTGTGTGGTGTGTGTGTGTAAGTGTATGTGTGTAAGTGTATGTGTGTGTATGTGGTGTGTGTGTGGTGTGTATGTGTATGTGTGTGTGTGTGTGTGCGCGCGTGCATGCGCGCACGCGTGTGTGTATGTGTGTGTGGGCACCCGCTCGCGCGTGTGAAGCCATAGGCACGCAATCCCTTCATTCATGTGTGTCTGCTGACTTCTGGCATTGTTACTGCGTCCCGACCAGAGTCCTTGGATTCCGTCAATAAATACGCGAAAAGAAAGAGAGAATGAGTAATTGGAAGAATAAAGAAACAAACAAATAAAACAGAGAAAAAAAACGAGTTCGTATTATAAGCCAAATCACATGTACCTTTTAATCAATAGGTAGATGGATAGACACATACATTTAGACAGACAGACAGACAGACAGACAGACGTACAGACAGATAGATAGGAAAAAAGATAGATAGATTGACAACTGAAGTTTATATGAATAAACTTATGATGTGATGAATAAGAAAAATGAATAGATACAAATCAGAATAGATAAACAAACGAATAAATATACGAACAAATTAAGAAGTAGGGTAGATAGAATATGTAGTTTAGTTAGATAGATTGGCAGGTAGATAATCTTCCGATAGAATACCTAACTGACTAACTAACCAACTAGCCAAATACAAAAAAGAATGACAGATAAGGGGTGATGGATAAAGTGATAGACCGCATCCACACTGACATACACAATGATAGACTGCATCCACACTGACATACACAATGATAGACTGCATCCACACTGACATACACAATGATAGACTGCATCCACACTGACATACACAGTGATAGACTGCATCCACACTGACATACACAGTGATAGACAGCATCCACACTGACATACACAGTGATAGACTGCATCCACACTGACATACACAGTGATAGACTGCATCCACATTGACACAGTGATAGACTGCATCCACACCGACATACACAATGATAGACTGCATCCACACTGACATACACAGTGATAGACAGCATTCACACTGACATACACAGTGATAACTGCATCCACACTGACATACACAGTGATAGACCGCATCCACACTGACATCCACAGTGATAGACTGCATCCACACTGTGATAGACTGCATCCACACTGTGATAGACTGCATCCACACTGTGATAAACTGCATCCACATTGACATACACAATGATAGACTGCATCCACGTTGACATACACAATGATAGACTGCATCCACACTGACATAGTCACAGACTTCATCCACATTTTACACAGAAACAGGTTTCATCCACATTGTTTTTCCATATTGACAGACCGCATCATCCCCATTTCCATAGTAATCGACTTTGCCCACATCCCTCAGAGTAAGAGACCACATCCACACGTACACAACAACGACAGATGACGTGGGCATTTTACATAATGTGAGACTGCCTTAGCACAGGCATACCACTAGTGGCAGACCACCAGCAGCTAGAAGCAGACCCGGAACTTAATGAATACTGATTAGGGGCGTCCCTCAGTGACGATTGGAAATGCTGGCTTGGTTTCCATCTTTGGGCATGTCCGCTGTTCTTTTATTGCTGCTGTTGCTGTGCTCTTGGTTCTGTCTGCTGCTGTTGTTATTGTTGTTGTTCCTATTGTTGCTGTTGTTGTTAATGTTGGTGGTGTTGCTGAAGTTATCTATGTCTGTCTGTCTGTTTTATTGCTGTTGTTGCTGTGGTCTTGGTTCTCTCTGCTGTTGTTATTGTTGTTGTTGCTGTTGTGGCTGTTGTTAATGTTGATGGTGTTGCTGAAGTTATCTATGTCTGTATCTGTGTCTTGTTTGTCTGTCTGTCTGTCTGTCTATCTGTCTGTCTATCCATCTATCTATCTATCTATCTATCTATCTATCTATCTATCTATCTATCTATCTATCTATCTATCTATCTATCTATCTATCTATCTATCTATCTATCTATCTATCTATCTATCTATCTATCTGTCTGTTTGTCGACTGTATGTGTCTGTCTGCTTGCCTGCCTGCCTGCCTGCCTGCCTGCCTGTCTGTCTGTCTATCTGTCTATCTGCCTGCCTGCCTGCCTTCCTGCCTGCCAGCCTGCCTGCCTGCCTGTCTGTCTGTCTGTCTATCTATCTATCTGTCTATTTATCTATCTGTCTGCCTGCCTGCCTGCCTGTTTGCCCATCTATCTATCTATCTATCTATCTATCTATCTATCTATCTATCTATCTATCTATCTATCTATCTATCTATCTATCTATCTATCTATCTATCTATCTATCTGTCTGACTGTCTGTCTGTCTGTCTGTCTGTCTGTCTGTCTGTCTATCTATCTATCTATCTATCTATCTTTTTGGATAGACAAAGGCCGTTTCATCAACATTCTTCATAATGATGATGCCAACAGTAAATTCCATCAGGTATAAACATGCACCACATGGCTTTGCTATAAAAGGCAATTATACAACAGCATAGACGTACATACCAGTGAAACACACGCAACTCTCTGCTATCCCTCATGGAAATGGCTCTGTACGTTGCAAGTTGTCTGAAGGGTTTTTTTAACATTATTTTTTTCTTCCCGCTAACGAATTGGAACTTGCACCGTTTCACCTTTTCACACGTTCATTACCAGTGACGTCGTCTGTAATTTTTCTTTTAAACTATAGGACACGATTCAGTAAAACTAAATGGCGAAAATGCGCGCGCGCGCGCGTGTGTGTGTATGTATGTGTGTGTGTGTGTGTGTGTGTGTGTGTGTGTGTGTGTGTGAGTGTGTGTGTGTGTGTGTATGTGTGTACCTCTGCACTTGTGTGCATGTGTGTGCACGGGTGCTCGACTGTGTGAGCATGTGTGTTTACGTGCGTCTCAGTACATGTGTGTGTTTATTTTTTGTTTATTTATTTTATTCTTTTATATCGAGGATAGTGGAATAAGCACTCATGTGCTTTTTACATCCACTCCCCGTGTGTATGCGGTTTGTGAATTCTGTCATCTGTTCCCACCGGCACACAATGGCCTACTCTTCCGAAAAGCGGAATAGGATTTAACGTGTGCGCAAGATGTTCTGCGTGCATTCGCACCCGGGGCCTCGGTTTATAGTCTCATCCGAAGGACTTTTGGGGACAGTGGAGTCTGCACTGATGTTAACTCCAGGGGAAAATATCCACTTGAGTGAGTGTGTGTGAGTGTGTGTGAGTGTGTGTGTATGTGAGTGGTGTGTGTGTGTATGTGTGCGTGTGTGTGTGTGGTTGCGCACGGGCTATCATGCTTGATATTGCAGGCATAACAGATCTGTGTGTGCTCTCTCACGCCCACATGTGTGCAAGAATCGAATTTGGTTGGTTGTTTTTCTTTTGTTCTTTAGCTAAAGCTCAGAAGTTCACCAATGATGAGACTTTATGACCGTTTACTCACCATTAAGGTAGCCGCATTCCGACTTCGGGGATGATGTTTTAACACGCCCCCTGTGTGATTACCTTTTTTGAAAAGAAAATGTTGTTGTTATCCGTTGTCACCAGCACGAAATGGCCTACTCTTCCGAAAGGCAGAACGGGTTTTAACCTGTGCGCAAAAGATGTTCTGCGTGCGTTCGCATACTAGACCTCGGTTTATAGTCTCACCCAAGGGACTTTTGGTCGAGTGGAGTCAGTACTGATGTTAACCCCAGGGGGCAAAAATCCCATGGAACGGGTGTCTCGGTGGTGGCTCGAACCCGGGCCGTCAGATCACGAGCTTAAAGGTCAAACCACTAGGCTATCCCGCCCCCA
>CM054138.1:21912499-21932499 GCA_028751875.1 Rapana venosa
GTAACCACATCTGAAAATGACAACATCTGAAAGGGACAACATATGAACGTGACAAACTATGACATTTTTGTCAGCGTCAGTTCAGTCGTTAGCAACGTCTGAAAGTGACAACATCTGAAAGTGACAACATCTGAAAGTGACAACACATGAAAGTGTCAACCACTGAAAGTGACAACATCTGAAAGTGACAACATCTGAAAGTGACAACACATGAAAGTGTCAACCACTGAAAGCGACAACATCTGAAAGTGACAACACATGAAAGTGTCAACCCCTGAAAGTAACAAACAAATGAAATTGACAACAAATACATCTGACATTAACATGAAATTGACAACAAACAAACGAGTCTAACACCGAAGCTCTGAGCCGAGTGGCTAAACCAAGAAGTAAGTATTCCTACCGATCTTGAAACCAGTGTCGAAAGGTTCAAATCTAGGCGGTATGATACGAATTGAAAGTACAGCTGTTTACGGTTTCTCAGGTCAAGGAAAGGGGAGGGGAAGGACAGACACACAGCAAAAAACAAACAAACAAACAAACAACAACAAAATCAGTGCAGTACCCCGTACAACTCCTCAAGGAGTTAAGACAGCAGTTAAATCAAAGTCTAGTCAACGTCACCATGCAGGGTCTCCGCCTGCCAGTGCACCTTCTGGCGCCAAGAATAGCTGCAGAGCCTAGACTGAGTGAGACAGAGCCTGTTCCACACACGCAGCATTGACCGTCACGTCACGACAATCGCTCATGAATCTTCAGACACGGGTACTGTGACTGTGTTGTACCCCAGGCAAGGACATAGAGGTAAAACCCAAACTGCCTCCCGCATGAGTAAGGTAAAAGGTGGTGTTCCCATAATAACCTATGCGGTCGTTTGGGGAGCAAGATGTCAAGAGACCTCAGCTTTTCCAGGGGCCAGCATATTATTGAAGGCGGCGTCCATCTCCTCTTCTTCGTCCTTGCTGCTTTACCTTCCTTGACCCTAAATAGGGCAGGTACAGCTGGGTGAACTAGGGGGACTGTATTGAAGCCAACGCGCGCGCAGGCAAACGATCACCCATCCAAGTGGTAACCACGCTCGATGCTGCTTAACCTTAGCTGGGGGAAAGCGAGTGTTCTGACCACTGAGCTATCCCTTCCCCGCGCCCATGACAGCAGGGCAAGAATGACCCCCAAGAATCTGTGACACTTTTTGTTTGTTATTGTGTGATGATGGATGTGAATGTGGGTAAACATGAAAATAACGATCTTAAGGCGATCTGTTTAAGTCTCAAGACTAAGTCGTTGTTGTCTTTGGTATGTGTGTGTGTGTGTGTGTGTGTGTGTGGTGTGTGTGTGTGTGTGTGTGTGTAGAGTGAGTGCGTGTGCTGTGTGTGTGTGTGTGTGTGTGTGTGTGTGTGTGTGTGTGTGTGTGTGTGTGTGTGAGAGAGAGAGAGAGAGAGAGAGAGAGAGAGAGAGGAGAGAGAGAGAGATTGTTGAGTGGGTAAGGTGAGTGGGTCCTAATCTTAGTGGTACAGAAACTGTGATACAGTACGAGGATTTTTCTGTCTTTTAATTAATTTTTTGGGTGTACAATTTCTTAGATCAGCTTTCGTGCATACCAGCTATGTCCCCTCAAAAAGGAAACCTCAGTAGAGACTGGAATATGCAGACTTAGTCACTGTCAGATTACTAGATAAACATTAAGACCACTAGGCCATTGCTCTGTGAACATATTGAAATTCTCTGCAAGCAGCTTGGATAGATAAACAGACAGATGAACAAGACAGACAGAAGACACACACACAGAGTAAAAGAATTTAAATGAAAATGAATTTATACACACACACACACACAAACACACACGCACAACACAATACACACACAACACAGCAATACAACACACACACATTAAATTTGAAATTTGATGTTTTATTCTTCTGCCTCATCACCCTCGCCCTCCCTCCTCTACTCCCTTCCACCACCCTCCATCTTTCCGCCCCCCTCTCTCTCCTCTCTCACTATCCATCTCTCTCTCCCTCTCTCTCCATCTCTCTCTCTCTCATCTCTCTCTCCTTCTCTCACTCCTCTCTCTCTCTCACTCTCACTCTCTCTCTAACTCACTCTCTCTCTCTCCACTCTCTCTCTTTCTAACTCTCTTGCCTGTCTGTCTGTCTCAATTTGTCTCCCTGCCCCCCCCCCCCCCCCAAATCTCTCTTTCCTTCTCTCTCCCTCTCCCTCTCTCTTCCTTTTCTCCCTCTAACTCTCCCTCTAACTCTACCTCTCTCTCCTCTTACTCCCCCTCCCCTTTCTCCCTCTCCGTCCATCCTCCTTCTGCTTCTCCTGCGGTTGGTTCATTGTCGGCCCCCCTGGGCCCTCGGAACCCTGCCTTTCTTCTTCCTTTCCTTCCTTCCTTCCTTCTTTTCCTCTTTCTTTTCCTTCCTTCTTGCCGTCTATGAATCGGCGTGGAGGTTGTGGGGAGGAATGGGGGGCGTGGGGTTGGGGGGGTGGTAAAAGGAGAAGGGTGGTGGGGGCGAATTGAATGAGGAGAGGGGAAGAAGTAAGGAGAAAAATGGGGGGAGAGGGATTATGGGGTGAGAGAGAGGAGAGTGAAGGAGAAAATTGGGGGGAGGAAATTGGTTTGGGGGGATTCTTTTTTTTTTAGGTGTGTTCGTGTTTGTTGTTGTTGTGTTTTTTCCGTTGCTTTCCCACATTATGAATATGATCGGGTTTGGGGAGAGAGAAGAGGGGAGAAGAAGGATAGGGGGGGGGTTGCCTTGGAGAGTAAGTGAGAGGAGAAAAAGGGAAAGGGGTGGGGGAGGGGGGGGGTGGGAGGAGAGGTGAGAGAGTGACAGATGAGAAGAGAGAGAGGGAATAGAAGTTGTAGAAGAAAGAGGAGAGGGAGAGAAGAAGAGGGGAAAAAAGAGAAGAAGAAGAGAAGGAAGGAGTGGAATATGATATTGGGGGTTGGGGGGGATGGAATAAAAAAAAAAAAAAAGAAAATCAATGGATGTTTCTGTCAGTTTGTGTGGTCTTGGGGTAGGGTTTGGGGGTGGGTGGGTGTGGGGGTAATGGGGGGGGGGGTGTGGGGATGGGTATGGGGGGGGGTGAGGTGGGGGGTTTTGGGGGGGAAGGGGGGAAGGAGGAGTTGTGGGGGTGAAGTGGGGGGCATGTGGAACGCACAAGGCTGGGGGTGGGAGAGTTTGTGGAGGGGGGGGGCAGGTGTTTGGGGGTGGGTGGTGGGTGTAGGTGGTTGTTGTTGGTGTGGTTGGTTGGGGGGTAGGGTTGTGGTGTTGTGGTGGTGTGGGTTGTGTGTGTAGGAGGTTGTTGTTTTGTGGTGGTGGTTTGTGTGAAGGTGTTGTTGTTTGGTGGTGGGTTGTGGTGTGAAGTTGTTGTGGTGTGGTGTTTGGTGTGGGGGTTTTTGTTGGGTGGTGTGGTGTTGTTGTGAGGTTGTTTTTGGTGGTGGTGTGTGTGTGTGGGTGTTGTTGTGGGTGGGGGGTTTGTGTGTGGGTTGTTGTTTTGTGGTGGTGGGGGTGGTTGTGTGTAGAGTTGTTGTTGGTGGTTGGTTGTGTGTGTAGGGTTGTGTTGGTGGTGGGTGGGGGTTGTGTTTTGTTTGTTGTTGTTGGGGGGGGTTGTGTGGGGGGTTGTTTTTTGTGGTTGGTGGTTTTGTTGTTTTGTTGGTGTTTGGTGGTTTGTGTGTGTAGGGTTGTTGTTGTTGTGGTGGTGGGGGGTTGTGGGTAGGGTTTGTTGTTTTTTTGGGTGGGTGGTGGTGGTTGTGTGTGTAGGGTTTTTTGGGTGGGGTGGGGGTGGTTTTTGTGTGTAGGGTTGTTGTTGTTTTTTGGTGGTGGTTTGTGGTAGGTTGTTGTGGTTGGTGGTGGTGTGTGTGTGTAGGGTTTGTTTTTGGTGGTGGTGTGGTGGTGGTTGTGTGTGTGGGTTGTTGGGTTGTTGGTTGGGTGGTGGTGGGGGTTGTGTGTGTAGGGTTGTTGTTGTTGGGGTGGTGGTGGTTGTTTTTAGGGTTGTTTTGGTGGTGGTGGTGGTTGTGGTGGTTGTTGTTGTTGTTGGTGGGTGGTTTGTGTGTGTGGGGTTTTTGTTGTTGTGGTGGTGGTGGTGGGTGTGGTAGGGTTTGTGTTGTTGGTGGTTGGGGTTTGGTGGTAGGGTTGTTGTTGTGGGGGGTGGTGGAGGTGTGTAGGTTGTTGGGGTGTGTGGGGGGTGGTTGTGTGGTTGTGGTTGGTTTTGGGGGTGGTGGTGGTGGTTGTGTGTGTGGGGGTTTGTTGTTTGTTGGTGGTGGGTGGTGGTTGTGTGGGGTTTTGGGGTTGGTGGTGGTGGGGGTTGGGTTTTGGGGTGGGGGGGGGGGGGGGGGGGGTGGTGGGGTGGAGGGGTTTTTGGGTTGGGGGTGGGGGGTGGTTTGTTGTTTTGTGGTGGTGGGGGGTGGGTGTGTGTAGGGTGTGGGGGGGTGGTGGGGGGGGGGAGGGTGTTTTGGTGGGGGGGTTGGTGTTGGGTTGTTGTTGTTGTGGGGGGTGGGGGTGGTGGGGAGTTTTTGGTGGTGGGGGGTTGTGTTGTAGGGGTGTTGGGGTTGTTGGTGGTGGTGGTTGTGTGTGTAGGGTTGTTTTGGGTGTGGTGGTGGTGGTTGTGTGTTGTAGGGTTGTTTTTTGTTGGGGGTGGTTTTGTGTGTAGGGTTGTTGTTGGTTGGTGGTGGGGTGTGGTTTGTGTTGGGTTGTTGTTGTTGGTGTGTGGTGGTGTGTGGTGGGTTGTGTTGGTGGGGTGGGGTGGTTGTGTGTGTGGGTTGGGGTGGTGGGGGGGGTTGGTTGTAGGGTTGTGGTGGTGGTGGTGGTGGGTTTGTTTTTGGGTTGTTGGTTGTTGGTGGGGTGTGGGGTGGTGTGTGGGGTTGTTGGTGGGGGTTGGGGGGGGTTTGTGTGGGTTTTGGGGTTGTTGGTGGTGGGGGGTGGGTGGGTGGGGGGTTTGTTGGTGTTGTTGTTGTTGGGTGTTTTGTGGGGGGGTGGGTTGTTGTTATGGTGGTGTGGGGTGGTGGTTTTGGTGGTGGGGTTGGGGGGGGGTGGGGGGTGTGGTGGTTGGGGTGGGGGTGGTGGGTGGGGTGGGGGGTGTGTGGGTTTTGGTTGGTGGGGTGTGGGGGGGGTTTTGTGGGGGGGTGGTGGTTGGGGGTTTGGGTGTTGTTGGGTGTTGGGTTGTTGGGTTGGTGGTGGTTTGTGTGTGTGGGGTTGTTGTGTGGGGGTGGTGGTTGGTGGTAGGGTTTTTTGTTGTTGGTGGGGGGTGGGGTGGTGTAGGGTTGGTGTTGTTGGTGGTGGTGGTTGTTGTTTTGGTGGTTGTTGTGTTGGGTGGGGTGGTGGTGGGTTTTTTGTGTGTTAGGGTTGTTGTTGTTGTTGGTGGTGGTGGTTTGTGTGTAGGGTGTTGTTGGGGTGTGGTGGGGTTGTGTGTTTTGGGTTGTGGTTGTTTTTGGGGGTGTGGGGGTGGTTGGGTTTGTGGGGTGGTGGGTTGTTGTTGTTTTTGGTGGTGGTGGGGGTGGTGGGGGTTGTTGTTAGGTTTGGGGGGTGGTGGTTGTGGGGGTGTGGGGGGGGGGGGGGGGGGGGTGTTGTTGGGGGGTTTGGGGGGTAGGTTGTTGGTTGGTGGGGGGGTGGTTGTGTGTGAGGGTTGTTGTTGTGTGGGGGGGGGGTTTTGGGGTGTGTAGGTGTTTTGTGGTGGGGTGGTGGTTGGTGTGAGGGTTGTTGTTGGTGGTGGGGTGGGTGGTGGGTGTTTTGGGTTGGGGGTGGGGGGGTGGGTTGTGTGTGTAGGTTGTTTTTTGTTGGTGGTGGTGGTGGTTGTGTGGGGTTTTGTGGTTGTTGGTGGGTGAGGTGTTGTGGTGAGGGTTTTTGGGTGGGGGGGTGTTGTGGAGGGTTGTTGTTGGTGGGGTGGTGGGGGTGGTGTGGGTGTGTGTGGTGGTGGGGGTTGAGTGTGAGGTTGTGGTTTGGGGGTGGTGGGGGTTTGTGGTTTGTGTGGGGGGTGGTGGGTGGTGTGAGGGGGTTGGTGGTGGGGGGGTGGGGGTGTGTGAGGGTGGGGGGTGTGTAGGGTGGTTGGTGGGGGGGTTGGGGTTGGGGGGGTGGGTGGGGGTTGTGTGGTGGGTTGTTGTGGGGTGGGTTGGTGTGGGTGTTTGTGTGGTGGGTGGTGTGTGGTAGGGTTGGGTGGGGGTTGGTGTGTGGTGGGTTGGGGGTGTGTAGTGTGGTGGTGGTTGTGTGTGGGGGGGGGTGTTGTGGTGGTTGGGGGTGTGTGTGTAGGGTTGTTGTTGTGGTGTGGTTGTGTGTGAAGGGGTTGTGGGTGGGGGGGGGTTGTGGTGAGGGGGTGTGGGGGGGGGGTGTGTGGGGGGGGGTGGTTGGTGGGGTTGGTTGAGTTTGTTGTTTTTGGGTGGTGTGTTGTTGTGTGTGTAGGGTTTTGTTTTTTGGTGGGTGGTTGTGTGTGTAGGGTTTTTTGGGTGTTGTGTGTGTGGTGGTTGTGTGTGTAGGGTTGTTGTTGTTGGGGGTGGTGGTTGTGTGTGTAGGTTGTTTTGGTTGTGGTGTGGTTTGTGGTGGGTTTTGTTGTTTGGTGGTGGGGTTGGGTGTGGGTTGTTTTGGGGTTGGTGGTGGTGTTGGGTGTAGGTTGTTTTTGGTTGGTGGGGGGTGGTTGTTGGTGGGTTTGTTGTTGTTTTGGGTGGTGGTTGGGGGTTTGTGGTGTGTGGGGTTTTTTTTGTTGTTGTGGTGGTGGTTGTTGTGTAGTTGTTGTTGTTGTTGGTGGTGGTGGGGTTGTGTGTGTGGGGTTTGTTTTTGTTGGGGGTTGGTGGTTGTTTGTGTGGGGTTGTTGTTGTTGGTGGTGGTGGGGGTTTGTGTGTGTAGGGTTGTTTTTGGGTTTTTGGTGGGGTGGTTGTTGTGTAGGGTTGTTGTTGTTGTTGGGGGTGGTTGGTGTGTGTGGTAGGGTTTTTTGGGTTGGTGGTGGGGGTGGTGGGGTTTGTGTGTGTAGGGTTGTTGTTGTTGTGGGGGTGTGTGGGTTGGTGGTTGGGTGGTTGGTGTTGGTGGGTGGTGGTTGTGTGTGTAGGTTTTTTTGGGGTTGTGGGGTGGTTGTGTGTGAGGGTTGTTGTTGGGTTTTGGTGGTGTGTGTTGTAGGGTTTTTTTTGTTGGGGGTGGTGGTTGTGTGTGTGGGGTGTTGTTTGGGGGTGGTGGGTTGGGGTGTGTAGGGTTGTTGTTGGTTGTTGGTGGTGGTGGTGGTGGTTGTGTGTGTAGGGTTTTTTTGTTTTGTGGTGGTGGGGGTTTGGTGTGTAGGGTTGTTGTTGTTGGGTGGTGGTGGGGGTTGTTGTGGGGTTTTTTTTGGGTGGTGGTGGTGGTTGTGTGTGGGGGTGTTTTTGTTGTTGGTGTGGTGGTTGGTGTGTTTTTGGGTTTGGTTGGTGGTGTGGTTGTGTGTGTGGGTTGTTGTTGTGGTGGTGGTGGTTGTGTGTGTGGGGTTGTTGTTTTTGGGTGGTGGGGTTTGGTGGTGGGGTGTGTTGTTGTGGTGGTGGTTTGTGTGTAGGGTTGTTTGTTAATGGTGGTGGGGTTTGTGTGTGTAGGGTTGTTGTTGGTGGTGGTTTGTGGTGTGGGTGTTGTTGTGTGGTGGTTGTGTGTGGGGTTTTTTTTTGGTGGGGGTTGTGTGTGTAGGGTTGTTGGTGTGGGGGTGGTTGGTTGTTAGGTTTTGTTGTGTCGGGGTGGTGGGGGTTGTGTGTGTAGGGTTGTGGTGGGGGTGGTGGTTTGTGGGGTGTGGGGTTGTTTGTGGTTTGGTTGGTGGTGGTTTGTGTGTAGGGTTTGTTGTTTTTGGTGGGGGTTGTGTGTTGTGGGTTGTTTTGGTTGTGGGGGTTTGTGGTGGGGGTTGTGTTGTGGGGGTTGGTGGTTTTGTGTGTAGGGGTTGGTTGTTGTTGGGGGGGTGGTGGTGGGGGGTTGGTGTGTAGTGGTTGTTGTTTGTTGGGTTGGTGGGGGTGGGGTTGTGTTTTTAGGGTTGTTTGTTGTTGTGGGGTGGGTTTGTGTGTGGGGTTGTTTTGGGTGGGGTAGTTGTGTGTGTGGGGTTTTTGGGTGGTTTGGGTGGTGGTTTGTGTGTGGGGGGTTTGTTGTTGTTTTGGGTGGTGGTGTGTGGTGGGGTTGTTGTTGTGGTGGGGTTTGGTTTTGTAGGGTTGTTTTTGTGTTGGTTTTGGGATTTTTTGTGGTGGTTGGGGTGTGTGTGTGGGGTTTGTTGGAGGGGTGGTGGTGTTGGTGTGTGGGTTGTTTTGTGGTGGTGGTGGTGTGTGTTGTGGGTTTTGTTGTGGGGTGTGGTGGGGTTGTGTGGTGTAGGTTGGGTGGTGGTGGGTGGGGTGTTTTTTGGTTGGTGTGGGGTGTTTTTTTTTTTTTTTTTTTTTTTTTTTTTTTTTTTTTTTTTTTTTTTTTTTTTTTTTTTTTTTTTTTTTTTTTTTTTTTTTTTTTTTTTTTTTTTTTTTTTTTTTTTTTTTTTTTTTTTTTTTTTTTTTTTTTTTTTTTTTTTTTTTTTTTTTTTTTTTTTTTTTTTTTTTTTTTTTTTTTTTTTTTTTTTTTTTTTTTTTTTTTTTTTTTTTTTTTTTTTTTTTTTTTTTTTTTTTTTTTTTTTTTTTTTTTTTTTTTTTTTTTTTTTTTTTTTTTTTTTTTTTTTTTTTTTTTTTTTTTTTTTTTTTTTTTTTTTTTTTTTTTTTTTTTTTTTTTTTTTTTTTTTTTTTTTTTTTTTTTTTTTTTTTTTTTTTTTTTTTTTTTTTTTTTTTTTTTTTTTTTTTTTTTTTTTTTTTTTTTTTTTTTTTTTTTTTTTTTTTTTTTTTTTTTTTTTTTTTTTTTTTTTTTTTTTTTTTTTTTTTTTTTTTTTTTTTTTTTTTTGGTGTTTGTTGTTGTTTGGGGGTTTTGGGGGTGTGAGGTGTTGTTTTTTTGGGGTGGTGGTTGTGTTTAGGGTTTTTTTGGGGGGTGGGGTTTGTGGTTGTGGGGGTAGGGTTTGTTGTGGGGTGTTTGTTTTTGTGGGGTTGTTTTGTTGGTGTGGGGGTTTGTTGGTTTTTAGGGTTTTGGTTTTGGGGTGGGGTTTGTTGGGGTTGTTGTTTGTGGGGTGGGGGTTGGGTGGGGGTTGTTGTTTTTTGGTGGGGGTTTGGGGGGTTGTTGGGGGGTTTTTTGGGGTGGTTGGTGGTTGTTTTTTGGGGTTTTTGGTTTGGTGGGGTGGTGGTGGTTGTTGTGTGGTTTTTTTGGTGGGGGGGTGGTTGTTGTTTTAGGGGGGTTGGTGGTTTGGTTGGTTGTGGGGGGTGGGTTGTGTTGTTTTTTTGGGGGTTTTTTATTTTTTTTTTTTTTTTGTTATTTTTTTTTTGGGGTGGTTTGTGTTTTGGGGGGTTTTGGTTGGGTGGGTTGGTGGTGTTGTTTTTGGGGTGGGTTGTTGTTGGGGTTTGGTGTTTGTTTTTGTTTAGGGTTGTTTTTTTTTTTGGGGGGGGTGGTGGTTTGTGTGTGGGGGGTTTTTTGTTTTTTGGTGGTGGTTGGGGGTTTGGGTTTTGGAGGGTTGTTTTTTTGGGGGTTGGGGGTTTGGTGGTTTTTTGGTTTTGTGGGGGTGGTTGGTTGGGTTGTTTGGTTGGGGTTGGGTTGTAGGGGTTTTTTTGGGGTGGTGGGGGTTGGGTTGTGTGGGGTTTTTGGTTGGGTGGGGGTGGTGGTTGTGTGTGGGGTTGTTGTTTGTTTGGTGGTTGTGTGGTGGGTTTTGTTGGGGTGGTGGGGTTGTTGGTTTTTTTGGGGGAAAGGGTTGTTGTGGTTGGGGTGGGGTGTGTGTTGGGTTGTGGTTTTGGGGTTTGGGGTTGTGGTTTTTGTTTTTTTGGGGGGTTGGTGGTGGGTTTTTGGGGGGGGGTGGGGGGTTGGGTTAGGGTTTTTTTTTTTTGTGTTGGGGTGGGGTTTGGGGGGGGTTTGGTTTTTGGGGGGGTGTGGTGGGGGTTTTTTTGTGGGGGGGGGAGGGGGTTTTTTGGGTGTGGGGGTGTTGGGGTGGTGGGTTTTTGGGGGGGGGGTTTTGGGGGGTGGTGGGGGGTGTGTAGTTGTTTTTGGGGGGGGTTTGGGGGGGTAGGGGTTGGGGGGGGGGGGGTGTGGGGTGGGGGGTTTTGGGGGTGTTTTGGTTTTGGGGTTGTGTTGGGGGTTTGGTTTTTTTGGGGGTGGTGTGTTGGTGGTTGGGTTGGTGGGGGGGGGTTTTTGGGGTAGGGGGGGGGTTGGGGGGGGGTGGGGGTTTTTGGGGGGGGGGGTTTTTTGTGGGGGTTTTGTTTTTGGGGGTTTTTGGGGTGGGTGGTGGGGGGTTGTGTGGGGGTGGGGGTTGTGTGGAGGGGTTTTGGTGGGGGGTGGGGTTGTTTTAGGGTTGTTGTTGGGGGTGGTTGGTGTGTGGGTTTTTGGGGTTGGGGTGGTTGTGGGTGGGTTTTTTTTGGGTGGGGGTTTTGGGAAAAAAAGGGTTTTGTTTTGGGGGGGTTTGTTGGGTTGTGGTGGGGGGGGTTTTTGTTGTTGTGGTTGGGTTGGGTTTGGGTGTTTTTTTTGGGGGGTTTTTTTAGGTTTTTGGGGGGGGGTTGTTTTTTGGGGGGTTTTGGGGTTGGGGGTTGTGGGTTGGGTTGGGTTGTTTTGGGGGGTTGGGTTTGGGGGGTTTGTTGTTGGGGGTTGGTTTTGGGGGGTGGTTGGTGGGGGGTTGGTTTTTTTTGGGGTTTGGAGGTGGGGTTTTTTTTGGGGGGGGTTTGGTGTTTTTTAGTGGGTTGGGGGTTTTTTGGTTTTTTGGTGGGGTTGGGGGAGGTTTTGGGGGGTGGGTTTGGTTGGGATTTTTTGGGATTTTTTTGTGTTTGGAGGGTTTTTTTGGGGTTGGGGGGGGGGGGGGGTTTGGGGGGTTTTTTTTGGGGGGAAAAGGGTTTTGGGGGGTTTTGGGTTTTATTGGGGTTTTTTGGGGGGTTTTTTTAATTTTTGGGTTTTTTGGGGTTTTTAAAAAAAATTTTTTTTTAAAATTTTTTTTTGGGGGGTTTTTTTTTTTTTTTGGGGGGGGTTTTTTTTTTTTTTTGGGGTTTTAGGGGGTTTTTTTGGGGGGTTTTTTTAAATTTTTTTTTTTTGGGGGGTTTTTTTTTTGGTTTGGGGTGGGGGGTTTGTTTTTTTGGGTTTGGGGGTTTTTTTATTGGTTTTTTGGGTGGTTTTTTTATTTTTTTTTAAATTTTTTGGGGGTTTTGTTTAGGGTTGTTTTTTTTTGGTTTGGGGTTTTGTTATTGGGGTTTTGTTTTTGGGGGGGGGGTTTTTGGGTGGTTTTGGGGGTTTTTTTTGGGTGGGGGGGTTTTTTTTTAGGGTTTTTTTTTTTTGGTTTTGGGGTGGGGTTGTTTTTGGGGTTTTTTTTTATTTTTTTTTAAAGGGGTTGTTTGGGTGGTGGGGGTTTTTGGGTTTGTTTTATGGGGTTTGGGGGGTTTGGGGGGGGTTTTTGTGTTTTTGGTTTTGGGTTTTTTTTTTGGGTGGTGTTTTTTAATTTTTTTGGTTTTTTTTTGGGGAGGGTTGGTTTTGGGGTTTTTGTTGGGGGGTTTTTTTTGGGTTTTTTTTTTAGGGTTTTTTTTGGGGGGTTTTGGGGGGATTGGGGTTTTGGTTGGGGTTGTTGTTTTAGGGTTTTTTTTGGGTTTTGGGGGTTGTTTGGGGGTTTTTTTTTGGGGTGTTTTGGGGGGTTTTTGGGGGTGTTTTGGTGGGGGTTTTTGGGTGGGGGGGTTGGGGGGGTTGTTGTTAAGGGGGTGTGGGGTGGTTGTGGTGTGGGTTGTTGTTGGGGGGGGGTGGGGTTGTGTGTGTTGTTTGTTGTTGTGGGGGGGTTTGGTGGGGTTTTGTTTTGGGGTGTGGGGGGGGTTTGTTGGGGTGTTTGTTGGTGGTGGGGTTTGTGTGTTGGGTGTTGTGGGGGTGGTGGGTTGTGTGTGTGGGTTTTTTTTGTTGGTGTGGTGGGGGGTTTGGTGGGTTTGTTGGTGGTGGTGTGGTTGTTGGTTTTGGTTTGTTTTTTTTGGTGGTGGTTGGTAGTTGTGGGTGTAGGGTTTTGTTGGTTTGGTGTGGTGGTTGTGTGTGTAGGGTTGTTGTTGTTGTTGTGGTGGTTGTGGAGGGGGTTTTTGTGTGGGGTGTTGTGTGTGTAGGGTTGTTGTTGTGGTGGTGGTTGGTGTGTAGGGTGTTGTTGTGGTGGTGGTGGTGGGTTGTGTGTTAGGGTTGTTGTTGTTGTGGGGTTGTGTGTGTAGGGTTGTTGTTGTGGTAGTGGTGGTTGTGTGTGTAGGGTTTTTGGTGTTGGGGGGGTTGGGTGGGGGGGGGGGGGGGGGGTGTGGTGGGGTTTGGTTTTTTGGGGGTGGTGGGGGGGTGGTTGTGTGTGTTGGGTTGTTGTTGTTGTTGGGGGTGGTTGTGTGGTAGGGGTTGTTGTTGTTGGTGGTGGTGGTGGTTTGTGTGTGTAGGGTTGTTGTTGTTGGTGGTGGTGGTGGTTGTGTGTGTGGGTTGTGTTGTTGTTGGTGGTGGTGGTTGTGTGTGTAGGGTTGTTAGTTGTTGTGGTGTGGTGGTTGTGTGTGTAGGGTTGTTGTGTTGTTGGTGGTGGTGGTTGGTTGTGTGTGTGTAGGGTTGTTGTTGTTGTTGGTGGTAGGTGGTGGTGGTTGTGTGTGTAGGGTTGTGTGTTGTAGTTGGTTGGTGTTTGTGGTGGTTGTGTGGTGTGTAGGGTTTGTTGTTGGTGGTGGTAGTGGTTGTGTGTGTATGGGTTGTGTTGTTGGTGGTGGTGGTGGTTGTGTTCATAGGGTTGTTTTATGGTGGTGGGGTTGGTGTTGTGTAGTTGTAGGGTTTTTGTGTTGGTGGTGGTGTGTGTGTGAGTGTTGTTAATGGTGGTTGGTGTGGTTTGGTGTAGGTTGTTGTAGTTGTGGTGGTGTAGTTGGTTGTGGTTGTGTGTGTAGTTTGTTGTTGTTGTTCTAGGTTTTGGATGGTTTGAGTGTGTAGGGTTGTAGTTGTTTTGGTGGTGGTTGATGGCGGTTGTGTGTGGGTATTTAGTTGGGGGGTTTGGTGGTGGTTTGTGTGATGGGAGGGTTGTTGTTGTTGTTGGGTGGTGGATGGTTGTGTTGTGTAGGGTTTTTTGTAGGTGGTGGTGGTGGTGTGTGGGTGTAGGTTGTTGTTGGTGGTGGGGGTTGGGTTGTGTGTGTTAGGGTTGTTGTATGTGGTGGTGGTGGTTGTGTGTGTAGGGTTGTTGTTTTTGTTGGTGGTGGTGGTGGTGGTTTGTGTTGGTAGGGTTTTGTTGTTTTGTGTTGGTGGTGTTGTGTGTGAAGGGTTGTTGTTGGTGGTGGTGGTAGTTGTGTGTGTATTGTTGTTGGTGGTGGTGGTGGTTGTGGTGTAGGGTTGTTGTTGTGGTGGTGGGGTTGTGTTTTGTAGGGGTGTTTGTTGTGGTGGTGGTTGTGTGTTTTGGGTTGTTGTTGTGGTGGTGGTGGTGGTTGTTGGTGTAGGGTTGTTTTGGTGGTGGTTGGTGTGTGTTGTAGGTTGTTGTTGTGGTTGGGTGGTTTGTGTGTGTAGGGTTTTGTTGTTGTTGTGGTGGTGGTTGTTTTGTGTGTGGTTGTTTTGTGGTGGTGGTTGGTGGTTGTGTGTGTAGGGTTGTTGTTGATGGTGTGTGGTTGTGTGTGTAGGGTTGTTGTTGTGGGTAGTGGGTAGGTTGTGGTGTGTAGTGTTTGTATGTTTGTTGGTGGTGGAGGTGTGTGTGTGTAGGGTTGTTGTTTGTTGTTGTGTGTGGTGTGTTGTGTGTGTAGGTTGTTGTTGTAGGTGTGTTGTGGTGGTGGTGGTTGTGTTGTGTAGGGTTGTTGTTGTTGGTGGTGGTGGTGGTTGTGTGTAGGGTTGTTGTTGTGGTGGTGGTGGTTGTGTGTTTAGGGTTGTATGTTGGTGGTGGTGGTGGTTGTGTTAGTTAGGGTGTTATGTTGTTGTTTGTGGGTGGTGTTTTGTAGGTTGTGTTGTAGGTTGTTGTTTGTGGTGGTGTTGGTGGGTGTTGGTGTGTGTGGGTTGTTGTTGGTTGTGTGGTGGTGGTGGTGTGTGTAGGTTGTTGTTGTTGTTGTGTGTGGTGGTTGGTTGTATGTGTGTAGGGTTTTGTTGTGGTGGTGGTGGTTGTGTAGGTTGTTGTTGGTGTGTGGTGGTTGTGTGTGTAGGTTGTTGTTGTTGTTGGTGGTGGTGGTTTGTGGTGTAGGGTTGTTGTTGGTGTGTGGTGGTGGTTGTTGTGTAGAGGTTGTTGTGTTGTAGGAGTGGTGGTGGTTGTGTGTGAGGGTAGTTAGTTTGTGGTGGTGGTGGTTATGTGTGTAGGGTTGTTGTTGGTGTGTAGTGAGTGTTGTGTAGGGTTGTTGATTATGTTTTGGTGGTGGTTAGGTTGTGTAGGTGTGTATTGTGGTTGTGGTGGTTGTGTTGATAGGGTTGATTGTAGAGTGGTGGTGGTGGTTGTTAGGGTTGTTGTTGTTTTTAGGTGTGAGTGGTTAGATAGTGTAGGGTTGTTGTTGTGGTATGTGTGGTTGATTGTGTAGGGTTGATTGTTGGTGGGGTGGTGTTGTTAGTATATGTTGTTGTTGTTGTTGGTGGTTGGTGATATTTTGTGTATGTATGTTGTTGTAGGTGTTTTTTTATTTTTGATGTGTGTGTTGTTAGAGTTTTGTGGTGTGGTTTGTTGTATGTTGTTGGTTGATGTGGTGAGTGGTTTTGTGTTGGAGTGGTGATTGTTGTTTGTGGTTGTTTGGTTGGGGTTTGATAGTTTTTGTGGTGGGTGTTGGTGGGGTTCGTTTCTGGTTTTTTTTTGGGAGAGAGAGAGAGGATTATTTAAAAAAATTTATTATGTGTATTTATTCTTTATATCGAGGATAATGGAATAAGCACTCATGTGCTTTTTTTTTTTTACATCCAGTCCACGTGTGTATGCGGTTTTGTCAATTTTGTCATCTGTTTCCACCGGCACACAATGACCTACTCTTTCGAAAAGCGCAACAGGATTTAACGTGTGCGCAAGATGTTCTGCACACGGGCCTCGGTTTATAGTCTCATCCTAAAGAGAGAGAGAGAGGGAGAGAGAGAGAGAGAGAGAGAGGAGAGAGAGAGAGAGAGAGAGAGAGAGAGGAGAGAGAGAGAGAGAGAGAGAAAGAACGAGAGAGAGGGAGAGACAGAGACAGAGACATACAGACAGACAGACAGACAGACAGACTGTTGGCTTGGATGACACAAACAGCTCAGCGCGCATGCCTTGAAGGCAAAGTTCTGGACAGATGTAGACTGTATTAATTTTGTGCTGATAAGATAAGAAATGATCACACTCTTTTTTTCTTCTTCTTGTCATCGATGACATTTAAAAGCAGCTTATTTTACTTGCTGTGCTTAACTCATCACTGGATCAGTGTTTGTCTGAACCATCGCTATTACTGGACATTGCGTTAGCTTTAGTAAGACAAGTCCGATGATTCAGTTTTTTGTAATATGTTAAAAGTTACGAAGATCCCCTGACTTCAGTGAAAAAAACCGCAAACTGAAGTGATACGTGCACGTCACACGAACATCTATACTGGCCAATACTCTCCTACAGGGAACAGTACGAGGAGGGAGACGAAGAAGAGGCAGACAGAGAAAAGGATGGGAAGACAACATCAGAGAGTGAACCCGTAGCCTTGAGTAGAACGACTTGCTACAGAAAAGCTGAGTAAAGCGGTGAGTGGAGGAAGCTGGTTGTAAAATCTTCAGTGGTGCCCCCCTTACGGTCTACAAAACTGCTGGATAGGTGAAGGTGAAGGTGAACGTTAGTTTTGTTTTATACAACACTGTTATCTGACATTGTTTTCTGTTGATATAGTTTAATTTTTTTTTGGTTAGGATTTTGGGGGGGGCTCTGAAAAGACTAAAAGTGAATAAGACTTAAAATAAAGATCTCGATCTCTCTCTCTCTCACACACACGCACACACACACGCACACACACACACGCATGCACGCACACACACGCACGCATTCACACACATACACACAACACACCACACCACTCACAAACACTCACACACACATTTTAATTCCTCCTGTAAAAAAAACAACCCAACTGGACACCAGCCACGTTCCCCTCCTCCCCCTAACCTCACCCCACCCCCTACCCCTCACTTCCAACCCCCCCCCCCCCCCCCCACCTTCTCCTCCTTCCCACCCACATCCTCCCACCCCCTACTTCCACCTCTTTAACCTCCCTCCCCTCTCCCCTCTAACCCCCCCCCCCCACCTTCTCTCCTTCCACCCACATCCTCCCACCCCCTACTTCCACCTCTTAACCTCCCTCCCCTTCCCCTCTAACCCCCCCCCCCCCCCGTCCCTCTACACCCTTCTTCCCTCACTGCCATCTGTTTCCCTTTACCATCCCATTGTCTCATCATTCATTGATGATGACCATCGAGGTGTGGACAGTTCCAATGTTGGAGTCTGAATGCATTAACACAAGTTAAGGGAGAGGGGGTGGGGAGTAGGGGGTAGGGTGGGGGTGGGGGTGTGGGGGTGGGGTGAGCTGCCAAGGGTTTATGTTGGGTTTTTTTTTTTATATTTGACGAATCTGCTCGATTAGTTTTTGCTGATGACTTGTGACTCCTTCTGTTCATATTCCATAAGGGATCGGGTTACGAATTTGTTAATCCCGAGGGTTGTTCCCTTAAAGTGGACGGGATAACCTAGTGGTTAGAACATTGCGCTCGCAATCTGACGACTCGGGGTCGATTCTCGTTCAAGGGGATATTTTCCCCTGGAGTTAACATCAGTGCAGCCTCTACTCTCCCAAAAAGTCCTAAGGATGAGACTGATAGGACGAGGTCTGTGTGGAAGACTGCAGTAATATTTGCACGTTAATCCGATTCGTTTTCGTGAGATGTGCCTTGTGTCCGGTGAACGGATGACAAATTGTAAATCCCGGGGTGATGTTAAAAAGTGACATAATGTGCTTATTCATTTCCTCGATAATTAAACATAGGGTGATGTCTGTTAGGTGTGGTGTTGTTGTGGTGTTGTGTGCTATTAGGTTTGTGTGATTAAGATCGTGTGATGCAAGATATTTGCGTTCGTTGTGGGTGGTCGGCGTATGGAGTAGGTATGTGTGTGGTGTGGGAAGGTGAAATTGAAGTGGGGTGATGAAAAGTGATAGTGTGCCGTTTGGTGTGATTAATGGGTGTGTGTGTGTGTGTTGGGTGTGTGTGTGTGTGTGTGTGTGTGTGTGTTGTGTTGGGTGTGTGTGTGTGTGTGTGTGTGTGGTGTGTGTGTGTGTGTGTGTGTGTGTGTGTGTTGTGTGTGTTGGGTGTGTGTGTGTGTGTGTGTGTGTGGTGTGTGTGGGTGTGGTGGTGTGTGATGTGTGTGTGTGTGCGTGTGGTGTGTGTTGGGTGTGTGTGTGTGTGTGGGGTGTGTGTGTGTGTGTTGGTTGTGTGTTGTGTGTGTTGGTGTGTGTGTGTGTGTGTGTGTGTGTGTGTGTGTGTGTGTGTGTGTGGTGTTGTTTGGTGTGTGTGTTTGGGTGTTGGGTGTGTGTGTGTGTTGTGTGTGTGTGTGGTTGTGTGTGTGGTGTGTGTTGTGTGTGTTGACTGTGTATTGGGTTGTGTGTGTGTGTGTGTTGCAGTCAAGGGAATCCAGGCAGGAAGAAATAAATAGATTAAAAAGATTAATGGAGAGAAAAATGTCTTTTTTACATATTTCAAATTCTTTCAACAGGTTTTACATGTTATTTCTGATAGTATCAATCATTTTAACAACACTGAGCAGAATCTTCCTGTTTGTTAAAGAAAATACATCTTCATACTTCAAAGAATTTGGATTGTAACATAATATTTTGGTAGGAAGTTTTTCCACGAGTTTCATTCAACAATGGACACATAAAAAGGTAAAAGAAAATTGTCACTAATATCATCACTATCGCATTGTGTGCGATACCTTTTATTCTTTGAATTCTTTTAAAAGGGGTGGGGGGTATTAAGTGATGGGTAGATTGTTATTGGTTTTGTGGAAATGAGCAAATCGACCAGAAACATTTTAATAGCAACAAGAGCAGACATTTTTTCAACACAAAATCTTCCAAGAAAAAAAAGAAAGAAAGAAAGCCATCCAGCCAGACAGGCACACAGACAGTCAGACAGACAGTCAGACAGACAGACAGACAGACAGTCAGTCAGCCAGCCATACAGACAGCCAGACAGACAGTCAGACAGACAGACAGACAGACAGACAGACAGACAGTCAGTCAGCCAGCCATACAGACAGCCAGACAGACAGTCAGACAGACAGACAGACAGACAGTCAGTCAGCCAGCCATACAGACAGCCAGACAGACAGTCAGACAGACAGACAGACAGACAGTCAGTCAGCCAGCCATACAATCAGACAGACAGTCAGTTAGCCAGCCAGCCAGACAGTCAGACAGACAGACAGACAGACAGACAGTCAGTCAGCCAGCCATACAGACAGTCAGACAGACAGTCAGTCAGCCAGCCATACAGACAGTCAGACAGACAGACAGACAGTCAGCTAGACAGACAGTCAGAGAGACTGACAGCCAGCCAGCCAGACAGGCATACAGACAGTCAGACAGACAGACAGACAGTCAGCTAGACAGACAGTCAGAGAGACTGACAGCCAGCCAGTCAGACAGTCAGACAGACAATGACAATGACAAATTCTTTTATTTCGAGGATAATGAATAAGCACTCATGTGCTTTTTTACATCCAGTCCCCACCCGTAGGGATACATCTTAATAATAACCCAACACTTATACAGTCTCACAGTAGAAACATGGGGAAATAACCCCTTTCAAAGCAGCCCCCCCCCAACAACCCCCCCCCCCCCGAAAGCAAACTAATAAAAGAAAACCCTAAAAACATCCCCCACCACCCACCACCACCCCACCACCACCCAAAAAAAACCCACAACCAAAACAAACAAACAAACAAAAGAGAAAGAAAAACCAAACCAACAAAAGAAGAAAAAAAGAGAAAAGAAACAACAACAACAACAACAAAACCAAGAAGAATAACAACCAAACATAATAAGTCATAAAGATAAGCATCTACACATTGTCAAATGGTACATATACTTGTTACACATAACAATAAGATATTGAAATAGGGCACTCGTTAAGACTTAAGTACAGAGGACAAGTCCAATAAGTATTGAAAATATAAAATATGAATCCTTCATCAGGATACACCATAACTATAAGCAAAACGATAAAAGGTGAGAGAGAGAGAGAGAGAGAGAGAGAGAGAGAGAGAGAGAGAGAGAGAGAGAGAGAGAGAGAGAGACAGACAGACAGACAGACAGACAGACAAGCAGAGACAGAGACAGAGACAGAGAGTGTGTGTGTGTATTTCAAAGATAATATCCAATTAATAATTCCCAAAACAGTACACGATCACCATCAACACTCATTTTTGATTATACTCGTTTCAAATTATATGTCATGATAATGAAATAAACTCAATACCCATATATTCACACAATAAAAACAAGAAACAAAACAAAAGAAGAATCTAAACCTATACAGTCATTGATGGAGAGAATGTGAGTGAGTGAGTGAGTGTGTGTGTGTGTGTGTGTGTGTGTGTGTGTGTGTGTGTGTGTGTGTGTGTGTGTGTGTGTGTGTGTGTGTGTGTGTCAGGGATAATACTAAATATATAATACTCACAGAGCACACGATCAACAACACCAAAACTTTTTAATTATACTCATACAAATTGAATGTCATGATAATAAAAATAAGTGCAGTACCCATACACTCACACAATAAAGAGGGGGAAACCCCAATAAAGTCATAAAAAGAACATCTAAACATTGTAAGTAATAGAGACAAATTCTTTTTTTTCCAGGATAATGAATAAGTACCCATGTGCTTTTTACATCCATTCCCCGCCCGTAGGGTCACATATTAATAATCAACTCAGTACTCATACTTAAAACAGCAGAAGCAAAAGGAAAAAAAATTAAAAAAGAAAAAGAGAGAAAAAGAAAACAAACAAACAAACAAACAACCCCAGACAAACAAGAAACAAAGTAAACCCCAGAACACCCC
>CM054138.1:21934999-21967499 GCA_028751875.1 Rapana venosa
GTGTGTGTGTGTGTGTGTGTGTGTGTGTTTTGTGTGTGTGTTTTGTGTGGGGACGGGGTAGCTCAGTGGTCGGAGCACTCGCTTTCCCCCAGCCAAGTTAAGCAGCGTCGAGCGTGGTTACCAGTTGGATGGGTGACCGTTTGCGCGCCTTGGCTTCAGTACAGTTCCCCCAGTTCACCCAGCTGTAAATGGGTACCTGCCCTCTTTAGGGTCAGGGAAGGTAAAGCAGCGAGGGAGAGGAGATGGGCGCCGCCCTCAATATGCTGGCCCTAGAGAAGTGAGGTCTCTGTCGCCTTACTCCCCTACGACCTTATAGGTTATGGGACTCCTTTACCTTTTTGTGTGTGTGTGTGTGTGTGTGTGTTTTGTGTGTGTGTGTGTTTTGTGTGTGTTTTGTGTGTTGTGTGTGTGTTTTATTTAGTTTTTAAAATTTTATTCTTTTATATATCGAGGATAATGGAATAAGCACTTACGTGCTTTTTTACATCCAGTCCCCAGTGTATGCAGATTTGTGAATTCTGTCATCCGTTCCCACTTGGCACACAATGGCCTTACTCTTACGAAAAGCGGGACAGGATTTAACCTGTGTGCAAGATGTTCTGCATGCGTTCGGACACGGGGCCTCGGTTTATAGTCTCATCCGAAGGCGTTAGTTACCTCTAGACCACCGATCAGTGTGTGCGTGTGTGTGTGTTTTGTGTATGTGTGTGTGTGTGTGTGTTGTGTGTGTGTGTGTGTGTGTGTTGTGTGTGTAGTGTGTGTGTGTGTAGTGTGTTGTGTGTGTGTAGTGTGTTGTGGTGTGTTTGTGTTTGTGTGTGTGTGTTTTGTGTGTGTGTTTGTTTTTGTGTGTGTGTGTGTGTGTTGTGTGTGTGTGTGTGTGTTTGTGTGTTGTGTTTTTGTGTGTGTTTTGTGTGTGTGTGTTTTTGTGTGTGTGTGTTTGTGTTTTGTGTGTGTGTTTTGTGTTGTGCGTGTGTGTGTTTGTTTTGTTGTGTGTTGTGTTGTGTGTGGTGTTGGTGTTGCGTGTGTGGTGTGTGCGTGTGTATGGTGTGTTTTGTTGTGAGTGTGTTTTTGTGTGTGTGTGTGTGTTGTTGTGTGTGTGTGTATTGTGTGTGTTGTGTTTGTGTGTTTTGTGTGTGGTGTGTGTTTTGTGTGGTGTGTGTTGTGTGTGTGTGTGTGTTTGTGTGTCTATGTGTGTGTAGTGTGTGGTGTGTGTGTGTGTGCGCGCGCGCGCACGTGCGTGTGTGTTTTCCATTAACCACGTGAAGAGCGTGCCAACTTCTCATTTTCAGTGAAAGCCTGAGGGGGCTGGGTACCCTAGTGGTTAGAGTCATGGCCAAAAAAACCCCACCCAACAACAACACCTGCTTTGGACGGAAAAATGTGTGTGTGGTTTTGTGTGTGAATCTCTTCTTCTTGATATGACGGGTTTTGCATTTTGGCTTTTTTGTGTGTGTTATGTTGTCCTTCCCTTCCATCCCTCAGGGCATGTAAAGGGGTACCCACGCTTAAAAGTTGCATGCCCCATCTTGAACAAGTTGAATCCGGTGAAGCCAGCCCACCCCATTCTAGGCCACAGACTGTATTGTATTGTATTGTATTGTATTGTATTGTATTGTATTGTATACTACTGCTTTTTTTCTAACAATTTTGCCAAGGGACAACTCTCTTGTTTCCGTGGGTTCTTTTACGTGCGCTGAATCATTTTGTGTAACACACGGGACCTCGGATGGTTTATCGTCTCATCCGAAAGACTAGCGCCCAGACCACCACTCATGGTCTAAAAGATGGGGGAAAAGTTTCGGGCCCAAACGGGATTTGAATGAACCACCGCACACTTCCAACCTGGACTTTTCGCTTTCTAGACAGGCGCGTTACCTCTAGACCACCGATCCACTTTCAATCACAGCAGATTTTTGTGTGTAAAATTCGGGCTGCACTCCCGAGGGGAGAGCCCGTCGCCACAAGAGCAGCGCCATATATCTTTTCAGTTTATTTGATTTTCTTGTCTACATGTGTGTTTTCTCCCGTTAGTGACTTTTTTAAACCCAACATTTTGCCAGTGACAACTCTGTGGTTGCCGTGGGTTCTTTTACATGCGCTGAATGCACAGGACTTCAATTCATCTTCTCACCGGAAATACTAGCACCCAGACCACTACTGAAGACCTAGCGGATGGGAGGGTTAATTTCGGGCACAAACGGGGTGATCGAATCCGCCTTTTTCGCGTTCTAGGTAGGTGTGTTACCTCTAGACCACCGATCCGCTATTCTCCATAAGTTCAAGTTTTTCACACCACCGACAGACCATACTTGGCCAGGCTTCCTCTGTGTAAGATAATGGGGTTTTATGTGTCTTCATGATGTTATTATTATATAATATGATATGATACGCGTTTCTGCACGTGGGCTCGATATACAGTCTCCTTCAAAGTGGGGACTCACAAAGGAAGGTAGTGGGTGGTCTTTTACAAGGTGACAGCCCCGATAGATATGATAGATGTTGGTGGGGCTATAGACAACAAGATTTCATTTTCATTTTCATACCACTTTGTAATTAACGGCAGATTTCTCTGCGTGAAATTCGGGCTGCTCTCACCTGGGAGAACGCCTTGCCACAAGAGCAGCGCCACCAATTATTTTTCCTGTCTTCAACTGCGTTTTGTTTCCTTATCAGAGTGGCTTTCTTCTACAGAATTTTGCCAGGGTCAACTCTCTTGTTGCCGTGGGTTCTTTTTCCTGCGCTAAATAATTTTGTGTAACACACGGGACATCAGTTTATCGTCTCATCCGAAAGACTAGCACCAAGACCACCACTCATGGTCTAATGGATGAGGGGGGGGGGGGGGGTTAGGCCCAAACGGGGATCAAACCACTACACACTTCCAACCGGGACTTTTTGCTTTCTAGGCAAGGGCGTTAGTTACCTCTAGACCACCAATCAGTCGGTGGTGTAAACGTAACACGCCTGCCCAGAAAACAAAGAAGTGCCGCTTTAATCTCCCTTTGTGCCGCAAAATTCTTCCCCCAACCACTAAAAACCTTAAGGTGTGATCCGAGTGCTAGTTTTTTTGGGTGAGAAGATAATCCGAGGTTTTGTGTGCAACACGCATTCAACGCATTTTAAAAAACCACACCAGGGTAAAAAAAAGAGTTGTCCCTGGCAGAATTCTTGTAGGAAAAAAGCCACTATGCATGGAAAACAAATTGTCTACACATGCATGCAGGAACACACACACAAAAAATAATGGGTCATGCTGGTTCTGTGGTGATGGGCTTTTCCCCGGTGGAGAGCAACCGGGATTTCACGCAGACAAATCTGCTGTGACTTAAAGTGTGTGTGTGTGTGTGTGTGTGTTCCTCAGCTAGAGCTCTGAGGTTCAAATATGGTGAGATTTTTACGTATGCGTCCGTTTTTACCTCTACTATTTAGGTAGCCGCATTCCGACTTTGGAGATAATAATAATAATAATAATAATAATAATAATAAATGGAATTTATATAGCGCTATATCATGCAGAGACAAATCAAAGCGCTTGCACTAACTCATTCTTACACAGTCATACAACCAGTAACAAGTAATAGTTCCATCAAGTCCAAACGTGCACACACGCACACACACACACACATACAGACACACACACACACACACACACACACACAGAGGTCACACACCCTGGCAGGGAGATGTGTCTAAACGCAACACCTGTCTGCATGCATTAAAAAAAGTGTCATCTGTTCCTACCTGCACGAAATGGCCTACTCTTCCAAAAAGTGGAACGGGTTTATAACATGTGTGTAAGATGTTCTGCGTGCATTTGTCCCACACAGGGCCTAAGTTTATAGTCTCTTTGGAAGGTGATACTCTAAAAGTGGTATTCAATTCAATTCAATTCTATCCAATTTAAACAATGTCAACTCCAGAGGGAAAATTTGTCTGTGCAAGATACAGCGCTATATAAATTCCATTTATTATTATTATTATTATTATTATTATTATTATTATTATTATTATTATTATTATTATTATTATTAAAATTCCCCAAACGGACACCCCAGAGGCGATTCGAACATGCGCTCTGTTATATCTTGAATTCATGAATCTGACACACTGACCACTGGGCTATCCGTCCCCATAGTCTGACGTCTAAACAGGTATGGAGCAGTTGAGACACAGTGCAAAGGCCCCCCAACCAGTCTAACAATAATTATTCTGTGTAGTATCTGAGCACATTACCCCTCTCTTGCGATCTCTCCACTGGCTGCCTGTGCCACGAAGAATAAACTATAAGATCAGTACACTCTGTTACAAATGTCTCCCACAAAACAGCACCCTCCTCCCTCTGTGAATGTCTTCACCTGTACACTCCTTCTCGTTCCCTTCGCTCTGCTGCAGATTCCTTGTGCTTTCGAATGCCTAGATTCAGCCAGTCCACTGTCGGCCGTCACTCTTTCTCTGTTTCTGGTTCATCGATCTTGAATGGCCTCCCTATCTCTCTTCACCAAAGGCCTTCTTGTGACACTTTTAAATTGGGCCTCAAGACATAATATTTGTTTCAAACCTAAGACTTTCCTCTCCTGTTTCATTTCATAGCTGTTCCTGCTTTTCAACAGCCAAAATTCCATTACCCTGCCAAAGTGCACAACCTGTGTGTGTGTGTGTGTGTAGATTTGGACTTGATAGAGCTATCAATTGCTATTGGTTGCATGACTATGTAAGAATGAGTTGAGTGCAAGCTGTTTGATTTGTCTGTGCAAGATACAGCGCTATATAAATTCTATTTATTATTATTATTATTATTATTATTATTAGTAGTAGTAGTAGTAGTAGTATGTGCCAATGCCACGCAGCACAGGTGTATTTTTCACCAGTCATTAATTTTATGGACATAACAAAAAAACAAAAAAAGCAACGGGAACAAGAACAGGAATAAAAATAATGATAACACTAAGAATGATAATAATGATGACGATGAAGATAATAATAATAATAATAACGATGATGATAGTAGTTCTACAGAGTGTCCTGTTTTAAGTATTTTATTGTATACACACACACACACACTCTCTCTCTCTCTCTCATCACGTGCAACACATGCACAAAACCAAACACCATCCCCTCCAACACATACACACACGTGCGCCCCTAAGACTAAACATACATGTATGCTAAAAAAAGCAAATGATGTAATGCTTAGGCAAAGATTTTTCTTGGGGGAGTGGGAGGAGGGGGGGGGGGGGGTGTTCAACAAACAAGTTTTGTTAGTTGGAATTTGAACTCTGATTGGCCTAAAAAATATGCAAATTTTTTACGCATGCCCACCACGAAAGTCCCCCAAATCACATTGTTCTTTCCTTCCAAGAAGACGCCGTTCAGGTAAGTTATGAAAAGGTAAGTTACTTATTTTCTTGATTTTTGAAATGAAATTTGGCTTGTTGTGGTAAACATACCGGTCCAGTAAGTAGTCTGCGTTATGGTTGAGAATATGATGAAGAAGAACGTAATCTCTATTAAGGTATATTTTGGAAATTTGCTGCAGAAATGCGGGGAATGATAGGCTGGGTACACGTGCCATAGGTGTCTGCGCTTCAGCTAAGACAAGTGTGGGCACTACTGCCCGGTGCTGGTGTGTATTTGGGCAAAGCGGTGTGTGTACAAGGCGACCGGCCTGTGATCATCATGAAATTGCGAGCTTGATTCTCAACAGCGCGTGGTTGATTAAGTAATAGTGGAAATTTTTTTGTTTGTTTTGCATTCATCCAGGTCAAAATTTATAGGGCATATATTAATAAAGTTCTGTTCTTATAAAAAGCGAGTTTCGAAAATTTTGTCATTCGTTCCCACTGGTATATAATAGCGTACTCGTCCAAAAAGTGGAATAGGTTTTAACGTGTGTGCAATGTGTGTGTAAATAATTTTTGTGGGGGAGAGGAGGGGAATCTAATTTGATTGTGTAGAAGAGGTACTAAAGGGCAACTGTGTGTGTGTGTGAATATTTTTTTTGGGGGATGGGGATGGGGGCGAATCATAGTTGATTTTGCAGAAGAGATACTAAAGGGCAACTGATATTGGAAGGCAGGGGCAGGTTATGTGTGGCTAGTTTATTGGCAATAGAATTAAACGGCTAGCAAATAAAAGAGGGAGCTTTTTATTATGATTATAGTTCATTTTGGGCTAATTCCTTAGCTTATGGGCTAGGTTCTTTTGTCAGTTCGGAGACAGGGTAGGATATGTATGTATGGTTAGGAAAGTGGGAATAGAAAAATGGCTAGCACATAAAAGAGCAGGTTTTTTCTCATGTGGTTTTATTTGAGGCTTATAAATTATCGTCGTTCACCAAATGTACTTGGGTTCCTTTGGAAACAGACGGAATTAAAAAAAAAAGTAGGCCGGAAATCTGATTTCAGAGCTGGAAAACTGTAATTTAATTATGGGGAAAGATTAGAAATAAGCAAGAAATAACCGTACCTTTGGGCTTGTTCCGTAGTTTATCTACTTCATTTTGGTTCTTTTTAAAATAACTAACAGCCTCTTTGAAAACAAAGGTAGGCTGCTGAAAACCACTTAGCTGATTGAATAACTGGAAAATTGTCATGCAGATCCAATCAGTGAAGCAACACAAACAGCCATGGTGTGTTGATAGGACGGGTGATTTGTAATTAAAAGAAAACTTCCAAACCATTGTGTCAAAAGCTAGGTACCATTTTGTCTATGTGCCATTGTGTCCACATGCATGCATGCATGCATACAGGCCGACAAGCCAACTGACGGACAGCCCTTTCTCAGTTACTAACGTTAATTGCTAACACTAACCTTGACACTAACCTTGTTATTTCTTAACCTGGTCCCACATGTGGACACAAAAGGCAGGTGGACATCATGATACAAGACGTGACACAGAAACAAACCTTTCTCGTTTCTTGCGTTTTTAGTTGAGGAGGAGCATAAGGGGTGTTTTAGTGAAAAAAGGATGCTAGACAGAAGGGGCGGAATTGATAGCTGTATGTGGGGAGGGGGCATAAAAGAAGTTGTTGCTAAGACTGTGTGAGCGAGTGTGATAGGAATAATAGAGAATGGACAAACATGATAGGGGGGGGGGGGGGGGGGGTGGCGGGGGGGGGGGGGGTAAGAAAGGAGTATAGGATATGTATTAGCAAAAACGATAATTATTTAAATATAAAAGGTGGGGTTAAGTGGGAAATGTAGTTACCAAGATGATTTTGTGTGTGTGCTCGTGTGTGATTGTGTGTGTGTGTATTTACTTATTTTATTCTTTTATATTGAAGATAATGGAATAAGCACTTTGTGCTTTTTTTACATCTAGTCCCCGTGTGTATGCGGATTTGTGAATTCTGTCATCTGTTCCCACCGGCACACAATGGCCTACTCTTCCGAAAAAGCGGAACAGGATTTGTGTGTGTGCGTGTGTGTGTATGCGCGCGCTTGAGAGAAAGATAGTATGCATACCGAAACACATCCATAAATTAAAAGAGAGAAGAATGTATATACGTATTCATTCTTAATGTTCGCGGTTAAAATTTTTTTTTTATATATCAGATGAACTGTTGGTTGGAAAAAAAGAATCAGAAGCATAAGAAAATGCAAAAAACCCAAAAGAAGCCAAAGAAACAGAAGTACAAGATAAAGGAACTCATAATGGAAAAGCGCAACAAAAACATTTTAAAAAAACCCAGAAGGACATAAGAAGAAAACGCAAAGAAGACAGATCCGGGCACAATTTGAAAGACTTTCTGCTCCGGCCAACACACGCATTGCTGCCAACACTCTCCCCCCCCCCCCCCCTTGAATATGGTTATTTTAGATAGTAAAGGGATTTCAGATATTTTCACACATGATAGGTTTTCATTTTCATGAGCAAGTTTGTCTACATTTTTTTTAAAAGAAAGGCTTCAGCTTCAGGGGGCACAGTCCCCTGACCTCTGCTTTTTAGGAGAGAAATACCTCGCCCTTAAGCTCATCCACTGTAGCCTAATATCAGTGGCTTTGAAAAGGCTGGTTGCTTTGCTCTGTAATTCATGTAGTCCGTATTTCAGGTGTTCGCTTATAGTCTTAACACATCTTTGTTTGCTATGATTACTTGATAGACTTTCATGTCTGTACTGGCTATGGTTTAAAAAAAAGTTGAGTATTGGAAAAAATTGAAATATCACCTTTGCTTTAATTTTTTATTTCTCTTAATTCGAAGTTAATGGATTAAGCACTCGTGTGTCCTTCAAGTATTCTTGGACATCGGAAACTTTTGTTTTAATCTTTTACTGTACATTTTGAGGAAAAAAGAGAAAATACAGAGGATTTCTAAAACTATTGGCTATTTTTACATGCACTACATTTAGTGATCTCCCATTGTGAATGAACCTCTATAATACTTTCATTTTAGAAAAGACAATTTTTTAAGCACACTGTGGCATAATATTATGTGAGCGACAGTAAAAGAAAGTTTAGAGAGAAATTTAACATTGAGGTAAGTTAGAAGACCATCAAGACAAATGAACCTTTTTTGGTTTTCTTTCCTGCCATTGGCAAGGGGATACAGGCTATTTATCTATTTATTCATTTATTCGTTATTTCAAGGATAATGGAATAAATGCTCGTCTGCTTTTTTTTAACATACAATCTCTGTGTGCATGCGGTTTTGTGAATTTTGTCATCTGCTCCCTACTGGTACACAATGGCCTACTCTTGCGGAACAGGTTTTAACCCGTGTGTAAGATGTGCTGTGCGAGTTCGCACACAGGACGTCAGCTTATAGTCTCATCTGAAAGAAGAAAAGTGAGATGTATGTGTGTGTGTGTGTGAGGGGTGGAGGTGGGGGTTAGTTGTTGGGTGGATTAGTAGGAGCGCGTTGTCTTTCTTAATCTTTTTCTAATTCATGGAACACTCAGACAGCAACTCCTGAGGCCCTGACAAATATTGCCGTGTGCTGAAAGCCCTTCAGGGGCCTAAAGTGTTTTTCCCTCATCGGCAGGTCACTTGGCCAGGAATTGGCCCTCAGGTTTTTGGTGTGTTGGACAGGTCTTGGAGAAAGTGCTCCACTGTCATGGGAGAAGTGCCACATCGCACAATCACCAATGTGGAACTTGGTAAACAGTCTTTCTTAATGAGTTTGAGGCTACTTGTATCAATTTGTACATATAGGATTATGTTAAAACCACACGGTACAAAATAATCTGTACTTTTTATTTTCTAAATACACAATACTTTTTTTTCGTTGATTACAAAAAAAGACGCAGTGCATAATTATATTTTTTGGAGGGGTTGGGGTGGGGGAGATAGGGGCTGCACTGAGAATAAAGACAGGGATGGTAGGAAAACTGTCCGGCTTCGAAAGCACCGCTAGGCTCATTTCTGAATCGTACCACGTGTGCTCTCCAAAGTCGAGTGCTCCGATATGACCTCTGTGATCGGCGGGGGCTATGAACAAGAAGATGGGAAACGGTTGCAGACGCAAAATCTCACCTTTGATGAACCTGGGAGCTCTTGTCGAGGGACGGGAAAAGCGTCATGTATTTTAAGAAAATTTCAGATAATTATTTGTTCGAGAACATCGCCTCAAAACTTAAATCACAACGAAGTCGTTGATGGCCTCTCTCTCTCTCTCTCTCTCTCTCTCTCTCCTCTCTCTCTCTCTCTCTCTCTCTCTTCTCTTTCTCTCTCTCTTCTTTCTCTTCTCTCTCTTTCTCTTCTCTCTCTCTCTCTCTCTCTCGCTCTCTCTCTCTCTCTTCTCTCTCTCTCTCTCTCTCTCTCTCTCTCTCTTCTTTCTCTCTCTCTTTCTTTCTTCTTTCTTTCTTCCTCTCTCTCTCTTTCTCTCTCTGTCTCTCTCTATCTTTCTTTTTCTTTCTCTCTCTCTCTCTCTCTCTCTCTCTCTCTCTCTCTCTCTCTCTCTTCTCAAATAGATATTGTTATCCTAACTGATATTTTAGTAGCTGACTTTTTGTTATACAGTAACATGTCGTTTTTTTTTAATAGTTTTTTTTAATACTATTGCTTTTACCCCCACCAAAATACTAAGCAGTTCGGCAACCCCCTTCTTGTATGGGCCAATGGCCTTTTTGTGAATAAATCATTTGAGTTCGAGTTCTCTCTCAAATACACCAACAGTTTGAGCTAATCACGGGGCTAGTGGCTGCCAGTGACGATGCAGTCTGCCTGGAAATTCCTGCTGTTGTGGTACGTGACAGTAGATTGGTTGAAGACCGTCTCGGTCTGCTTGCTGAAAGAAAGGCAGGAGTCTATGTTCAGAAATTAATGGGTATTGTGGCAGGTCAGATTTTGCTTGGAAGTTTTGACAACTTTACATCAAAACGGGGCTCCCATTAAAACCAAAAACAGCTTACGATTGTCATATCAAGGTTTATTTCGATACGCAGTAATGCTCTTGACTATTGATGCTCTCCTATATAATCATATCAGGGTTTATTTCTATACACAATCTGCCTATTAACACCCTCTTATATCAGCCTAATTATACCCTCCAATAATACTATATCGCGGTTTATTTCTATACACAATCTATTAGTATCCTCTAATATTAAGATTTATTTCGATAAAAGGACAATAATAATCTTCCTATGAATACCCTCGTACGACATCAAGGTTTATAGCGATATACAGACAATAAATTTGCCTATATATACCATCCTACATCAAGGTTTGTTTTGATACACAAATAACATCAATCTGCCTAAAAATACCATCCTATATCGAGGTTTATTTTGATACACAGACAATAAGAATAAGAACAATCTGCATATGAATACCCTTCCATACTATCATATCGAGGGTTTATTTCGGAACGCAGACAATAATAATCTTCCAATTCATACCATCCTATGATATATCGAGGTTTACTTTGATACACCGACAATAACAACAAACTGCTAATCAATATCCTCCTATATAGAGGTTTTTTGGTTGACACAGAAAAATATTAACAATCTTCCTATTTATACCATCCTGTAATATATTGAGGTATATTTCGACTCGTATCCAGCAACAATAACAACCTGCCTATCAAGCCCTTCTATGTCATCGGAATGTTTATTGTGATGCACAGAAAATAAGAATCTGCCTATGAATACCCTCTACGATATATCGATGTTTCTTTTCGATCCACACACAAGAACAATCTGCCTAGTAATACCCTTCTCCAATATATCGAGGTATATTTCATTACACAGACAATGGCAATGTGCCTTTTTAATACCCTTCTCCAATATGTCGAGGTATATTTCACTACACAGACAATAGCAATGTGCCTATTAATACCTTCTCCAATATATCGAGGTATATTTCACTTGCACAGACAATAGCAATGTGCCTATTAATACCCTTCTCCAATATGTCGAGGTATATTTCACTACACAGACAATAGCAATGTGCCTATTAATACCTCTCCAATATATCGAGGTATATTTCACTACACAGACAATAACAATGTGCCTATTAATACCCTCCTGTAATATCACATCGAGATTTATTTCGTTTCACAGAAAATAAAACAATATGCCTATAAATACCCACATACCATATCCAGGTTCATTTCTATACATAGACAATAACAATAATCTGCCTTTTAATACCTTTCTAAGATATTTCTGGGTTATTTTGACAATAACAACAACAGTCTGCCTTTTAACACCATCCTATACTTTTCTCGATATACAAAACAATAATCTATACCCAAATATAACCGCATATCCTGGTCTATTTCGGCACACTAAAAAGAACAATTTGCCTATTAATAGCATCTTGTATAAAGGTTTATTTCGATACACAGACAACAACAATATGCCTATAAATACCCTCCTAAAATATATGCAGACCATTTCAACACACACACAATAACAATCTTCCGCTTTTCGAAAGAGTAGGCCGTTGTGTGCTGGTAGGAACAGATCACAAAATTCACAAAACTGCATACATACGGGGACTGGATGTAAAAAAGCACATGTACTGAATCCATTATCCTAGATATAAATAATAAGAGTAAATCTGCCCACTATTACCCTATATCAAGGTTTATTTAGATACGCACAATAATCTGCCTTGTAATACCCTCCTTTGATTATCATATCGAGGTTTATTTCGATACACAAGCAATAACGATAACAGTCTGCATATTATTATTGTCCATTAATGTGATACACAGACAATACAAACTTGCCTTTTAATACTCTCCCACAATATATCGACGTTTGTTTCGAGACACAGACAATAACAATCTGCCTATGAATACCCTCCCATAACATATCGGTGTTTATTTCAGTACACAGACAACAACGATAACGATCTTCCTATTGATACTCTCTTATATAATATATCGAGGTTTATTTCGATACACACACAATTAATAACGGTAACAATCTTCCTGTTACTTCTCTTATATAATAACTATATCAAGGTTTATTTTTTTGATACACAATGACAATAACAATATGCTTGTTAATACAGTCCTATATCAATGTTTATTTTGATACACAATAACAATAAGCCTATTAATACTCTCCGATGATACATCTATATTTATACTCAAAGTTGTTTTGATGCACACACAGTAACAATGATATCCCTCAATATTTCGATACAGAGCAACAACGATAACAATCGACGTATTAATACTCCTATGACATATATATTAAGGTATATTTCGATACACAGATAACAGCAACAATCTACCTGTTAATACCATCCTATATCATTGTTTACTTTGATACACAATGATAGTAATAATCTGCATATTAATACCCTCCAATAATATCAAGGTTTATGCAGGTGCACGCACAATAACAACAATCTGCCTATTAATACCATCCTATTTCATATCAAGATTTATTTCGATACGCAGACAATAACGATGACAATCTGTCTATTAATACCCTCTTATGATATCATACAGGGGTTTATTTCGATATACAGACAATAACAACAATCTGCCTATCAATATCCTATAATATATCAAGGTTTATTTCCATACACAGAAAATAACGATAATAAGGTTTATATCCATATAGACAATAATAACAATCTATCAATATCCTCCTATATTAAGGTTTATATCAATACAGACAATAACAACAATCTGCCTATCAATATCCCCCAATATCAGAGCAATCTATGCCAACAGTATGAGCGCAGTCCGAACAGCCAGTGGAACATCCGACTGGTTCCCGGTTACATCAGGGGTCAGGCAAGGCTGCGTACTCTCTCCCCTTCTCTTCGTGATCTACATGGACCAGATCACAAAGGAAGCCAACCCAGATCTTGAGGCCCTGAACGAACTATTATTTGCTGACGACCAGTCCCTGATGAATCGGAACAAAGCAGCTCTTCAAGATCACACAGACCAACTCAACACAAGCTGCGAGAGGTATGACATGAAGATCAGTATCACCAAAACAGAAGTTATGTCTGTCAGCAGAAATCCAGGAAAGCTGGACATCAACATCAACGGCACCCAGCTGAAACAGACCAAAGAATTTAAATACCTTGGCAGCCTCTTCACTGAAGATGGAAAATTGGACAGAGAGATAGAAACAAGATGCCAGAAAGCGAACGCAGTCAGTTACCAACTCGCCCCCCTTCTAAAACATTCCAGCATCCCAATGAGCACCAAGGCAAAACTCATCAACGCCATCTTCGTTCCAACACTCACATACCAGTGTCAGACATGGGCCCTAACAAAAGCCTTAGAGAGAAAATTGGTCACATGTGAAATGCGCTGCCTGAGAAAAGCTGTCAACAAGACCAGACGCGACAAGATCAAGAATGAGGTGATCAGAGACATGGTCGGACTAACACCAATTCTCCACCATATCGAACAACAAAGGATCAGGTGGTTTGGTCACCTCATTAGAATGCCGCCCAACCAACCAGCCCTACTGGCATACACCACCAAATTCAATGGCTGGAAAGCCAGAGGTAGACCAAGGAGACGATGGAGCGACTCCGTGGCTGACACCCTGCGAGCCCATGACCTGTCACTACATCAAGCCTCCCGCCTAGCTGCAGACAGACGTCTGTGTCTCCCCGCGACGCCGAAGGGCACCAGCGGAAGATGAAAGAAAGAAGAAGAAGAAGAAGATCGAGGTTTATATCCATTCACAGATCATAACTCGACTACTAATACCATCCTATAGATAATATCGAGGTTCTTATTGATACACTGACTAATAACAATCAGTTAATACCTTCCTGTAATATATCAAGGTTTACTTCTATACACAGAAAATATCAATCAACCTATTAATACTCTCCAATAATATGCCGAGGTTTATTTCGGTAAGCAGACAATATCAGTAACAATTGGCCTGTCGGACAAGAACAGTACAGTATGCCTATTAATAATAATAATCTATAATATCATATCAAGGTTAAATCGATACGCGGACAACAACAGCAGTATGCCTATTGCAACCCTTATGTAATACACCGAGGTTTATTTCAATACACCGACAATAATAACGGCCTATTGATACCCTTGTAACATATTGAGGTTTATTTCGATGCACAAACAACAACAATAAAAAATCTTCTTATTAATCCCTTCCTATATCGTATCATATCGAGGTTTATTTCAGTACACCAGCAACAACAATCTGATAATCAATACCCTCCTATAATATATAAAGGTTTACTCCGATACACTCGACAATAGCAGTAACAATCTATCAATATCGTCCTGTAACACATCAAGGTTTGGTTGGGGGTTTTTGTTTTTATAACAGGCAATAACAACAAACACTTGCCTATCAACATCCTCGTATGACATATCGAGGTTTATCTCGATACACCGACAACAACATTTTGGCTATTAATACCCGCTTGCAAAAATATACCGAGGTTTATATATATTGATACACAACAATAACAATAAGCTTTTGCCTATTAATACCTCCTTATAATACATCAAGGTTCCTGTTTGCCGTTCGAGTGGACATTTTCTCCTGGAGTTAACATCAGCGCTTACTTCACTCTCCCCTAAAATCCTTCGTATGAGACTATAAACCGAGGCCCCGTGTGCGAACGCACGCAGAACATCTTGCGCACACATTAAATCCTGTTCCGCTTTTCGTAAGAGTAGGCCATTGTGTGCCGGTGGGAACAGATGACAGAATTTACAAAAGCGCACACACACGGGGACTGGATTAACAAAGCACACGATTGCTTATTCCATTATCCTCGATATAAAAGAATAATTAAAAAAAAGGTTTATTTACAGACAATAACAACAATTTGACCTAATATCCTCCTTTAATATGTCGAGAATAACTTCGAAACATAGAGAACAATAACAATCTTCCGATTAGTACCCTCCTGTAACGTGTGATATGGCCTCAGTGGTTGGTGGCACTATAATAAAAAAGATTGGATTGGAGTGATTGTGAACAGTCCTGATATGGCCTCTGTGGTCGGCGGGGCTATAAACAATGTTATTAGATTGGATTGGAAGGATTGATGATGCCAGATAACATTAACGTTGATGACATAATTACCGTTTCTTATTAGTAGGAGACGGGGGTAAAATTTTAAGATCGTTTTATTTTTGTAGTGCTAAGACGGAATGACAAAAACCTGATAAGCATTTTGTTCAGACTGGGCTGAATTTGTTCAAATGCCCATACTCATTATGAATAAAGTAATCATAATAAATAAAATGCCCATACTCATCATAAAGTCATCATGATGAATAAAATGCCCATACTCATGAATAAAGTAATCATAATGAATAAAATGCTGATACTCATTATGAATAAAGTAATCATAATGAATAAAATGCCCATACTCATAATGAATAAAGTTATATGTGGTTAGTTGCGCTTGTTTCCCTCCACTACTGTTTCTGCATTAATCAGTAAGTCTTGAAGAGAAAACTTTAAAAAGTGAAAAATACCAAAATGACGGAATTAAAATAATTTGCTGTAAATTGCCCCATCTCTAAGAAATCGGTACTTAGTTTTTCACATTGACTGAACATGATAGGGTCATGGCTATACTTTTATGCTTTAATCTGTGTGTTTTTTAAAAATTTCTGATGTCAAAGTTTAACGTTTGACAGCAGTCAGTTAAAATACGGCTCGAAATTTTGCCTTGAGAATTTGTTGCCCTCTGAACACAGTCTTGCCTACAAACAAACAACTCCAGTCTGAATTTAACAAATGATGCAGGGAGTAGTGGAATGACATTCATTCAAGATAAAACAAAAAACAAAAACCTGGGCCTCAGAATGTTTAATCTACCTTTATGCATTCATAGCATTTGACAGCATGTCACTAACACTTGAAACATTTATAGCCATTCTACCCTTTTCTTCTCCCTTCCATCGTAAGATTCCTTTGAGCAAGAATGAGTTATCTTTATTTATGCAAGGATGAAGATTTTAGGCCGAGCCTCCTCTTGCAATCTGTTCTTGAAAACATACACACATCAAAACAATCGAGAAACACAAAACATCGATTATAACAAGAATAAATAATAAAAGTAGTTGTAATGCTCAGTAATAGTAATAGCTTTTTCTGGGAAAAAACAACTGTACGCACTTATACTCGCACTTGCGTAAGCATACTCGTGTAGACGCACGCACGCACGCACGCACACACACACACACACACACACGCACACACACACACTACACACATACACACATACACACACACACACACACACACAACACACACACACACACACACACACACACACACACACTATCACTGAGAGTGAACAGACGTAAAATCGAATCGAAGACACACACACACACCCGCCCGCAAACGCGTACACACAGACACAGTCGCACACACGCACACATACGCGCGCGAACACACTCGCGCGCGCACACACACATATACACACAGATTTAAAGATTTCTTCTCCTTAAACGTTCAGGCAGCAATATGTATTCTTGTCCGTCACATGAGCGAAAACGCGTTGCGCTGCCATTAAGAGCCTGGCAAGTCAGGCCCAGCCATCCGACTTCAGCATGGGAGAAATTTTTATGTCTGTCCGCAAAAAAAGGCAGGAGAGTGGACCAAGAAGACATGAAACAAAGGAGGATGTGACAGGAAGAAAAGGGAGCAAGGCGGAAACAGAGAGAGGGATAGAAAACGGAGAATTCATAGCGCAGAATTTCCAGAAGATGGGAAATGATATTTTTATTGACAGCCTTCCGGCATTTCCACAAGGAAATTTTAAGATTCAATATTTTATTTCTTTAGCCCATTTTGGGGTATGTAGGAGTACAAACATTAAACTAGACAATAAATATGACATCAATTGACTTTGAAGTATCACAAGTACCAACAGAAACTGAAAAACAAGGGTTCGGCTTGGCAGAAAGCACATGTACTAAAACAAAACAAAAAGTTAAAAACTTTTGCTTCCACTTGTTAAATATACATTTTGATTGAAGGATCAGGGCAAAAAACAATATTACTTAGTTGTGAAGAAAACAAATATGTTCATAAAATACCCGGCAACTCAGATAAATTTTGACAGAGAGAGACCTTGTTGAGATTTGCATTTCATCAGCTTACAAATAATAGAACGTGACCATAGGCTGAAGAAAATAGCGTGGAATAAAATGTTGTCGTAAATGATTGAAGAAGGGACATTCCATGATAAAAATGATTCATCCCCTAGAACAGACATGTTACATTTAGAACATAATCTGTGGAATATTAAGAAAGCTTCGAGCCTCAATAGGGAGCTTGTGACAACGGCAGCGAAATTTAATAAGAGCATAGGCATAAACACATCATGCAGGCACGTTTTATACGTTTATATTCTCAAATTGATTTTATAGTTCTTATCTAAAATCAAAAAGACATCCATTATCATCACAAAGCTAATTTCTACACTCTTTAACGAAATTATCAATTAAAAAGGCTTTTCATATGTGAACTTGTAGAATTGATACTTGAACAAAGCGGCCTCTCCATTTCGCTTTGTACTAATATATACTTCGTGCTTTAAACTATATAAAGAACTTTTGTCAGTCTCAACCGAATAGCTCATTAATTTATGACAAAAATGGGCTTAGTTTTTCCCTTCACACACCCACACCCACCCACACACACACACACGACGTAGAGTGGGTACTGATTGAAACCATCTGACTCTTTCATTACACCTTTTCGCCAGTTTCACTTATTTCTCTGCCAGTCTCATAATTTTCTGCCTGGCCTGGCGCTAGGCTTGGAAACAGATGTACAACTGATGAATCTGTGTCTCGTTCTATGATCTGCACACATCCCTAGAAGGGGACAGGAATGACATTGTTCTGATTTATATAAATTCCGGGAACATATAGGTATTCTGGGCAAATGAGGCAGTTGACAGACTCACCTAGAAATCCATGAAAAACAGATTTTTTTGGTAAAGTCTGCCAAACCATATACAGAGATAAAATCTAAAAGCAAACGTTATGTGCAGTTCTTTGGGCATGAGAAATGGAACACTTTAAGACTGACAATGAACTCTTCCAGATTTCCTGTCACCTAAAAGGAAGTCCTCCATTTTGTGCCAATAACACAGAAGACATAGCGCTCCCTAGGATACACGCAGGCTACGGTTAACCTTTTTAAAAAAAAACCCATTTATTTGCTCAAAGGCCAGGACACCCCAGGGTGTGTCACATGTGACGTGTAAATTACCATCAAGCATCAGCTTCTCAAATTGTCCACATGTCCAGCACAAACATTTTGCTGCACAATTCCAGATCTTTTTTTCTTGATGTTCCACTGGACAACATTTTAAACTTGCTGAAAGTATTTTCTGGTTGACATGATTTAACATGTCACAGCTATTACGAACAAGGTTTTGAAGAATCGGGTATTGTAGTATTTCACGTGTCGTTTATGTGGTTCTCCCACAATACGGTGACCATTCAGGCTTGACCCATATTGGCTGGCTGTCCAGGGTGTTGATAACGAGGAATGACGGAAGAGTTGGCTTTAATCTTGTTTGAAAGCATACACAGATGTACCGTTTTTAATTTGAAATTTAATTTTTACCCAGGTGACATCCCTGATATGGCCTCTGTGGTCAATGGGGGCTATAAACAAGAGGATTGAATTGGAGAAACGACGGAATGGTGTGCATTAAAGCACACCATTCCGTCGTTTCTCCAATTCAATCCTCTTGTGTGTAGGTTTATAATCGGTGGTCTAGAGGTAACGCGCCTGTCTAGAAAGCGAAAAGTCCGGGGTTGGAAGTGTGCGGTGGTTCGAATCCCGTTTGGACCCGAAACTTTTCCCCCATCCATTAGACCATGAGTGGTGGTCTGGGCGCTAGTCTTTCGGATGAGACGATAAACCGAGGTCCTGTGTGTTACAAAAAATTATTTAGCGCACGTAAAAGAACCCACGGCAATAAGAGAGTTGTCCCTGGCGAAATTCTGTAGAAAAAAAGCCACTCTGATAGGGAAACAAATGCAGTTGGAGACCAAAAAAAAAAAGAAAAAGAAAAAAATGGGTGACGCTGCTCTGTGGCGATGCGCTCTCTACGGGGAGAGCAGCCCGAATTTCACGCAGAGAAATCTGACGTGACTTTAAGTGGTATAAATAAATAAATAAAAATAAATAAAATAAAATAAATCCTTAATTAATTCGTATATAGTTGTACATCAGTAGTCTTGAGAGTGAATGCTGTGATGGTGAGAGTCCTGATATTGTCCCAGCACTTGGCTGGGCTGTAAGCGATAATGATTGGTTAGGATTGGAGGCGTGACTGCCAGATTTGTGAACGTCCTTGACATTGCTTGCGTTTTCTATTTGGGAGGAGAGAGGGGAAGGAGCATTGGTATAAAGATCGCTGTATTTTCGCAGTGGTAAAATGTGACCACAAAAAGGTGATATAAAGTATTTTGATCACATAGGGCAGATGGCTAATGTTCACATACTCATAATGAATGCATGCTGCCAAAGAAAAACCTGATTGTGAAAAATTAAAAAAGGGAGAATTTCATGGTGAATGTACTTACTGTAATTGATACCATCTCCAATTATTACTTTTTTTTCGAGTTATGACTACACATAGGTTAGGGGTCATCCGATTTGAATTTTCAGGGTTTTTTTTCAATAGTGAGTTGAAACTGACGGCTGAAAGGTAAACTGGTGCTGGGAATTTTGTCTTGAGAACTAGGAACCCGCTAAACAAAAATCGTATAATGCACACTCACAGGAGTGTACACATTCGCGTGTAAATCGCGTACACACACACACCCACACCCACACACACACACACACACACACACACACACACACACAAACACACACACTCACTCTCACACACTCGCACACACACACAAAACACACACACACAAACACACACACACACTCACTCTCACACACTCACTCTCACACACTCACACTCACACACACACACACACACACACACACACACACACACACACACACACACACACACACACACATCAGTGCCGACTCCACTCTCCCCCAAAGTCCTTCGGATGAGACTATAAACCGAGGCCCCGTGTGCGAACACACGCAGAACGTCTTGCGCACACGTTAAAACCCATTCCTGTGTTCGGAGGTGTGTCGGTGGGAACGGATGACATTTACAAAACCGAATACAAACGGGGTATGGATGAAAAAAGCACATGAGTGCTATTCCGTTATCCTCGAAATAAAAGAATATTTTAAGTTTTAAAAAAGTATGTGAGAAACACAGCGAAAATCATATATTTTTAAAATTAGTGTACTCAATGTTTCTAATTTAAAAGAAATATACCAAATAAAAGACGGCAGCATCCTTCCCTGTTAGAAAGGTTTGTACCAGTTTCTTAGTCCTTGCAAAGAATTGGTCCTTTGGTGTTTAAAACAATATTCCATACCTATGAGCCCGAGAAAGCTGTCTTCCCACCTGAGTTGACCCTTATGGTTGGCCAGGGCGTTGATACAAGGAAGAACAGTACATGTTTTTATTCACTGTTGTAATCTGTATATAGTTGCACAGTTTTATTCTTGAGATTTAAAATGTTAGAATGTGACAGTCCTGATATGGCCTCTGTGGTCAGCGGTGCTGTAAAGAAGAAGATTGGATTGGATTGGAGAAAGCGGTCTTGAGAATGTGTAATCCTTAATCCTCTGAACAAAATGTATGGACCACAAGTAAACTGGTCTGTACTGCAGACGGCATTGCAATGACATTCGAGTTGAAAACTGGTCTCTAGGATTGTCACGTGCCCTTTCTACATTCATAGCAATTGATAGCATGGCACCAAAGATGAAATATATTCATTGTGCCATTTTTCTCCATTATAACATTTCTAAGATCCTTTTCGGCGATGTTCCACCAGGGAACATATCAACTTCATGAGAGAATCGGGCTTTTCCCTCCGTCTGATATGAGTGAAAGTGTTGTACTTGGTCATTAAGGACAAGGTTGTTTTGAGGAATCTGGTTTTGGTTTTGTCTCATTTTATATGTGGTTGATGTGGTTTTTCCCACAACGCGGTGACTGTCCTGGGTTGACCCTTATAGTTGGTAAGGGCGTTGATACAAGGAGCGACAGCATAGGCTGCTTAAATCTGTATAAAGTTGCACAGTTATATTTTGAGATTTAAAATTTTACCAGCCCCAATATGGCCTCTGTCGTCGGCAGGGCTATAAATAAGAAGATTGGATTAGACTGGATTGGGTTTCTGATGTACCACACTATAACATTGTAATTTCCGGAAAGAACCGGGCTTTTCTCGTCTGATATGATTGAGGATGTCATAGTCACTAAGAGCAAGGTTGTGTTAAGGAATCTGGTTTTGGTTTTATGTGTCGTTGATGTGGTTTCTCCCACAAGAGGTGACTGTCCTGGGTTGACCATTATGGTCATTCAGGGCGTTGATACAAGACACATCGGTAGAGTTGGTGTTAAACCTTGTATTATACTTTTAATCTGAGGTTTGAAATTTTACGAGGTAACTTCCCCTCCCCCCCCCCCCCCCCGATATGGCCTCTGTGGTTGGCGGGTCTATAAACAAGAAGATTGGAATGGAATGGTTAAGCATGATTGAATGGTCATTTGTATGGGAGAGTAAGCACTTTAGGCCAAAGCTAGTATTATACTCCGCCCTTGTTAACATACATATATCAACATAATTGATAAGACAAACATCGTAATAAACAGTTATAAAGTATATTCCAATCCTAATAAAGAGTAACAGTAATATATATATTCTGAAGAATATACGCACTTGTAAATTGCACACGAACGCAGTGTAGACACACACACACATACAAGTCAAGTCAAAATTTTATTTCCAGATGGTACATTGAATAAGCAATGCATTTGCTTTTTTTCATCAAGCCATCTATCTAAGAACAAATTTCTTAATGATTATACTAAAATACTACATTGTTGCATCATTTACCATTAAATTAAACCAGTAAAAAAAGGAAAATAGATAGGGTAATACATACACAGACACGTGTGTGTGTGTGTGTGCGCGCGCGCTCACACTCACATGCTCACAAATATAGAAACACACTGATTCATATGCCAAAAATATAGCAACAATTGGGATATTAGTGTATTCATTATATCTATTCAAACAGAAAATTTTAAAAAGACAGACTGCATCCTTAGAAAGGTGTGTACCTGTTCTTGTTAGTAGGTTGTAGCAGTATTTCTTATTCTGAGATTTAACATTTTAGGAGGCTGACATCCCTGATATGGCCTCTGTGGTCGGCGGGGCTGTAAACAATTGGATTTTATTGGATAGGGGTATTTGAAGACCATTCGAACTTATGAGCCTGAGAAAGCTGTCTTGAGAATTTGTTACAAACCAAGCAAAATCTCCTGACTACAAGTAAACTGTGGTATAACTTTATTCAGTCCTGGGCATTGATACAAGGAGCGACAGTAAAGTTGGTTTTATACCCTGTTTTAATCTGTATATAGTTGCACAGTTTAACTCCGAGATTTAAAATTTTACAAGGCGACAGCCCTGATATGGCCTCTGTAGTCAGTGGGGCTATAAACAACATGATTTGGATTGGATTGGACTTGTAATGCCTGTCTTGTGCAATGACATTGAATTTTAAGTGTGGACCTCATGTTTGTCATGTGCTTATATTTATTCTCAGCATTTGACAGCACAACGCCAAAGATTTGATATATTAAAATCCATTTTGCCATTCCCCTTGCCCTCCCCCCCCCCCACTTCATTAAAATATTTCTATGGGGAAAATGGAATGATCTTTGTTCGCAAGGATTAAAATTTGTCGAGGTCCCAGCCCCGATATGGCCTCTGTGGTCGGCAGGACTATAATCAAGAAGATTGGATTGGATTGGATTGTAGGCAAGGGCAACAATTTCAGGCCCAGTCAAGTCCTGCAGTCCGTTCTTGTATATATGCATGTCTCAAAACAGTAACAGTAAACATCAGTAATAGCAACAACAATGAATGACAAAAATCGGTATACTCAGGTATAGCAATATCTGTTCTGAAAACACGTGTGCACTTGTATAATGCACACTCGCTCACAGTGTACACACACGACACACAATGTACACATAACAACGTACATACAACACATTGAAATACAGTGTGATAGACAACTGACATACACACAGTACACTGAAATACAGTGTGCTTTAAACAACACATTGAAATACAGTGTGCTTTAAACAACACATTGAAATATAGTGTGCTTTAAAGAGCGTACATGAATATTGCTATCAAAAAGACCAAAATAATAACATACGCAAAAACAAGTATACATGCCACATGAACAATACAGACAGGTCTATTTCCACGCACGCACACGCACACACACACACACACACGCTCACACGCTCACACACACACACACACACACACACACACACACACACACACACACACACACACAGAGTAATTTTATACTTCAATAAAGACACTCCTCGACATAGGCAGTATTTTGAATATGTGATGGGTACAGACAGGCGTAAATTGAAGCTAAAAGGAATATACTTCCCGAATCGCCATTCCAGAATCTTGCTTTGGTCATGACAGAGGCTTTTTCAATGCAAACAATGAAAAAAAAATTCTCCATATTGAAAAGTCTGAGCTAGGAATGTTAGGAATCCATTAGTTTGTCCTGTTATGTTCCTTCTGTAAAATCTGTTGGGATTTTTGTGTTCGCAGTAAAACTCTATAAGACCTTTTAAAATCAAGGTTTACAGTGGGTTTTCCCACCCTGCATTTGATAGTTATTTTTCTTGTCTTCTGTCAGCATTGCTATTTGTGTGTGTGTATGTGTGGTCGGCGGGGCTGTAAACAACACAATTAGATCGGATTGGTCAACATAGTCGTTTAAAATCTTGTATAGGATTATGTGATGGTGATCATCCAAGATTATTGCAAATTCCTTTTGTAGAATGTACTTTAAAAACGGAATTATTCAAACGCACATTCTGGATGTTAACCTTTTTTTCTTAATCTATATGCAATGATTAGGAGGGATTTTATTTTTCTTTTGTCTTCTTTTGTCTTCTGAACTTTCTGGTCACAATTTTTTTATTCAGGGATTTAACATTTTAGGAGGTGATGTGACAGCCCGATATGGGCTGTGTGGTCAGCGAGGCTATAAACAAGAATATTGGATTGGATTGGAACTTTCTAGTCAGATTATTGCCTGCAGCTATTTTTATCAACAGTGTTTAGGCAGCTGTTCTTCGTATGCGGATGGGAAGGATAGGTATTGAAGCCGGATGACGTTTTGAGAATATGTAGTGAGAAGGTCTCTTTGTTTTCGTGGTTTTTATGTTCCATGCAGTTTCGCTGTCTTTCATGCTACGTCACAAAACACAGAACGTATGCAGAACACACGTTAAACCCTGTCCCGCTTTTTGAAAGAGTATGCCATTGTGTGTGTATGTGGGAATGGATGACAAAATTTACAAAACCGCATGCACACTGGGACTAGATATAAACAAGCGCATGAGTGCTTACTCCATCAGGGCTATAAACAACAGGATCGAATTGTTTTGGATCCTCAAAATAAAACAATACAATAAAACGGAAAAAAAATATGACTGTCTATTCTATAGTGTCAACGAAAGGAAAGAATGACATTCATTTGCTCAAAAGCCAATGTTGTATAGAGTTGCACAGTTTCGATCTGAAATTTAAAGAATTAACAAAGTGATAACCCTGATATGGCCTCTTGTGGTCGGCGGGGCGATAAACAAGAAGATTGGATTGGATTGGAGGCTGGTTTTGAGGATTTGGGTATTGGTTTTATCTCTGTTTTATGTGTCGTTTATGTGGTTCTCCCACAAGGCAGTGACCGTCCTGGGGTGACCCTTATGGTTGGCATGAGCATTGATACGAGGAAGGAGTGAAGAGTTGGAATTTAAATCTTGTTTCATCCTTCGGATGAGACTATAAACCGAGGCCCCGTGTGCGAACGCATGCAGAACATCTTGCGCACACGTTAAATCCTGTTCCGCTTTTCGAAAGAGTAGGCCATTGTGTGTCGGTGGGAACAGATGACAAAATTTACAAAACCGCATACACATGGGGACTGGATGTAAAGAAAGCACATGAGTGCTTATTCCATTATCCTCGATATAAAAGAATAAATAAATAAATATAGATCCAACGTTTTGATGTGACATTGAATGCTAAGCGAGGTGACAGCCTGGATATGGCCTCTGAGGTTGGTGGGGCTATAAACAAACATGATTGGATGAAAGTCGATCAACAAATACCAGATTTGTTAATGCCCTTGACATAACTGCATTTCATTATTGTGAGGAGAGGGGGAGGGTGGGTGTTACTATAAAAAAAAGATTGTTGTATTTTCGTTGTGCTGGAGTAGACTGACAAAAACCTGACGAATCATTTTCGTCATTTAGGGAAGAATCGCTCATGTTCATAGGTTCGCTTTGAATAAGCAACCGAAAAAAATTTAATTGTGAAAGGTGTCAAACTACGGGATTTCCCCCACCAAGTGGTAACTTTTCCGGGGTTGACTGGTGTGGTTGACCAGGGCGTTGATGAAAAGAGCGACAGGAGAGTTGATTTTATAACCCTGTTTTAATTTATATATTATAACTACACAGTTTTATTCTGAGATTTAAAAATCTTACAAAGTGACAAACCCCCGATATGGCCTCTGTGGTTGGCGGGGGCTATAAATAAGATTGGATTGGATGAGGGATTTTGACAGACTTTTAAAGTAATTGTCTGTAAATGACACCGCCTCTGATCGTTCCTTAATCAGTATTTCACTTTAAGTCATCTCTGAAGTCGCAGTGCGGCTACCTTAATGGTGCGTGAAAATGGTTGCATACGCAAAATCTCACCATTGGTGAACCTTGGAAGTTCAAAGCCAAGGAACAGCCAAAAATACCCACAAACAAACGAACAGAAAACTTGTGAAGACTTAACATTCTGGGGTAGTAGCAAAGTATTTTGATTTGACCTCTTCTCGCTTTTTCATTTGTGACGTGGAGGTTTACAATATGAGGCCTGTAAGCTAAACTGGAGTAGGGAAATTTGTCTTTGAGAAGTTGTAACGGGCTGAACAAAATGTTTCTGACTACAAGCAAACTTTGGTCTGACTTCGTCCAGTGATGCCCGCGCGGGGGTATTGGAATGACATTCGATTTTAAATCTGGGCCTCGGGATTGTCATGCGGCTTTCTTTCTTTTAAAAAAAAATCCTTTTATATCGAGGATAATGGAATAAGCACTCATATGCTTTTTTACATCAAGTCCCCGTGTGTATGCGGTTTTGTAAATTGTGTCATCTGTTCCCACCGGCACACAGTGGCCTACACTTACCAAAAGCGGAACAGGATTTAACGTGTGCGCAAGATGTTCTGCGTGCGTTCGCACACGGGGCCTCGGTTTATAGTATCATCCGGACTTTTGGGAAGAGTGGAGTCTGCACTGATAACTCCAGGGGAAAATATCGCCTTGAACGGGAATCGAACCCGGGTCGTCAGATTGCGAGCGCAATGTTCTAACCACTAGGCTGTCCTGTCCCCCATTTCATCATTCATAGTGTTTGATAGTATGGTACCAATGAGGAAATATAAATATCTTTAAAAAAAAAATCCATGTTAACATTCCCATGAGCAAGAATGAGAGGTCATTTGTATGCGAGGATAAAAGTTTTAAGGGGGAGCCTAGTCTTGGCAATATGTCTTTGTAAACGTACATACTTTAAAGTAAATAGTTACATCGATGATGAAATGGAATGATGAACTCAATGGTAACACACTGGAATAACAATTCTTATTTTAAAAATGCTCGCGCGTATATAATTTTAACTCGACACGATTGCACACACTTGGGTACACATACTCACACGCACACACACGCACACACACGCACACACACACATACATACACACGCACGGACACACACACACACACACACACACACGTTAAACCATGTTCCACTTTTCGTAAGAGTAGGCCATTGTGTGCCAGTGGGAACAGATGACAGAATTTACAAAACCGCATAAACACGGGGATTGGATGTAAAAAAAGCACATAAGTGCTTATTCCATTATCCTCGATATAAAAGAATAAAATAAACAAAAATAAACACACACACATTCTCTCTCTCTCTCTCTCTCTCTTTTCTCTCTCTCTCTCTCCTCTCTCTCTCTCTCTCTCTCTCTCTCTCTCTCTCTCTCTCTCTCTCTCTCTCTCTCACACACACACACACTGTGCGTATGAACTGTAGAGCATACAAACTGGCTCTATCAATCCATACCTCTTGTATAAAACACAATAGTGCATCTGGAATTTTGCCTTTAGAAAATCACTGGAGGACTGCTTCTTGTAAATTTGTCTTTAAAAGTCTGTTAAAAATGACTTAACAATCGATAGCAAACCTTAAGTCTGGCCGAGATTTTCCCAAAAAGAGCAAGATCGATATCCTCTAATACCGCTCTAGGTTTATACACATTTCAAACGTTTATATATGCTAGGTTGAATCCAAATGCAAATATTGCTAAAAGAGATGAAGTATCCCCGACCCTAACTTGGGAACTCAGAAGAGTACAGTTTCCCCTCAGTTTTATTGATTTATTAAAGAATTTTAATATGAATTATCTTCTCTTGCAAACATCACTTTGAAATAAATCTATTCAAATCATGTGAAAGTTTTCATAGAGGAATCGGTCTTAATAATGCCGGTGCTGCAGATTTAAAATCAGAAAATTCATTTCATCTTGAGGATAATGTTTTCAATTTTTACAGCAGAGCTCTTAGCAGTAGTAATGGCACTTAGTTATTGATCGATTTTCCGAAAGTGGTTTTTTCGAATACTTTTTTTTTGTGGATTCAAAATTAGTAATACATGCCTTCAGCTCTATGCAAGCAAAAGTAAGATCTGAATTAGTCACTGAAATTTGCCATTTACTTCATAAAAGGCTCAGATATAACTTTTTTGTTGGATTCCATCTCAATCTGGCGTATAGTACAACCAAAAAAAGACATTTTAGCAAAAACAAAAAGACAAAAGGATGAATAAATGTTGTGAATTAAAAGATCTATTTGTGACTAGAACATCTTGCACACAAGTTAAAACCTGTTCCGCTTGTTGCAGGAAGAAAAAAAAAGTGGGGGGGGGGGGGAAGCCATTGTGTGCTGGTGGGAACAGATGACAAAATCTACAAAACTGCATACACAGGGGGCTGGATGTAAAAAAGGCGCATGAGTGCTTGTTCCATTATCCTCGAAATAAGAGAATAAACAAACCACGAGAATGTGTGAGTGTGACAAAAAGAAACTTGTTTGTTAAGCCTTTTGTTAGAATACACGAAACCGATTTTTACCATATAAAAAAAGGAATTGTTTCTATGGCTTGCCGATGAAAATTGCAGTTTTAAGACAAAATATGTTGTACATGTGTCTTGTATACGTGGCCATAGTATAACTGTTGATCAAATATTAATAAATAAAATAATAAATATCAATAAATATGGTATGTTGCACTGTGTCTTCCTCCCTCTCTCCCTTCGTCAAAAGCCTACTTATGATGCTTTTAAATCCAGCCTAAAGACGCATTTATTTCAAACCTAAGATTCTCCCCTCTTGTTTCATCTCATTTCTGTCCCTGCCCTCAATAACCAACCCCCACCCCATCAGCCTGCCCGAGTGTACAACCTTTGTGTGTGTGTGTGTGTGTGTGTGTGTGGGCGCGCGCGCGTGTGTGTTTACATTTGTATTTGTAAAAAAACTGTTGTGTGCGTGTGTGTGTTTACATTTGAATTTGTAAAAATCTTATTAATTGTAACTGGCTGCATGTGAAAGACTAGGATGAATGAGAGCGCTTTGATTTGGTTTTTTTTTGTTGCAAGATATAGCGCTGTATAAATTCCATGTATTATTATTATTATTTATTATTATATGTGGCCATAGTATAACTGGTGGTCAAATATTGATATGCAGCATGCTAAAATGCTACCTACCTGTTCTTACCTCATCATCGTCATCCGGGATATCAGTGATCCTTTAATGAAATATTTATTTTCAAATTGTTTTTCCTACATGTTTATTGTAAATTTAGTAAATTATCCTCTCACCTAACTTCCAGAACCCCATCCACCTCCACCCCTGCCCTTTTTGTGTTCAATAACGCATTTTGTGAAGAGACCTAAAAGGAAATCAAACACACACACACAACCACACACGTGTGCGCGCGCACAGACATGCACACATACACAAACACATACACACACGTACTCGCAAGCGCACACAAACGCACACACACAAATAACACACACACACACACACAAAACAACAAAACACAACACACACTTATTTGCACGCAAAGAATAATTACAGCAAACAAATGGTCTCTCATTATATTCAGTATTTCTAATCAGAGTCATGACTAAATTAACGGACTTTGTCTCTGGCCATTATAAAACTGTGTACTTGTTTCTAAGTGTTGTAAAGAATTCATCCTTACTAGCCATTTGTGAAAGCTGTCACAACCACTAGCCGGACTCCCTTCAAATCTGTCCAGAGTTGGGACAGACGGTTGTCTAGAGTAAGGCAGCTCAATCCTTCCATACACCACCCAGCATCATACAGGACAGATTTAAAAGTTGACGAGGTGACAGCCCCGATATGGCCTCTATGGTCGGCGGGGCTATCAACAACAGGATTGGATTGGATTGGATAGATTTACGAAACCAACTTTAAATACGACTCAATCAAGCACAAGAAACGTTAACGTCCAATCGGTTATTAATTAGCCGATATTACTATCCCCATCCCTCCAGTTATATCAGGGCGTTTGCTACAAGGAACGTCAGTAGAGTTGGATTTAAACCTGATTTTAATCTGTATAATTATAGCTGTACAGTTTTAATCTGAGATTTACGAAAACGAATTGGCAAAGTGACAACCCTCGGTATGGCCTCTGTGATCGGCAGGGCTATAGACAAGAAGATTGGGCTGGATTGGATCCCTCATCCTAGTCTCCTAATCCACTACTATCTCCTAACAATGAATAAAAAAAACCTTAAAGAAACACAAACGAAATAAACCCAAACACATATACACGCACTCGCGTTTAAGTCCCACTTGCTTGTCTTCAAACTGCGTGCCTGCACACATCCCCCAAGGGACTCTGGACAATGTCGTGGGGGGGGGGGGGGGGGGGAGGAGATATGGGGTCACGCATTGACAAGGGGACTCAACTCTACCCCAAACATCTATTGGGAACCCGTAGTCGCTATCTCCTCTCGCTGTCCCTCGGTGGGGTGGGTTCGAGCCGCAGCACTCGTAGAAATACGAAATTTTATTTAAAGAGGGTAATAGATTAAGTACTATGACTTTTTTCATCCAGCCCTCAAAAAAGGGAAAAAAGTATAAACACCAAAGCAAAGCAATATGTCTGAAAGAAAAAAAAAACAAAATGGAAAGGAAAAGAGTAAAGGAAACGACAAAAGAGAAAATACACCAAGAATATACAAATACATCAAAAACAAGAAGGTAGTAATGTCGTCGCTATCGTCGACGCCAATGTTGTAGTAGTAGTAGTAGTAGTAGTCGTCGTCGTTGTAGTAGTAGTAGAGATAATGATGTTCTACTATACGGAGTAGTGAGGACGATGGCATTGCCGACGATGATCATAAAAAACGACAGCGATGAAGATGATAAGAGAGAAAGACACACAGACAGAGACAATGAGGGAGAGTTTCTAAATACAAGATTACATAATTATGAAGAAATAGCTCCAGTGCAAAATCAAGTTAAAAAAATTGGTAGGAAAGTACACGTAACAAATGCTCTCTACATAAGTCGCACAAATGAATAGACAAACTGGCAGTTAGGAAAACTGACATACCGCAAGCATGTAAACACAAACAAAGCATACCACTGAGCAGCATACCACTATATAGAAATTGTTGATCAATACATTTAGGGGGAAAGCGAGGCCAGGTTTGTACTTTTCATTAAAAAGTCATGATACAAAGTTTTGAATCTTTTATGGTTTGTTTCTGTTTTTAAAAAGACAGGAAGTCTGTTCCAGAGCCAGCTTCCAGAATACAAACAGACTTGATTTATATAATGTAATTCTAGGCAAAGGAAGATCGATAGTGTGCGAGTGCCTTAATGCATTAACTGTAAACATGTCTCTTAGTGATGGTGCCATGAACAATTTTATGCATAAGAATTCCTTTGTTGAAAAGTAGTTTGGAGTTTAACGGAAGGAGATTATCATCTCTATAATCAGCATCAGTTAATGAAAAGGACTTATCTAATACAAGTTTAACAACACGTTTATGAAGTCTAGTAATAGATTTAGTTAAGTTGTTGCTTGCCAGATCCCAAAGTGTGGAAGCATAATCAATGCTTGACTGAATATATGAATGAAAGAATAGTTTTCTTGCGTGCAGAGACAGAAAATTGTTTTATTTTACGCTTTGTCAAAACTAAACACCATCTGGAGAGACAAGAATATCTCACTTATCTCCAAGATCAGACTAATGCGCTCCCTTGTCATATCCATATTTCTGTATGCCTGTGAATCATGGACCCTGACTGCAGATTTGGAGAGAAGAGTACAGGCAGTGGAGATGAGATGCTTTCGGAGACTCCTTGGCATCTCCTACAAAGACCACATAAGCAACGAAAGCGTGCATAACAGAATCCATCAAACCATTGGACCCTATGAGGACCTTCTAACGATCGTGAAAAAGCGTAAACTTAAGTGGTATGGGCATGTCACAAGATCCCAAGGAATTACAAAGACAGTTTTGCAAGGCACTGTCCAAGGAGGAAGAAGAAGAGGCAGACCAAGGAAGAGCTGGGAGGATAACATCAGTGAATGGACAGGCCTAGAACTCGACAAAACCCTGAGAAAGGCAGAACAGAGAGAGGAATGGAGGGAACTGGTTGCTGAGTCTTTGAGGGTGCCCCCACGGTCGTCAGACTACGGGACAGATAGATAGATAGATAGATAGTTGAAATATTTTTGAGGCAATGTTTCTTGATAATGTTTTGATGTGAT
>CM054138.1:21972499-22097499 GCA_028751875.1 Rapana venosa
GAGGAGTGTACAAGTGAGGACATTCACAGAGGTAGGAGGGTACTGTTTTGTGGAGATTTAATGTTAAGCGAGGCGATAGCCCTGATATGGCCTCTGTGGTTGGCTGGGAAATAAACGACATGATTGGATTCAATTCGAAGGATCAATACCAGATTTTTCAACGTCCTTGACATTACTGTATTTTTTAATTGGGAGGAGGGGAGTGAGGGGGTGTTACTTTAAAGATCTGTGTATTTTCGTGGCGCTAAGATACAATTACAAAAATCTTATTCAGCCTTTGAATCATATAGAAAAGAATCATTAATGTTCATACGCTCATTTTGAATAAACACTGCCGAAAAATATCTGATTGTGATAGATATAAAAATAAGGGACGTTTCACCGAGTTTATGTAATTTCCTATAAATTACACCATCTCTAAAGAATTATTTACCCATTGTTACCAAGAAGCTACAGTAGATTTGATTTTAAACGCTGTTTTAATCTGTAAAATGATATAGTTGCAAAGTGTTAATCTGTAATTTCAAGTTTTACGAGGTGACAGCCCCGATATGGCCTCTGTTGTCGGCGGAGCTATAAACAAAAAGATTTGATAGGATTGAATAATAAACATAAATATTTTGTTCTGCTATTTTCCTCATTTTTTTAACATTCCTATGAACAAAAAATAATTTTTTTAGTACGCAAGGAGAAAAATTTTGGGCTGTTACCAGTCTTGAAGTTTGCTTGTATAAACATAATACACAAAAACAAATTGAAAAAAACAAATATGAAAACAATCGTAACACATAGTAATCGTTATATCTATTCTGAAGAAAACATGTACGCAGTCATATAATGCACAGTCATTTGAGTATACCCACTCGCGCGCGCGCGCACACACACACACACACACACGAACACACACACATATAGTCGCGTGCACGCACATGTACACAAACACACATAACATACATACACACACACACTCACACATTGATATACCATACACATAGACATGCAAACACACACACACAAACACACACACACACACACTCTCTCTCTCTCTCTCTCTCTCTCTCTCTCTCTCTCTCTCACAATTATTTTTTTCTTTCTGCGCTACAGCTCCAAGATTGATAAATGGTGACAGTCTGCATACGCGACCGTTTTTTGTCCACCATGAAGGTAGCTGCATTCCGACTTCCGAGAAACACTATTTCAAAGATTTCCCGCTCTCCGCTCGACTGAATAAGTAAAGAAACGATCAAAGTAGTGGTATTTCAAGGTCGCCGCGAAGCTCCCACCTATGCTACACCTCTGATGTCTTGCTTGAAGGCAAATGGACTGAGAAGGCAGAAAATAAGCAAGAGACACGATAGAAAGGTGAGAAGAAAGACAGAAACACAAAAAGTGACAGAAAAAAATTTCGTTACAAAGAAATGTTGTGCATAGTGAAGGTGGGGTACTTGACTTTCAGTAATGCGGGGTGGTATTGCAATAACAGTCGATTTCAAAAGTTGGCCTTAGGCTCAGGCCAAAATCTGTCGGTTAATTGACGTTTGCTAAGCTCATGTCAAGGCCTACTCTAAAATGTTATGTCGTAAAATGTTGTGTTGAGATTGCCTTCAATTCAGCCATGACAAGCTCTTAACATAACAACCTGCACTCTCCTTTCAAGGGGAGAAAATCCTCTGAAGTCGGGAGTATGGCTGCCTATATGGCGAGGTACTCAGGAACAGTCATACACGCAAAGCTCTCATTCAGTGTGCAATTTCAATCTCACAGTGATTCTCAAGTCAAGTCGGGTCAAGTCAAATTTTTATTTCCAGATGGTACATTGAATAAGCAATGCATTTGCTTTTTTTCCCATCAAGCCATCTATCTAGGAACAAAAAACAACTTGATCAATATTATCTAACTACATTATTACCTTAAAACCAATAATAATAAAGCTAACTCCAAAACAAAAATAGAAACAGAGAAAAAAAGAAAGAACACACACACACAAAACACACACACAAACACACACACACACACCACACACACACAAACACACACACACACACACACACACACACACACACACACACACACACGGGTGAGGTGGGGAACGCACAACAACAACAACAACAGCACAACAAAAGTTGGCCTGAGGATTTGCAATATCTCTTTCTTCTTTCATAGTCAAGAGATCCAGGACATTAGGCACAATCATTTTTCCCTGCAGACTCCCAGAAGATCCTTTTTCTTGCCATGTTTCACCAGACAGCATTTTTAACTTCCTGAGAAAAAATGGGCATTTTCCGAGTGATATGAGTTAGTATGTCAAAATTACTATGAGCAAGGTAGGCTTGGAGGAATTGGGTTTTCGTTTTATCTGATTTTATGTGTCGTTTATCTGGTTTCTCCCCACAATGCAGTGACTGTCATAGATTGACTCTTGTGGTTGACCAGGGCGTTAATGCCAGGAATAGCGGTCGACTTGGTTTTTAAATCATGTTTTAATCTGTATATAAATGGCGCAGTTTTAAGCTGAGATTTAAAATTTTACGAAGAGAGAGCCCCGATATGGCCTCTTTGGTCGGCAGGGCTATAAACAAGAATGGCTTGGATTGACCAGGGCGTTGATATATACGAGAACGACAGTAGAGCTGGTATTACTCCCTGTTTTAATTTGTATGTAGTCTTCACAGTTTTAATTCGAGATATCAAATTTCGCGGAGAGACAGCCCCCGATATGGCGTCCTTTGTGGCCAGTGGGCATAAACCAGAAGAACAGATTGGTTTGACCAAGGCGGGACATGAGAGTGGATATTATTCCCCGTTTTAATTTGTCTCTAGTCTCGCAGTTTAAATCTGGGATTTTAAATTAATTTTAGGACGTGACAGCCCTGATATTGGCTTTCATCGTCGGCGGGCTATCAAGAAGAAGATTGGATTGGTTGACCAGGGTATTGATCGAGGAACCAGAAGGTTTTAAACCCCATTGTAATTTGTAGAGTCGTACAGTTTTAATCTGAGGTTTAAAATTTCACGCGGTGACAGCCCCTAACAATGGCCTTTGTGGCTGGTGAGACTATAAAGAACATGATTGGATTGGACTGGTTTCTTCATTTGCAATAATTGACACCTTCACCGTCCTTCACCTATCCCGTAGTCTGTAGACCGTGGGGGCGCCACTGAAGATTCTGCAACCAGCTTCCTCCACTCCTTGCCGTCCTCTGCTTTCAGTAGCAATTCGATCCATTCAAGGCCAGTCTACTCTCTGATGATGTCTTTCCATTGTTTTCTCTGTCTGCCTCTGCGTCTCCCTCCTTGTACTGTTCCCTGTAGGACAGTCTTGGCCAGTCCAGATCTTCGTGTGACGTGCTCGTAGCACTTTAGTTGGGGGTTTTTTTAACACTGAAGTCAGGAGCTCTTCATATGGTCAAATCAAGTTTTTATTTCTGGTTTTCACTTCCCCTTTGGTGATGTGGTATTTATATGAAATACCAAGGAGCTTGTGAAAGCATCTCACCTCCATTGCTTGTATGTATCCTTTCATTGTCTGCTGTTATGGTCCACGTATCACTTGCGCGCAAAGAGAAGGACATGATTAGGGAACGCATCAGTCTGATCTTAAAGCCGATGGCCATGTTCTCGTCGTTCTAAACTGTGGACTGTAGGTTTAGCCATTGCAGCTGTGGTCTGGGCTATCCTGGAGAGAACTTCAAGTTTTGATACTTCTTCAGATACTATAGCTCCCAGATATTTAAAGCTACAAACGGTCTTAATTTTCTTGCCGTCTATAATTATGTAAGTGCTGGTGCCATTGGCACTTATTTGTCATCAGCTGGGTTTTCTCTGCAAAGATCTGCGTGCCATATGCCACATCTACGGGGAGAAGTTGAAAGTGCAGTAAGATCACTAACGAGAAGGAAGTCGGCAGGAGTGGACAGCATCCCATCAGACTGGTCCAGGCAGGAGGAGAGGCCATGATGGAGCTGTTGCTCTCCATCTGCAACAAGATCTGGCAGACAGGGGAGTGGCCAACACCTTGGACACATTCTGTGTGATAGACGACAGCAGCACTGGGAAGCTATAATATCAACAAAGTAGCAACAACCAAAACAAGTGTTTTCGGTGTACGAGGTATAAAACATATTGGTATGTAAAGGATGGGGTGGGAGGTGGGGGGAGGGGCAAGAGTTTGAAGCTGAGGCTAACTTCCAAGAGCGGATTGGAACACTTTGTTTCAATCAAGCTGCTACGAAATGGATACAAGGTAATGAATTTCAATACGAGTGGTGCCTAACCTTTTAGCCAAAAATGAATTGAGGAAAGGGAGGTAGTGAAGGTGGTGATATACACTGGAGGTAAAATGAGAACAGACATGGGGAGAAATGGATGCCTGACAAAATTGTATATCTGTGTGTGTTTTATTCTCTATTTCGAAGTTAGCAGTTAGGCACTCATGTGTTTTTTTTACGTCTAGTCTCCGAGTGCATGCGGTTTTTAAGTCATCTGTTCCCACTGGCACAAAATATCCTAATCTTCCAAAAAATGAAACGGATGGTGTGGGTGCGTGTGTCAGAGAGCGAGCGAGCGAGAGAGCGAGAGAGAGAGAGAGAGAGAGAGAGAGAGAGAGAGAGAGAATGAACATTTTTATTGAGGGAAAAGAATAAGGACAATGGTGGCTTTTTTCATCCAGCCCTCAGTCCAAAAGGTAAATCAATCAACCAATCATTCAATTAAACAAACAATAATGAAATGTCTAAAGAATTAGGTAAAATGTAAACATGCATAAACAAACAGAATAGAGATAGTTGTATACACAGGGCAGATATGAGAGAGAGGGGAAGGGAGGGAGGGAGAGAGAGAGAGAGAGAGAGGGGATGAATAAATGAATGAATGAGTGAATGAATAAATGAGTGAATGATCTTTTATTTTAGAGAGGGGGGAGGTGTGTGCATTATTTATCATTAGTTTATGAAGAGGACAAGACGAAAAGGAAGAAGAGAAAAAAGAACAGGAAAGAGAACAAGAGGAGGAAGCCGAGAAGAATGAAAAGGTTGAAGGAGGAGGAAAGGGAAGGAACATGGAAACAATCACAACTACAATTTATGCAAGTTACAACACCTATAAATATCGAATGAACAAAATCATAATATACACGAAAATAAACACGGTTTCATGACATAGCAGATGTATAATGCACCTACCAAAACATTTCAGTGAGACAGAATGCTATACATGGAGAGACAGCTAGACAAGGGGTGAGAGAGGGGGAAACGGAAGGGGAAGAAGAAGAATTGCAAAGAAGAAGAAGAAAAAGAAAAATTGCGAAGAAGAATTAAGATGGGGAGAGAGAGAGAGAGAGAGAGAGAGAGAGAGAGAGAGAGAGAGAAACAGACAGACATAGGGATAGAGACAGACAGCCAGCCAGCCAGACAGACAGACAGAGACGGAAACTAGAGGGGAGGGGGATAGAGAGAGGAGAGGACGAGAGAGTAGCAGGAGGCTGCAAAAGTAGGACAGGGACAGACAGTTGGGGAGGGAGGTTGTTAGGAGTAGACATACATACTTTGGCCGATTGAAAATGCATGGCATTAATAGTTAGTGGCTTTACAAAGTAAAATACCATATCATATCATCAAGATAGTGATACATTATTCATAAGATGCACATGGTACACTTTTCTAAATACAGAAACACTGTTAGTCTTATGGAGGTTTAGGTTAGAAATTGCATTCCATAATGAGCTACCGGAATATGTGAGACTGGATTTAAATAACTCAATTCTCGGAAGTGGCACCATTATCTTATGGGCATGGCGATTGACTTTAATTACGAAACTATTTTGAAGCAAGGAGGGGGAGGGGAGCTAAACCAGACATGATTTTAAACATAAACACGGCCTAAATTTGCTTAAGCTTGGGTCTTAATGGAAGACTATCAAGTGTTCTACTATCAGAGGTAGTTAATGACGAAGATTTTAAAAGAACAAGCTTTAAAGCTCGTCTATTTTTCATTTCATTTGAACAATGGCTTTAGAACATTTGCACTAGCCGAGTCCCAAATGGTTGAAGCATAACTGACATGGGATATGATGTATGCATTGAAAAAACATTTTCCTAGCGTTTCGGTTAAAAAAAAAGCTATATTTTAGATAACTGATGTATGCATTTTGATATTTTTTTGCACAAGACTGAGATGTGGTATATCCAAGAAAAGCTGTTGTCAATTGTAATACCAAGAATTTTGTGATGATCTACTTCATCATTTTTTGTTATTATGTATATTGCTGTAATATTGTTTGGGAGATTTTTCCGTTTTTGTCGAGTTTTTATAATTAAGTGCTTATTTTTGGGGGATGAAGACTCATGTGATATAGCTCCGACCACTTAAGCAAGTGATGAATACTTTCTTGTAAAGCAGAAGAAACTTCAGTCAACTGAGAATGACCGGTATGGATAGTTGTATCATCTGCAAATAGCTCGCATTGTGTGCTAAGAGATAAGGGTAAGTCATTTATGTATACAGAGAAAAGAACTGGTTCTAAGACAGATCCCTGGAGGGACGCCATAATTGTCCAACAGTACTTCAGATGTGTTGCCTTTATCTGAAACGACTTTTCTCTCAGAAAGAAATGATATGAGTTTGACAGTATTCTCTGAAAGACAATAAAGTTTTACTTTTTTTAGTAACAGAATGTAGTCAATCGCATCAAACGCCTGAGCAAAGTCTATCATAATAACTTAGTGATTTTATTATTATTGATATTAGTAAGCCACTGATCAACTAATCTTGTCAAAGCAGTTTGACAGAAGTGGTTAGCTCTGAAACCAGATTGATTAGGATGGAACAAATGATACCGATTTAAGTGGTGTAGAATATGTTTGTTGTTATGGGTCTCTATAAAGGTTTTGATAATATGGACAAGATAGAGATTGGTCTGTAATTGGAGGGGTTGGTCTGTAATTGGAGGGGTCTGAACGGTCACCAGATTTAAAGAGAGGTATAACTTTGGCAATTTTGAATGCTTTAGGAATTGTAGTAGCAGTAATGCATACATTGTAAATGTATGTAAGAGATTCTGCAATAGCAGGGGCAGCTATTTTCAGAATTTTACCATCAGTGCCATCAAGACCTTTCCTGTTTATCTGTTTTAAGTGAGTGAGAGCATTGTAAACACCGTTAACACACATGGAGGAATCTCTAAATTTGATGAAATGTTTTTAGAGCTGCAGAAATGCTTGAATATTTCTAATTTGTTAAGATGCGATTTGTCTGTTTTTACTGTTGAAAAGGTTATATTGCAGAAATTGGTGTTGATATCGTCAATGGATATATCTTTGAGTAATGAACTTTGAGATGTTACATTTTTATTAGTCAAATTATTTGTTGCTTTCCAAACAGATCTATTGTCTGACTTAGAGTGTATTAGTTGTTGAAAGCACTTTTTCTTACTTAAGCGTTTCATTCGGTTTACTACATTCCTCTCTTTTTTGTATTCTTCCCTAGTTCCTGACACTGATAGCTGATTTCTCCATCTGATGGCACTTTCCAACTCTTCGGTTATCCATGGATTCTTTGGACTGGTTTCGATACGCTTTGTTTTAATGGGTGTATGTGCATTGTAGACATTGAGAAAACTATGGTTTCACATCTCAAACGCTTCATCAGGGTTAGTAAAGTGATAAGACTAATGATAAAGAAGAGGTGAGTAAATCTACTAGAAATGCATTTTTGTCGAAGTGAGATAAGCATCTGTATTTAATGACTTTGTGGCAATTTTTTTGAATCTTGATACCCTGTTTTGACCATGTTAAACACACTGGAAGACGGTCACTGCATCCAAAGGCTGGGCAACATACTTCTGTGATATTACTTGGTGAAGTTGTATAAATATGATCTATCAGTGTTTGGAATGTATTAGTGATTCTAGTAGGTTTAATTGATGTAAAAAGAATCATAAGTTTGTATCCAATTTTGGTTTTACTTTTAACAAATCTATATTAAAGTCATCTAATAGAATGAGCAGTGAAGCCTCCTCCATCATTAACGTGAACCTGTCATAACAATCAACAAGTTCTGTTGGATTTCTATAAATAAAACCCACTAGGAACGATCTGGTTATTTTTCAAGGATATCTCAATCCAAATTGATACTAAACTTTCAAGTGATTCAAATCGTTTGTAGCGGATATTTTCATGTAAATAAAATAGCAGTCCCGTTTCCTTTTGTTGGAGTGGATCTTTACGATTATTAAAAATTGTGTAACCAGGGATCATAAGTTCGTTATCAAGTATGTGTTCTGATAATCGGGATTCGCAAATCCGAATAAATGAAAGTTTTTATGAGAATTTAATAGAATTTGAGCAGCATCAGACATTTTGTTGATATGATTGATATTTAGAAAACCTATGCTCAGGCCATCTGTTGAAGGCCAAGTGTCACGAGTCCCTGGTATATCAAACACAAACTCTTTTCCATTACAACAGCTTCAATACAATTTAACAATGGATCAGTCCCCTCTATCCACTGCTATGAAGTATCTAGGGGTCATTATTGACAACACTCTCTATGCAAAAATTCATAACCCAGACCCGCCAGTCATGCTACTATCAATTACTGCGTATTAGCGCAATTTGTAAGTACCTGTCCACAGATGTAACATCCAAACTCATTACGTCTCTCATTCTTTCACTCTGGACTATTGCAATTCTCTTTTGGATGGTCTGCCAGCATCAACTATCCACTCTCTTCAATGTATTCAAAACTCTACAGCTCGACTATTCCTCAGAAAGAAAAAATCTGAGCACATTACCCCTCTCTTGCAATCTCTCCACTGGATGCCTGTGCCACAGAGAGTAAACTATAAGATCAGTACCCTCTGTTACAAATGTCTCCACAAAACAGCACCCTCCTACCTCTGTGAATGTCTTCACTTATACACTCCTTCTCGTTCCCTCTGCTCTGCTGCAGATACCTTGTCCTTACAAATACCTAGATTCAACCAATCCACATCCGGTCGTCGCTTTTACTCTATTTCTGGTCCATCGATCTGGAATGACCCCCCTCTCACTCTTCGCCAAAAGCCTTATGACACTTTAGTTTTAAATCCAGTCTCAAGACTTAATTTCGAAACCTAAGATTTTCCTCTTCTGCTTCATCTCATAGCTTTTCCCTGCCTTCAACAGTCGAGATTTTATCGCCCTGTCAGGGTGTGTGACCTGTGTATGTGCGTGCGTGCGTGAACATTTGGAGTTGTTGGAACTATTAATTGTTACTGGTTGTATGACTGACTGTAAGAATGAGTTGAGTGCAAGTGCTTTAATTTGTCTCTGCAAGATATAGCGCTATATAAATTCCATCTAATAATATTATTATCATTATTATTATTATTATCATTATTATTATTATTACTATTTATTATTATTATTATTATCATTATTATTATTATTATCATCAATGATTATAATCGAATATGAGAGAGAGAGAGCATGTGCGTGGATATGTAAATAAGATTTTGGGGGGGAAGAGGAGGGGAATCATAGTTATTTTGTGGAAGAGGTACTAAAGGAAAATGATAATTGGAAAGCGGGGCAGATTCTGTGTGGCTAGGTTATTGCGGATGGAATTAAAAGGCTAGCAAATGAAAGAGTGGGGCTTATTTCTTAGTTTATTGACGAGGTTGTGTTGTTAATTGGGAGAAAGGGTAGGATATGTATGGCCAGGTAAGTAGGTATAGGAAAAAGGCTACTACACAAATGAGCCGTTTTTCTTTTTCTTTTTCTTTTTTTTTTTTTTTTGGGGGGGGGGGGGGGGGGGGGGAGGAGGAGGGGGGGCTTATAACTGTTGTCCTTCACGAATCACCTTGGGTATTTTTTTAAAAACAGACGCGATTTAAAAAATACAGTAGGTCGAACATCCCTGCTTTCAGAGCTGGAAAATTGTAATTAAACACTGGGGGAATGCTAGAAACTAGCGAGAAATAACCGTACCTTTGGGCTTGTTCCTTCGTTTATCAATTTCGTTTCGGTTCTGTTGAAAACACCCACAGCCTGTTTGGAAAACAAAAGGTAGGGCTGCCAGAAACCACTGAGCTGATTCCAGAACTGGAAAAATTGTCATACAAAATCCAATCAGTGAAGCAACAGAAACAACCATGGCTTGTTGATAGGACGGGTGATTTGTGATTAAAAGGAAAATTCCAAACCATTGTGTCATAAGCTAGGTATCATTGTGTCTATGTGCCATTGTGTCCACATACATACAGGCGGACAAGCCAGCTGACCAAAAGCCCTTTCCCAGTTACTAACGTTGATTGCTAACACTAACCTTGACACTAACCGTTATATCTTAATTAACCTGGCCCCCACATGTGGACACAAAAGGCAGGTGGATTATCATGATACAAGACGTGACACAGAAACAAACCTTTTTTGTTTCTTCCGTTTTTAATTGTGGAGGAGGGGTGGGAGGAGGGTAGGGAAAATGGATGCTGGAGAAAAGGGCAAGGATGGATAGCTGTTTGTGGGAAAGTGCACAAGAGAAGTTATGGCTAAGTCGACTGTGGGTGAGTGTCAGAGAAAGAATAGGGAATGGTTAAACATGAGGGTTTTTTGATGAGAGGAGGGGGGAATGTTTTTAGCAAAATAGATACTTATTTAAATATAAAAAGTGGGTTCTTATTTAAATATAAAAAGGTTGGAGTTAAGTGGGGAATGGGGTTACCAAAATTATTAGTGTGTGTGTGTGATATCTTCAGTTTAACGTCTATTCACATTTAGTGGTTTTAGACGGTGTGTGTGTGTGTGTGTGTGTGTGTGTGTGTGTGTGTGCTTGAGAGTCAAGTCAAGTCAAAAACACTTTAATCATCCCATGAAGGGCAATTACAATACTGACAGGCACATTGATGCGTATCAAAATCTCAAAAGACACAAAAAGCTACATTTCATATTGGTTAAAACATTCCAAAATGACTTGAAATAAAAATGTGGTGTGGAGAGAGATAGTATGCATACCGACACACACGCATGGATGTTTAAAAGGACGGAAGAATGTGTGTACGTATTCATTCTTAGTGTTTGCGTTTTGTTTTAGATCACATGAACTGTTGGTTGTAAAAAGAAAAGAATTAGAAGCATAAGAAAATGCACACACAACCCAACACATGAACTACTCGTTGTAAAAAAAACACGAATTAGAAGCATAAGAAAATGCACCACCACCCCCAAGAAGCCAAAAGAACAGAAGTAGAAGTACAAGATAAAGGAACTCGTAAAAGAAAAGCGCAATAAAAACAAAGAAATAAACAAATGGAAAAAGAAGAAAACGCAAAGAAGACAGAAGAAGGTTAGTAAAAAGAAAGAGATAGAATCACGAGAACAACCAGCAAAAACGACGAAAAACCCAGAAAAGCAAAATGAAGAAATGGTGAAGAAAAGCAAAACGGCAGCAACAACAACAAAGAAATTAGAGAATGAAAAAACAGTGAAACCCCCCCCCCAGAGAAATGGGGGGTGGGCGGGGGGAGGGTGGGTGGACAGAATAAGGGCAAGAACTAAAGAAGAAAGATGCAGAAGAAACGGACAATCCTCGAACAGCCAGGATAGGGCTTTTGTGGTTGGCAGGGCTATAAACAGTAGGATTGGGTTGGAAAGGAGTGATGGTAAAATTAATATTTAGTTGTTCAGATAACGTTTTATTATTTTTAATTATTAAACTGAGTGACCTTTCTCTTTGTTTTAATCTGTATGTAGTTTCAGTTTTAATCTGAGATTTAAAATTTTATGAGGTGTTGGCGGGGCTATAAACAACAGGATTGGATTGGATTGGAGGTGACAGCACCCATCCCCCCCCCCCCCCCCCCCACCTCCACCCCCGATATGGCCTCTGTGGTCGGCGGGGCGATAAACAAGAAGATTGGATTGGACTGGACCGTTGTCAGTCATTACTTCAACTTCGATCTCTAATCTGCTTTTCGACAGTACTGCTGGAACTGTTATCTACATGACTGGAACTACGACTTTGTCATTTTGGTCACTTTGCGCTTATTTGATTGGAGGCATCTTCCTTGGTCTTCTGAGATTTAAAAAACAACAACATGACAAGGTGACAGCCCAGAAATGGCCTCTGTGGTCGGCGGGGCTATAAATAGCAAGATTGGTTTGCTTGAATTCAATTCAATTTAAATACTTTATCATCTCAAAAAGAGAAACTGATTTAGGTTATGAATGAGCAAGGGATTAAATGTTTGAGGATAAAAGAAGTAAGTTCCATTTACGTCACCAGAGAGCTTACAGCGCCATACAAAGTCAACGTATTACGCTTTCTGTGCAAACAAGACATAGCTGACATACTCCCTCACATGGTTGTGTAACATAGTTACGCAGGCGCTCCACGCAATCCCCCCGATAATTACACACACACACACACACACACACACACACACTCTCTCTCTCTCTCTCTCTCTCTCTCTCTCTCTCTCTTCTTCTTCTCTCTCCTCTCTCTCTGAATAATTGCTTGTATGTACACATGATTAGAAAGTGATGTTGTGTAAAAACAAGACATTAACTTGAAATTTATAACCATTTTAATTTCAAAACATTTTTCATAGAAAAAAGTTATTTATTTACAAAAGCCCCCCAACATTCTAATCATTTCTATCATTATCCTCCTCCTCTCCTCTCTCTCTCTCTCTCTCTCCGTCTCTCTCTCTCTCTCTCTCTCTCTCTCTCTCTCTCTCTCTCTCTCTCTCTCTCTCTCTCTCTGTCTGTCTCTCTCTGAGTGCTTTTTTTGTTTAATAGTAGTATTCATTTGGTGTGTTCACTGTTCTGGCATCAGATTAGGAACCCTGTAACGTTTTTGAGAAGGGAGGAGCTCTTAATATGTTGCTAAAACATGCGTATCAGCACGCACAATTTCTCTTGCTTTTTTCCCCACACGGTACTCGAGTATAACTCGAGATTTTTGTGTGTGCTGCCCACAATTTTGCAACATCTCTGTACAGTTTTATTCAGTGCATATCTGTCTTAACATTTTAACACCCACACCAACAAATAAATAAGGAACAAATGGCAGACTTAAACAGCGATTAAAAAATTTGCAGAACTTTTGCATTATATGCAGGTTTCGAAGTTTGTAAAGAAAAAAGATACAGGACTGGCATTTCTTATTCACAATATTTGTGTTTGCAGCAAAATTCAGTTTGTCCTTACTGATTGTTCCTAAGCAGGCCTACTTATATTTATGCACACGCTCCGCTTTCATTCCATTAATGAAAAGATCTGGTACAGGAACTGGATCCTTATTGAGACATTTAAAAGTGAATTTGTTGTTTTGACATTCAGGTCAAGGTAATTCTGTTTACACCATACAGAGAAATCCTCAGCTTGCTTAGAAGACACAGAGTATGAGCCTGACAGATCTTCAAGAGCAGTGCCATCATGCTGGCTAAAGTATTGATTTTAAATGTTTAAAAATCCTCTTCTTGACAAACATTGCAGAAATTTTAGTTGGAAATGGTCTAATTGACAATACTTTTTACACAGCCAGGAGAATGTATCAATCAGTTGTGCATGTTAGCGACAGCTACCCCTTTACAGATGACAGTGGCACAAGTAGAACCTCACATGATATGTGAAGCCAAAGTGTTGACCACTTCAGACTATATCATTTCTGTCAAAATGCTGCTTGTTGCAAAACTCGTGTGGCAAATTTTAAGCTGGAGCCAGTCTAGTTTTCCTTCCTTGATATTTTGTTTGAATTGTCTTTTAAAACTCTGCCCATCCAATAAGTGTATTTAGAAGTTCTTCCCGTTTTAACAAGGCTTTGAGATAACAACAGAAAGTCCACTTTGTCAGTCTGGGTCTTTCTTGACAAAAGCTTTTTTTTCTTTCGTAAAAGCAGTGGTTATTTCTGTTGTTATATCTGTTGTTCATTATGTTTAAGGAGAGTTGCATGGGTGTAAATGATTGAGTGCAAGCGCTTCGATTTGTTTGTTTTTTTACAAGGTTCAGCGCTATATAAATTCCATATATTATTATTATTATTATTATTATTTGATTACTTTCACTTGCATTATCTTCTCCTACAATGCAGTGACCGTCCTGGATTGACCTTTATGGTTGGCCAGGGCGTTGATGCAGGGAAAAACAGTAGATTTGGTTTTAAATCCTGAAATAATCTGTATATAATTGCACAGCTATACTCTGAGATTTAAAAAAAAAGGATGACGAGTTATCAGCCCTGATATGGCCTTTGAGGTCGGCTGGGCTTTAAACAACAAGATTCGATGGGATTGGTTTGGAATTGCATTATCCCTTACTTTTCTACTTTTCCTAGTAGACAAATTCATTGAAGGGTAGGAACTTGCAAAGCTGAGAAAATTAACAGGGGCTTCCAGTTTTCAGATTTGTGTTGTGTGATCTATGAATTTATCCATGCCGTTATCTTTTACAAGTACAGTATTCTTCACCTATTTCTTTAAAATGGAAGATATGTTTCCCACTTTGAATCTTGCATTATAGAAAAATAGACTCAAGCGAAAGTTCTTGACTATTAACTAAATCAAGTTGGTTGCAAAATATTCCATACTGAAAAAACTGTTTTTGTCCATTATTCTAACATGTAAAAATGACATTCCCTAAAAGTATCATCTTGTATTTTTTTAACAACTCAAAGCTCAAGAATCATAAAATGATAAAGCTACATAACGGGAATACTTGTGACATGGTAGTAAAACCTCTCACCCCCCCCTCTCACACCCCGTTCCACCCTCTTATATATAATTAATTCATTCAGAAGGGACGTAATTCTTCAACTTTGGCTCAAAATGAACCTCTTGTAATAAATGTAAGAAATATTCTGATAACACTTTTCTCTGAAATGTGGTCCGCGGGGTTAAAAACTACAAGATTGAATTGGATTAGATTGGCTTTCTCTCAACTAATTGAGCATATATCTCTATTTGAGTTAGCCAAGCGTGGAAAATTCATAGAAAGGATGTTAAAATCGACAAGGCATTACATGTAATACAAATGCAATGTTTAACCACTGCAGCAACATGTGGAAATGAAACTTACTAAAAAGCTGAAGTGTTCCACCCGCCAACATGTTTATCTTCCTGAAGGAATCGGGCTTTCCCATCTGATATGAGTGAAGATGTCATAGTTAGTCGCTAAGAACAAGGTTATTTTAAAGAATATGCTTTGGGTTTTATCTCGTTGTATGTGTCATTGATGTGGCTTTTCCCACAACGCCGTGAGCGTACTGGGATGACCCTTACGGTTGGCCAGGACGTTGATACCAGGAAAGACTGTAGAGTTGCTTTTATACCCTGTTTTAATCTGTATACAGTTGCACGGTTTTAATCTGAGATTTAAGATTTGACAAGGTGAAATGGCCTGTGCGGTGGTGGTGGTGGGAGGGCTGGGGTGGGGTGGGGGCTATAGAGAACAAGTTGGGATTGGATTGGAAGGACTGTAAAGTTAATTTAAAACCCTGTTTTAATCTGTATAAAGCTGCACAGTTTTAATCTTGAGACTTACAATTTTAGGAGGTAACAGCCCCCATTATTATGGCCTCTGTGGTCGGCGGGGCTATAAACAAGAAGATTGGATTGAATTGGTTTGGAGCTATAAAAAATAAGATGGATTGAATTGGATGCCATCCCCTTCAACCCTCAGTACGCATGAATCTTTAGTTCCAACTGATGCAAATCCTTTCAAGTATCAAACACCATCATCCTGGAAAAAGAATTCCTATATGATTTTTTCAGTTGGCTATTCACTCAGGAAAACAAAACGAGGCCGTGCAAAGGTTACCACCAGCAACAAACCCACAGGCTCTATAATCTTCAGGTTACAAAACAACGCCAAAAAAAGATAACACACATTTCAAAGAAAAGATAACCTCTTCAAATGCCACGAGGCCCAAAACACAGCACAGTTTTCATCCTACGCCCATCCTAATCCTAATGTCCACAGCCACCCCCCCCCATCCCCCCCACCACCACCCACCCACCGTCGCCAGGGCGTTGATACAAAGAACGTCAGTAAAGGTGATGAGTTTTTGATCTGAGATGTAAAAAAAACAAAAAATGATAAGGTGACATCCCCGATATGGCCTCGGTAGTAGGCGGGGCTATAAACAAAATGACTGAATTGGATTGGCCCCCACCTGGTCGCCAATTCTGACACGGTGTTATCCACTGAATCGAGAAAAAAAGTGCTGGTTTTTTTAAACAGGTGGAAGAATAGAGTGGGAGGATGAAAAGCAAGCAAGAAAATAGGAAGAGCAGGAAGGGGGCAAAACGACCAGGAAGCGGGTCAGAAAAAAAAGTGTATGGCTTGTATTTATCTCAATTATAGTCTACAGTCTATTTGTAAATCATAATCCAAAGGTTTTTTAAAAACTGTTTCTGATTTTAATCCATTCTATTTGGAGGTAGGTCTCTGTGATACGTTTTTAATGTTGCTACCAGAGCCACACATTAGAGTGTGGTGTTGTTGTTTTTGTAATAATTCACTTGTAGCCTTGATATTAATATTTTGTAAGATAAGGTCAGAATTTCAAAGATATTTTCGTACACGAGTGTCTTATTTTCATCTAGTGTGAAGGAGATGTCAATTTGCAGATTGGATTATCTTTTTTTAAAAATAGTGTCTCGTATTTTAATGCCTTGAATATTTTTGCCTTCCCTAATGATGTTTAGCTAAAATTTCTGCTGACCGGATGAAAAAAAAGATACGGAGAAATGGGATCCCCTTGACAACAGTCTTTCTATCTGTCTGTCTCTGTCTGTCTGTCTGTCTGTCTGTCTGTCTCTGTCTCTCTGTCTCTCTCTCTTAAAGATTGGGTCTCTCTTTCTCTGTGTATGAAAACATATAGATACTTTTCTATTTGCTGTAACATAACGATTTAATTTTTTTTTATTAAAAAAAAAAGAAAACACCTATTGTTGTCTGCCTTGCCACCCCCACCCCCAAAATGTGTAAAACCTTGACCATGAAAAGATAAATGAACCAAATCCAATGCCTGTTTAAAATCAACAGAAACGAGAAGACCAGATTATATTTATATTTATTATAGTGTATTATATCATACATTCCCGAAGTCGTAATGCGGTAAGGTGGGTAAAAACGGTCGCATACGTAATAAAATCTCACCATTGATGAACCGTCAGAGCATTGCGCTCGCAATCTGACGACCTGGGTTCGATTCCCGTTCAAGGGGATATTTTCCCCTGGAGTTAACATCAGTGCCGACTCCACTCTCCCCAAAAGCCCTTCGGATGAGACTATAAACCGAGGTCCCGTGTGCGAACGCACGCAGAACATCTTGCGCACACGTTAAAATCATGTTCCGTTTTTCGTAAGAGTAGGCCATTGTGTGCCGGTGGGAACAGATGACAGAATTTACAAAACCGCATACACAAGGGGTCTGGATGTAAAAAAGCACATGAGTGCTTATTCCATTATCCTCGATATTAAAGAATAAATAAATAAATAAACCTCGGAGCTCTAGTTGAGGAACGAACCCCCCCCCCCCCCCCCCCCCCTTCCCCGTACATGACATACAAGCTGGTATACTGTCCCCAGTGCATCTGCTTGTCACATATCCTGACTGGTTCTAGTTTCTTAACTTTGCTGATAACACTATTATCCTGTTAGCTGATACAGTTTTATCATGTACGCTGATACAGCGTCATCCTGTTTGCCAGTACAGCCGTATCCTGTTCGCTAATACAGCGGTATCCTGTTTGTTATACAAGAGGATCCAGTTTATATGTAACATTTAGAAGAGATATGGGTGTCCAGTTCTTCAGATGTTCCCATGGCTTTTTTCTCTCGCGAGCACATGCACGCACCCACGCACGCACGCACGCACACACACAGAGAAAATGTGCTGATATGTGTATCTGTTATTATTATATACTCGTACATGAATACACACACACACACACACACACACACACACACACACACACACACACACACACACACACACACACACACACACGTACCACACACACACAAACACACACAAACACATACACACGCACGCGCGCGCGCATACACACACTCGCAAACACACACATTTCGCCAACGCTTCCTGAAAACAAAACAGTCACCACAATTTGTAAGCCTGATTTTTTTTTCCGGTGTGTGCCTGAGAAATGTACATCTAGGCATGCATTGTGCGTGCACACACACACACACACACACACACACACACACAAACACACGGGCGCGCGCATGCACACTTATACACACACGCGCGCGCACACACACACACACATATACATGCACGCACCCACGCACACACACGGCGAAAATGTGCTGATATGTGTATCTGTTGATATTATTATATACTCGGTCCTTCGGATGAGACTATAAACCGAGGCCCCGTGTTCGAACACATGCAGAACATCTTGCGCGCACGTTAAATCCTGTTCCGCTTTTCGGAAGAGTAGGCCATTGTACGCTGGTGGAAACAGATGGCAAAATTTACAAAACCGCATACACACGGGGACTGGATGTAAAAAAGCACATGAGTGCTTATTCCATTATCCTCGATATAAAAGAATAAATAAAATAAAAATAATTTTTTTAAATGCACACAGACACCATTTCAGAAGGATTTGAACACAGTCTTTTGATTGTGAACCTGGCAGTTTATGTCATTGAATGTCTAAAGATCAGAAACGTGTAGCTCTTTCCCTGCCTGCAACAAAGACTGCGTGCTTACTGTATTGTATCACCTCGACTGCTCCATGGTTGCTTTTTCATATTGTGTTCATATGAGTCTTATGGCCTGCAAAAACTGAATAAATATGATTGATTGATTGATTGACACACATCATCATCATCATCTACAAATAACTGATTATGATTTTATAAAATGTGTAGGGAACGAAACAATATTACTGAAATCTGTTTTTGATATAAAGACCATTCAACCTCTGCTTTTTCTTTTAGTATACGGGAGTTTTAAATTTAAAAAAAGTTATCCAGTAAATGTGTTGGTTTAAAAAAAATTGCTCATTTATACAGTTAGTGGTGTAATTCTTCTGCCGCTGTTCATAGTTTTCAACTGTATCTAGTCTCGGTTTTTCTAGCCTTTTCATCTTTTCACAAGAGCCCATTTACCTTCACCTTCACCTGTTCCGTAGTCAAGAAGACCGTTGGGGCCCTACCGAAGATTTTACAACCAGCTTCCTCCACCCGTCGCGGTTTTCACCTTTGGGTAAGCAAGTCGTTCCACGTAAGGCCTGTCCACTCTCTGGTGTGATCTTCCCATCGTTTTCTCTGTCTGCCTCTTCTGTCTCCCTCCTTGTACTGTTCGCTATAGGACAGTCTTTGCCAGTACAGATGTTCGTGTGACGTGCCCGTACCACTTCTAGTTTGCGTTTTTCCCCCCACTAAAGTCGAGAGCTATTCACATTGCCCGATGGCGTGTTCAATTCTGGTTTTTACTTCCTCGTTAGTTCTGTGATTTCTGTTGTACGTTGTCTCTCTCAAGGGGGGGCCCCCCCGGACCCCCTCACCCCCCCCAAAAAAAAAACCTGACAAAAAACAACCTATTAAAAAAAACCGAAACATCTTTCCATATATAAAAACAAATGACAACGTTATATACAGTGTTAAGAGTATTCTAAATGTTTTCTCTGACCAGTTCTTCGTGACATTTTCTAACTTTTATGTTGCCGAAATGACGACCTAGTTATCTACACAAAAAGACAGACGGTATGGTAACTGATATGTAATAATCACAGATTTGGAGAATGGTTTAAATAAATTATTATCACATGGAGTTAAAAAAAACAACAACATGGGACTTGTACCTGTTCAGCTGAAATGTCGATTCTTCAAGTATACGGGTGGTAACATGTGAACGCAGGTTGATCATGTCGTAAGCAGCCCATGCTTTCTTGCATCATGTCTTTTATGTAGAGACTTTAGGCTTGTCGATTTCTTGTGAGAAAAAAATCTTTAAAGTAATATTCAATTTTCATTGTGCAGCTTAAGATTTCTGCTGTTCACGGTTTTGTCGATCCTAAGATTGTTTGAAAAAAATTTAAGGCTGGAAAGGCATATTTCCAAAATTAATGCAATTTATCAATACGACACAGAGTTTTTTCTTTCTTTTTAATTTTTTTAAAATAATCGACTGCCACCAAAAGATGTGTTAACAGTGCCACTGAAACACGCACACATGTATCTATCTGTCTATCTGTCTGTCTATCACTCTATCTATCTCTCTATCTATAATTATATCAGATGACCACTAGGAGATTTGTTAACAGACTTCCACTAACAGACTTCCACTAACAGACTTCCACTAACAGACTGCCACTAACAGATTGCCACCAACAGACTTGTACTAACAGACTGCCACTAACAGACTGCCACTAACAGACTGCCACTAACAGACTGCCACTAACAGACTAGTACTAACACATTGCCACTAACACACTTACTAACACACTGCCACTAACAGACTAGTATTAACACACTGCCACTAGCAGACTGCCACTAACAGACTGCCACTAACAGAATGCCACTAGCAGACTGCCACTAACAGACTAGTACTAACACATTGCCACTAACACACTAACACACTGCCACTAACAGACTAGTATTAACACACTGCCACTAGCAGACTGCCACTAACAGAATGCCACTAGCAGACTGCCACTAACAGAATGCCACTAACAGAATGCCACTAACACACTGCCACTAACAGACTAGTATTAACACACTGCCACTAGCAGACTGCCACTAACACACTGCCACTAACAGACTAGTATTAACACACTGCCACTAACACACTGCCACTAGCAGACTGCCACTAACAGACTGCCACTAACAGACTTGTACTAACACATTGCCATTAACACACTTACTAACACACTGCCACTAACAGACTAGTATTAACACACTGCCACTAGCAGACTGCCACTAACACACTGCCACTAACAGACTAGTATTAACACACTGCCACTAGCAGACTGCCACTAACACACTGCCACTAACAGACTAGTATTAACACACTGCCACTAGCAGACTGCCACTAACACACTGCCACTAGCAGACTGCCACTAACACACTGCCACTAACAGACTGCCACTAGCAGACTGCCACTAACACACTGCCACTAACAGACTGCCACTAGCAGACTGCCACTAACACACTGCCACTAGCAGACTGCCACTAGCAGACTGCCACTAACACACTGCCACTAACAGACTGCCACTAACAGACTGCCACTAACAGACTGCCACTAACACACTGCCACTAGCAGACTGCCACTAGCAGACTGCCACTAACACACTGCCACTAACAGACTGCCACTAACAGACTGCCACTAACAGACTGCCACTAACACACTGCCACTAGCAGACTGCCAGTAGCAGACTGCCACTAACAGACTTGTACTAAAAACACACTGCCACTAACAGACTTGTACTAAAAACACACTGCCACTAACAGACTTGTACTAAAAACACACTGCCACTAACAGACTTATACTAAAAACACACTGCTACTAACAGACTTGTACTAACACACTGCCACTAACAGACAGCCACAAACATATTTGTACTGACAGCCTTGTACTACAGACTTGCTAAGAGACTGCCACCAACAGACTGACACTAACAAACTCTCACTTAAGGACTATCACTGATTGATTGACACTAACATATCAACAAGTAGATGATAGCAGACTTACTGACGGACTGCCACTAACGGGCCTGGCCCGGGTGTTGATACAAGGAACGACAGTAGAGTTGGTTTTATACCCTGTTTTTTTCTGTATAATTATAGTTGCACAGTTTTATTCTGAAATTTGAAAGTTTACGAGGTGACAGCGCCCATATGGCCTTTGTGGTCAGCAGGACAAGTTTTAACAAGCAAGATTGGATTGGATTGGATTGGCACTAACGGGATTGACTCTAGCGGGAATGTCACTAACGGACTGTCACTAACGGACTGTCACTAACGGACTGTCACTAACGGACTGTCACTAACGGAATGTCACTAACGGAATGTCACTAACAGACTTCCACTAACAGACTTCCACTAACAGACTTCCACTAACAGACTACCAATAAGAGACTGCCAGTAACAGACTAATTAATTAATTAATTAATTCGTTAATTAATTTCGTTTGATTTTATTTTTTCGCAGAGGGTTCGATGTAAAAAAGCTATTGTTACGCTTATTCTATAACCCTCTAGAGAGTGTTCTAAGTTTTGCTTTCATCTGTTGGTACATCAACCTTAGCGTTAAAAACAAGAATAGTCTTCGGAGAATTGTTAGAATCTGCTTAAAAATAATTGGAGAAGAACAAAGAGATCTCAAGCCGTACTGCGATCAGCAGCTTGTGCGCAAAGCGACTGCCATCTTGGCTGATCCATTCCATGCTATGTCTTCGGAATTTCAGTTATTGCCTTCAGGACGCCGCTTTCGGTGCTCCAACAGTAAAACAAATAGAAAAAGAAATTCTTTTGTTCCAGTAGTCATTCGAATTCTAAATTCAAAACAGCACTGACCAAACAGTTTTACATTCTCTGATATACCCCCCTGATTGTCAAGTGTGTGTGTGTGCGTGCGTGCGTGTGTGTGTGTGTGTGTGTGTGTGTGTGTGTGTGTGTGTGTGTGTGTGTGCGTGTGTGTGTGTGTGGTATTGAAAATAAGTACTCCTGTATCTTGCTTTTGGCTTTCAAGAATGATTTTTAAATTGTGTGTGTGTGTGTGTATGTGTATGTTTGTCTTTACTAGATAATGGTCATTATGGTGCGCTGGTGCACGTGTGTGTGTATGTGTGATAAAACTGTGTTCATATATTGGTGTGTGTATGTATGGGTGTGCGCGCGTGTGAATGTGCACGTGCGTTCACGCAATTTAAAAAAAAATTCTTTTCCAATCAATGGTATTTACAGCATTGTATTCCTACATTGGTGTGTGTGTGTGTGTGCGGGTGTGTGTGTGTGTGTGTTGTGGATTGAAAATAAGTACTCCTGTATCTTGCTTTTGGCTTTCAAGAATGATTTTTAAATTGTGGGGTGTGTGTGTGTATGTGTATGTTTGTCTTTACTAGATAATGGTCATTAGGGTGCGCTGGTGCACGTGTGTGTGTATGTGTGATAAACGGTGTTCATATATTGGTGTGTGTATGTATGGGTGTGCGCGCGTGTGAATGTGCACGTGCGTTCACGCAATTTAAAAAAAAATTCTTTTCCAATCAATGGTTTTTACAGCATTGAAATTCCTACATTGGTGTGTGTGGTTTTGTGTTTTGTGTGTGTGTTGTGGGGTTTGGTGTGTGTACGGGGTGCGTGTGTGTGCGCGCACCTGGGTTTGTGTTTGTGTATGATAACTTTTTAAAGCTATCTTGGAATGCTTATAACAATCTGAAATGTAGTTTTCTTGTGTCTTGTGGGATAATTGTAGGTATCAATGAGCCTGTCAGTATTGTAATTGCCCTTCATGGGATGATTAAAGTGTTTTTGACTTGACTTGACTTGACTCTATAAATAAAATTCGTTCATTGTTCACTAACGCACTGCTTTGTTCATTGTTCACTAACGCACTGCCACTAACAGACTATCACTAACAAACTGTTAAATGAATGTCACTAACGGACTGTCTCTTACAGACTGTCACTGGATGTCACTAACGGACTGTCATTAACGGACTATCACTGACTGTCATTAACAGACTGTCACTAACGGAATGTCACTAAAGGGCTGCCACTAACAGACTGTCACTGACGGAATGTCACTAAAGGGCTGCCACTAACAGACTGTCACTAACGGAATGTCACTAACAGACTGTCACTAACGGAATGTCACTAACGGAATGTCACTAAAAGACTGTCACTGACGGACTGTCACTAACAGACTGTCACTAACGGAATGTCACTAACAGACTGCCACTAACCGACTGTTACTAACGGAATGTCACTAACGGAATGTCACTAAAGAACTGACGCTAACTGACTCTCCAGCAGACTGCCACACAGTGGCCTACTCTTCCGAATGGCAGAACGGGTTTTAACGTGCGCGCGAGATGTTCTGCGTGTGTTCACACACGGAGCACCATCGGTTTATAATCTCATGCAGATTTCGGGGCAGAGGAGTAAGTACTGAGGTTAACATGTAGGGGAGAATGTTAACTGCAGGGGAGATGTTGACATGCAGGGGAGATGTTGACATGCATGGAAGATGTTAACTGCAGGGGAGAATGTTAACTGCAGGGGATATGTTGACTGCAGGGGAGATGTTGATGCAGGAGAGATGTTGACCGTAGGGGAGAATGTTGACATGCAGGAGAGATGTTAACATGCAGGGGAGAATGTTGACTGCAGGGGAGATGTTGACCACAGGGGAGATGTTGACTGCAGGGGAGATGTTGACCACAGGGGAGATGTTGACTGCAGGGGAGATGTTGACCACAGGGGAGATGTTGACTGCAGGGGACAATGTTAACCACAGGGGAAATGTTAACTGCAGGGGAGAATGTTAACCACAGGGGAGATGTTAACTGCAGGGGAGATTGTTAATGGCAGGGGAGATGTTGACTGCAGGGGAGATGTTGACTGTATGGGAGATGTTGACTGCAGGGGAGAATGTTGACTGCAGGGGAGATGTTGACTGCAGGGGAGATGTTGACTGCAGGGGAGATGTTGACTACAGGGGAGATGTTGACCACAGGGGAGATGTTGACTGCAGGGGAGATTGTTAATGGCAGGGGAGATGTTGACTGCAGGGGAGATGTTAACATGCAGGGGAAATGTTGACTGCAGGGGAGATGTTGACTGCAGGGAGAGTAACTGCAGGGGAGATATTGACTGCAGGGGAGATGTTAACATGCAGGGGAGATGTTGACTGCAGGGGAGATGTTGACTGCAGGGGAGAGTAACTGCAGGGGAGATGTTGACTGCAGGGGAGAGTAACTGCAGGGGAGATGTTGACATGCAGGGGAGAATGTTGACTGCAGGGGAGATGTTGACTGCAGGTGAAATGTTGTCTGCAGGGGAGAATGTTAACCGCAGGGGATATTTTGACTGCAGGGGAGATGTTGACTGCAGGGGAGAGATGTTAACATGCAGGGGAGATGTTAACTGCAGGGGAGATAACTGCAGGGGAGATAACTGCAGGGGAGATGACTGCAGGGGAGATAACTGCAGGGGACATGTTGACTGTAGGGGACATGTTGACTGCAGGGGAGATAACTGCAGGGGAGATGTTGACTGCAGTAGGGTAAAAACCCCTTGAACGGGCATCTGCGTAGAGACTGGAACCCGGGTTCGATCCCGGGCCCTCAAATCGCGAGCGCAACGCTCTAACCACTTAGGCTATCCTGCTCCTCGGATAAAGTTTGAAGTTGTGCAGCACGCTTTGCATAGTTACCTTTACGCTCGAGAGCACCACGGTTCACAGTTCATCCACAGGACTTTCAGGTAAGTGAAATATGTACTGATTTTAACTGTATAGGATCTTTTTTTCCCCAATCAAATCGATACCTCACTTGAGATTCGAACCCGCACCAAAAGCTACCACCAGACTACGAGTTTATCCCCGAAGTCGGAATGCAGCTGCCTTGATGGTTGGGCCAAAAAACGGTGGCATACGCAAAAAAATCTCGCCATTGATGAATCTGGAAGGTCTAGCGGAGGAACGATATAAAAAAATATAAAAAGACTACAAATTTGATGTTGTAACTACATTATTCCACACCTTTAACGTACTGCACTCTTGAAATTTGGAGCTTTACAGGGATAGTCATAATTATAGAGCGATGCTTGCTAGGTTTTAACAATGAAGATTTTTTATGTTACAATATTGACCCTGCTGACCCGGGTTTTCGAATTTTTTTCTCGTCAAAAAGGGTTTTTCCCCGTGTTAAAAACATCAGTGCCAACTCCACTTCCCCTGTAACAGTCCTTCAGATGAGACTAAAAACCAGATCCCTGTGTGCGAAGGCAGCAAACATTGCGCGCACGTAAAACCCGTTCCGTTTTCGGAAAAGCCATTGTGTGCCGGGGAACGATGACACATTGACAAAACTACATACACAGGGGACTAATGTAAAAAGGCACATGTCTATCCCATTTCCTTGAAATAAAGATTAAATACAAATAAGGGTTCATTTCCAGGTAAGACTGTCAACCATAATGAGCGTTGATGTTGAACAAGGGGAAAAAGAAGCCAGCATAACTTTTGTTAGTTGGGGGGGCAGTTAAGCATCGCTTCTGTCTCGAGCTAAGAAGTAGTGTGGCAGGTTGGTTGCGGACGTTCGCCTACCTTGAAGTAACGTCAGTTCTGGGTTCGATTCCCAGCCTCGCCCATCTTCCAGTTGACGAAAAAAATCAAGAGTGTCAAAAAACTTAAGATAACTATAAACCTAGGCCCCATTTTGCGAACGCACACAAAACATCTTGGCACACGTTAAAAACACTATCCGCCTTTGGAAAGAGTAGGCCATTGGGCCGTAGGAACAATGACAAAAACACCCGCATACACCAGGTGTGTGGTGGGGGGACCAACCTGAAGTGGGAAATGGCTATCAATGGGGGGACAACGGCGCAAACGCAAAATACGCCATTAGTGAACTTGGAGCCTACCTGGGGAACGAAAGAAAAGCTTTCAGCAAACGGCATATACTGATAGCATTATTTTCGCTGAACATTACTTTTTTGTGAATCGGCTACTGTACAGCAATGTACGTCATTGAATACAATAAATAACATTAGGGTCAAAACAACAACAAAATCTTACATGCCAACGACAAAACATTTCGCACTCTCTTGCCGCTGTGGATTTTTTATGTTAACTTTCATTCATTCATCGTCAGGAATCGGGAGAGTGGGGAGGTGGGGGAGGGTGTGGGGGTGGTGTGGGGGTGGGGGGGAGGGTCGACTGCGCTGGAACCACCCAAATGAACAAGGACGACTTCTTCATCCTTCCGTTTTATCAATAAACCGGATTGAGACGGGGGAAGTGAGAAACGCGTAGTTGGGAGGAGGGGGGGAGGAAGGGGTAAGGAGGACAAACTGTGACAACAATGGAAAAGAAGCAGGGGTGGGGTGATTGAGGGGGGGGAGGGGGGGGGGGGCGCTAGGCTCGTAGAATCCACGAGAAATCAATAATCTTTTTTTTTTTTTTTTTACATCAAATCAGGAAAAATATCTTCCCAAAACCCAAACCCCATATTTGTGCGCAGGTTTTGTGTGTGTATGTGTGTTGTGTTTGTGTTTTTGTGTGCGCGCGTTTTTTGTGTTCTGTGTATTGTCCGTCTTAATGCCAGGGCGCTGTTGTACTGCTTGCTGCGTGCGTGTTTTTGTGTGTGTTGTGTTTGTGTGTAGAAGAAATTCAAAAAGTATGTTTCCATATATGGCTTATAATTTGCTTTTTTTCTTATTCATCTATTTACTTATCTAATATTCATTTATCTATTTTGTGATTACACTTTTGTTTACGCATTTTTTCCATAAAAAAGTAGTAGAAAGGTAAGTTACACAATTGCAGTGACAGGAAATGTCTCCTCCCATTGGTATTTTATTTGTTCACGAGAATTGTCGAAAGATTGATTAATGTTGCGCTGCAATAAGCGTATGCATACGCATACGCATTTGTATACACACGAGCGTGTATGCACACAGCGTGCACACGCGCACAGACACTTGGCATGGTGTTTTCTTTTATTCATTGATCAGAGCTACTCAAAAACTCCGACTCATTCAGCAAATTTTGCAGATACCGTTGACTATTATCGATGAACAGTGATATAAGATAACAAATAATGAATGTGTGTGTGTTTGTGTGTGTGTGTGTGTGAGTGTGTGTATGTGTGTGTGTATGTGCGCGCGCGCGCTCTCTCTGGAGACGTTTTGTAGGAGAGGGTAACAGAGATTAAAACTTATAAGAGAATTTGGTATTTATTATTTTCGTAGAAATGTTTGGCGAATAGAGTCATTGTCATACTACTTAGTCTCTGTTGTTTGATTGCAGCGGGCTAGGAAGCTGTGTGTGTGTGTGTGTGTGTGTGCGCGCGCGCGTGTGTGCGTGTGTGTGTGTGTGTACTCTCTCACTCAAATACTTGAGAGCATGCTTATATGTGGTTGGGAGTTCCCACACAAAATACAAACATGCAAATGTCTCTAGCTATGCAATCGCTGATCGTGTGTACGCAGCTGAGACTTGTTTGGTAAGCATCACCACTTTTATCTTGCTAAGCAAGTATTTCTAAGGAAAATCATAAAGGCTGCTGGAGAGATTTGATAAAAAGGTCTTCCACCATGTTTCAAAGCTGTACAGGATTTAAACAATAAATAAACATCCATCGTACTATCATGACCGCATAGTTTTTTCAGAAAGAAGGTGTAGAGGTAGGCAGACTAGACGGTCCTTTTGACACTGTCGCGTGGCGTGGCTGTCTGCGTGGTAGAGATAGTGTCTCTCTAAGCCACTTGAGGACCAAGACTGGTAGTCAAAGCACGTCACCCTTCCCGATCTTGGACAAAGGGTATTTGAAGTGTGGGCTGCTGCTGCCAGCCCGTGAGCTGTGTCCTAACGCAGCCAAAGCAATTCTTTTAGTGTGTGTATATGTGTGTGTTGTGTGTGTGTTGTGTGTGTGTGTGTGTGAGAGAAGAGAAGAGAGAGAGAGAGAGGAGGGGAGTGTTTCCACTTATTTTTTTAAAATTTTTTTTATTTTATTCTTTTATATCGAAGATAATGGAACAAGCACTTATGTGCTTTTTACATCCAGTCCCCGTGTATATGCGGTTTTGTAAATTCTGTCATTTGTTCCCCCGGCACAAAATGGCCTACCCCTTACGAAAAGCGGAAAAGGATTTACGTGTGTGCAAGATGTTCTGCGTGCGTTCGCACATGGGCTTCGGTTTATAGTCTCATCCGAAGGACTTTGGGGAAAGTGAGTCTGCACTGATGTTAACTCCAGGGGAAAATATCCCTTGAGCGGAATCGAAACCCGGTCGTCAGATTGCGAGCGCAATGTTCTAACCATTGGCTATTCCGTCCCCTATAAGGGTGTTATGTGTGTGTGAGTGTGTGTTGTGTGTGTGTGTGTGAAGGTGTTTGTGTGTGTGTGGGGTGTGTGTGTGTGGGGTGTGTGAGGGAGGGAGTGTTTTTTAGTCCAGTATTGTGCTGAGGTAGTGGTTTTATACACGGCTATGATTTTTGTTGTGGAACTTAGCTACTGTTTACTCAGCTCGTTGTCAGCTGTTCTAGTTCTGATAGTTGTTGTAGGCTGTACTATTGCGCGTGCATTTATGTGCACATGCACGCACATGACAGCGCGTATCCACACACACACACACACGCACGCACACACACACACACACACACACACACACACACACACACACACAGGAACTAATCTGCTGACTGTAACAGGTGGTAGGTGGTTCAAGTCCATGAACATAGTTACATTGAGCTTACTCAGAAGAAGTACAATAAAACTGAAGACAAAATGTCAACGGAGAATGATCTAAGGAATCTGGTTTTAGTTGTAGCTAATTGTATGTACAGTTGATGTGGTTTCTCCCACAACGTGGTGACCGCCGTCTTGCCTTGACCCTTGGTTGGTCAGGGCATTTATACAAAGAACAACCCAGGTTCGATCCTCGTTCAAGAGGATTTTTCCTCTGGAGTTGACATCGGTGCCAACTCCACTCGCCCTAAAAGTCCTTCGGGTGAGACTATAAACCGAGGTCCCGTGTGCGAACGCATGCAGAACATCTTTCCCACACGTTAAAACCCATTCCGCTTTTCGGTAGAGTAGGCCATTGTGTGCCGGTGGGAATGGATAACAAAATTAAAAAAAACTGCAAACACACGGGGACTAGATGAAAAAGTCCATGAGTGCTTATTCCATTATCCTCGAAATAAAATGATATAAAACAAATAAAAATATATGAAAAAAAACGGTAGAGTTGGTTTTATACCCTGTTTTAATCCGTATGTAGTTGCACAGTTTTAATCTGAGATTTTTAAAAGTTGACCAGGTCACAGCTCCAATATGGCCTCTGTGGTCGGTGGGGCTATGAAGGACAAGATTTGATTGGGTTGGATTATTTGTCCACCACCATTCCCTTCATCCCCCAGCGTCAATGTATGGGATGGTATGGTATAGGTATGTAGTCATGAGCATTGGCATAGATAAATGCACACACCGTTTATTTTACAAAAATGAAATATGTCAACCAGGAATGCATTTCCACCCACTACCCTTCATATACACACATACAGTGTTTCATGGTATAATTATGTGTGTGGTCATAAGCATTTCTTGCAGAAAAAGGCACACATGTGTATGTAGATGGAGTGAAAATGTGTGTGTGTGTGAGTGTGCGTGCATGCGCACATTCATATGTGTGTGTTTATGAACACATCTTTGCACAAAGGCAATATTTGCAGCAAGCCAAAGTCTCACCTGACAACCTGTTTCCCTGTGAACAGCCTCCTGTTTATATTTAGACTGCAGAATCCGGCCTCTCTTTAAGTCTTCAAGGCGATCAACAGTCTTGTATGAAGTTTTTGCAGGTAGTCAGATCGATAGTACAGACGTGGGGATGTGGAGAGGAGGGCATTTATCCGGCAAATGTTGTGCTGTATTGCATTGATGCCATGCACAGCAGGAGCTGAGTGTGCTATGATCGATAGGCGGAGGCTCATAAATCTGCCATGGGGGTGATTAATTGAAGGTTATTTACGTTCTTGATACCTGCAGGGAGGGAGGGAAAGAGAGAAAAGAGAGAGAGAAGAGAGAGAGAGAAAAGAGAGAGAGAGAGAGGGGAGAGAGAGAAGAGGAGAGAGAGAGAGAGATGCGGTGTGTTTTTATACCTGTCACTGCTTAGGATGTTATAGAAAGAACAAAAATTTTGTTGAAAAGGAAAAATACCACATGAACACGCCTTTACTTTGTTATAGAGTTCAAAAACAAATAATCAAAACGGCTTGAATTGTCATATTTTGGTCACACAATCAGATGTGATTGTCTCCCCAAAACAGTGCTGACAGGGAGAGTAGAAGGAAAGAGAGGCAGAGGAAGACCAAGACGTCAATAAACAGATGATATAAAAGAGTGGACAGGCAGTAGGCTGGCTTGAGCGCATGTGACAGGACTAAGACAGATGGGCTTGGGGAGAATCATAGCACCTCAGCCCACAGTCTTGGGACAGCACCCAATCCCTCCATCTATCCATCCATTCACACATTGCCTAAGAGCAAGGGTTGTGCATTATTGCATTAGTTGGCGAAGAAAGTGTTATGAACTTGAATAATGACTTTATTCCCGTTTCAATACTTTCATTGAAGCAGGGGAGTAACTGTGTGCTTCCTTTCAATGTACAGGCATGTATCATCCAGATTTGTTGCTGGCAAACCCACCTCTGATTACAATCAATGCTTTCTTCTTTATGAAGTCCTCTGCTCCCTAATACTCTTCTCTACCTGGTTCTTCTTCCATCTTGGATCTCTCCTTTGTTGTATTGGTGTTTTCTGAAGGTTTGGTCCCATCCTTTTTGTGCCTGGACAGGAATCATGTTTAGGTTGCGTGGAATTGAAAAGTTGAGGTATATGAATCAGCTGTCACATATAGTGCTTGTAGGGTAGTTTTGTAGGTGTGGATATGTTATGGCTTAGTTGTACAAATTTAATCTGTAAAGTTTTACGAAGTGACAGCCCCGATATGGCCTCTGTGGTTTTTATTTTTTTAAATATTCTTTTATATCGAGGATAATGGAATAAGCACTTATGTGCTTTTTTTACATCTAGTCCCCGTGTGTATGCGGATTTGTGAATTCTGTCATCTGTTCCCACCGGCACACAATGGCCTACTCTTACGAAAAGCGGAACAGGATTTAACGTGTGCGCAAGATGTTCTGCATGCGTTCGTACACAGGACCTCGGTTTATAGTCTTATCCGAAGGACTTTTGAGGAGAGTGGAGTCTGCACTGATGTTAACTCCAGAGGAAAATATCCCCTTGAACGGGAATCGAACCCGGGTCGTCAGATTGCGAGGGCAATGTTCTAACCACTAGTCTATCCCGTCCACGGTTGGTGTGACTATTAAAATTAGATTGGGTTGGCCTATGCAAAACTGCTATTCTTTAGTGTTCTTGTGCAGCATTTGACACAATTTATGTCTAGATAATCAATCTTGGTCATTGCTCACAGATCTTAAAATGAGAGAGAGAGAGAACAGTCTCTAGGGAAAAAGTGCTTACCCCAGTTTACTGATACTAAAGGAACTGTTTGGTAGAGCACAGGATGGAGGAAGAGAACAGTGTGTCAGCGTTGCTCTTTGTGAGACAGAAATAGAAAGAACTGGATGTTATCAGTTATACAGAAATGGTTATGTCGTCCTTCAGTGTCTTGAACGTAGTATTCCACCCTTTGCTCACCAGCAAAAACACTGGACACAGACCAGAGAGCCAAAAAACACGTAACCCAAAGTGCAAATCAGCAGATAGTAAAGACTACTACATCCTGTTCCTTCCACAAAATTATACCAGATTCTGTTACATGATGCTACATCATGTTGCTGGCACATCTGCCAGATTCTGTTACACAATACTACATAATGTTGCTGCCACATCTGCCAGATTCTGTTACATAATACTGCATCATGTTGCTGCCACATCTGCCAGATTCTGTTACACAATACTACATAATGTTGCTGCCACATCTGCCAGATTCTGTTACATAATACTACATCATGTTGCTGCCACATCTGCCAGATTATCTGCCAGATTCTGTTACATAATATTACATCATGTTGCTGCCACATCTGCCAGATTCTGTTACATCACGCAGCAGACATTTCTTGGATCAGTGAGCAGGTGAATGACTGCTAGAAGCAGAGTCAGTGTAGCGTGAAAATGGCCAGAGATGTAATCTTCCATAACGATTTTCCTGTAATGCCAGAGCTTAAGGGAACCGTTGTGTGATATGCCTTGCTTGCCATTTATCTTGCTGTATCCCTGTAATTATCGTTGGTTTCTTTAGTTTCCTGCTGAGTGTCAGAAGGATTAACACAATGGATTTCAACTTACCTGGACTTTAAACCCCAGGATAGTTTTGACAAAGTCATAAGAAAAATCCTGGGTGAAATATCAGCTGGTAAGAAGATGTATATAAATCTGGAAACTGTGTAATCAAAACAGACTTTGTGAATCATGAATTTTGATTTATGGTCTGTGAAATGATTTTTGTTTTGCTGTCTCCTCTTCTTGACATTCCTGTCATGCTGTTCCCAAGCTGATTTTAATCTCTCCTTCCGAGCCATACCCAGATTCATCATGCCACATCCTCAGAGTAGGAAATCCACAGGGAGCCCATCAATGTCAGGCCGCCATGGGACCACCAGCAAGAGGGGCCCGGCACTGCTGCTGGGTCACTTCGGTGGTGTTCAGTGGTGCCTGTTCCGAGGTCAAATACCCAGAACACAACCTACTAAGCCCCTTACTGATGACAGTGTTAGCGCAGTCACATAGGCAGACTGCGTGAGTCACCTACTCGAGGTGATGACAACCACAACGTCCTCCAACGACCCTCCTCTAATAAATAATAATAATAAATGGAACATATATAGCGCCATATCTTGCAAAGACAAATCAAAGCGCATGCATTCAACCTAATCTTACACAGTCATGCAATCAATGATAAATAATCAATAAGTTTAAACAAACGGATATTACAAACATGGTGTGCTGCAGTCAAAATCTATGAAATAAAATTTCAATAGTCAAATGTTTTTAAAGCAAGCACACACACACACACACACACACACACACACACACACACAGGTCATATACTTTAGCAGGGTGATAGGACATGGGTTAGTGAAGGTGGGATAGTTCTGATATGAAACAGGAGGGGGGAAATCTTAGGTTTGAAATAAATATGTCTTGAGGCTGGATTTAAAAGTGTCATAACTAGGTTTCTGGCGAAGAGAGAGAGGGAGCTCATTCCAGGTCGATGGACCCGAAATAAAGAACCTCCAACCCCAAAAGGCTTTGACACAAAAATCACCACAGGCACATAAATGTATGGGGATACAAAAACTGAGGTCGTCATGAGAACAAAGTAACTGGGACCAGAGCATTGTGACATTGAGCTTACCAAACAGTCATTAAAAATTAAGATAAAAAGTATTAACTCGGAAACGTCTTGGCAGGCAAACATCTTAACTATCCTGCCACCCTCCTTCCTTGCCTTGTATGAAATAACTCCTTCCTTTGCCACGGAGTTGGTAAAGGTAAAGAAGTCCCATAACCTATAAGGTCGTAGGGGAGCGAGGCGTCAGAGACCTCACTTCTCTAGGGCCAGCATATTGAGGGCGGCGCCCATCTCCTCTCCCTCGCTGCTTTACCTTCCCTGACCCTAAAGAGGGCAGGTAAAACCCCTTTACACGGGGAACGTAACGAAACCAAGCGCACAAACTCACCATCCAAGGGAAACACCTCGCTTCTTAACTTGCTGGGGAAACGAGTGCTCCGACCACTACATTCCCGCCCTTCTATCCCGCCACGGATTGATCAATGAAAAAAAAGAGAGAGAAAATGACCGACTGTGTTAGGACACAAACTCACAAGTCCCAGCAACAACACTTCTGACCCTTTTTCAAGATCGAAGAATGTTTCACTTTTAAACCAAGGTTCCCAGTGAGTTAAAAAGAAGTGTTATTAAACTTTACCTTGAGACAGCCCACACAATTAAATTTTATTATTTATTTATTTATTGATACCAAAAGTCACGAATTTATCGCGGAATTAGCTGCTCTCCCCGGGAGAGCGCGTCGCCACAAAGCAACCCACCCTTTAATTTTGTGAGTGTGTGTGTTGTGTTTTGCAACTGTATTATTTCCCTATCAAGTTGGTTTTTTAAAAAAATTTTCCAGGACAATCTCTTGTTTGGGTTCTTTTACGTGCGCTTTAAAATTTTTTGTTAACAACGGGATTTTTTTATCATCTCATTCCAAAGACTACACCCAAACCACCATTGTATAAGATGGGGAAAAGTTTCGGCTCAAACGGATTCGAACCACCTTCACACTTCCGACTGATTTTTCGCTTTCAAACAACTTTAAACCCTAACCACGATCCACATGGTTTGTATGTTTTAAATAAATCTGCAACCTTTAATATGCTGCTAAAAAAATAAACATTAACATTTGCGTTTTTCTAGGACATCCAGAAAGAATCGACATTTCCAAAACAATTTGATTTTTTGGTATTGATATCATGGTTTTTCCCAATAAAAATTTTAAATTTTTACCTTTACTTTAACCCTTCATAAACAATAAATTTCCAAATTTTTTGGGGGGAGGGTGGGAAAAAATCCTGAAAGGTTGCAATTTTGAGTATAACACCAGCTCTACTTTTTCCGAAAATATTGCTAGCAACAAAGGACGCTGTCCTAAAAGAAACAAGCTATATGCATGTAGGTTAAATCAATACTTCCCCCAACCAGATATTTCCCTGAAAACAGTTATAAGAAATTACATCCCCGGCCATGTTAACATCATTGACTGGGCTCCTTCTGTCGTTCACTGTTTCAATATCCAAAATGTCTGCTGATAATAACAGCTTCTGCAGATTGTGAAGGCACCAGATGTACCAGACGCCCACGTTTTTTTCTTTTCGTCTGCTTGCGTGTACTGTGCGTTTGTAGGAAACTTGTTACAAGGTAATTTTCCGATTGATGAATCTCTTGGTCAATAAGTTCATCTCTTTGTTAACATCTTTCTGATTCAACATCCAGGGATGATTTATACATGACTTTTTCCTTTCCCTACCATTCATGTAAAAGAGTATTTATTTTACTTTGGGAAAATACTTTTCCCCAAAGACCTCTCTTCTCTCTCTCTCTTTGAGGTTTAGGATCAAAGGGAAAACTAATTACAGGGATTCCTGAACCAATTGTACAAGGCTATGAAGGACATGTTTGGATAGGCCTTTTAGTCTCCAACATCTGTGAAGATACATGCCAGTAATGTGTGTGACCAATGCTCATACCTCAATCTTCATTTTATCCAAACATAAATCCGGCCCAGGACAAAAGGTTAAGGAGGGAAACCTTCAGAAAACGCACATAAATAAAACATGGAAAGATTAAGGCAGAGGAGGGTGGAGGGAGGAGTTTGCCTATTCATAATAATCTTTTCCTGGCTGCAATGCTCTTGTTTGCTCGTTCCTGCATAACCTTCCTGTCTGCAATATAACCTATTGTGCAACAACAACAATAACCAAACACACACGCCACACCACACCCACGAACGCAAATGCATTCACAGACCACACACAGACAACAGACAGACCAGCCCAACAAACCCCAAAACCCCAAACCCCACAAAAAAAAAAAGATTGCCCTTTAAGGAAAAAAAAAAAAAACCCCTTTTAAAAAGAGGTTTGGGGTTTAAAAAATTGGAAATTTTTTGTTTGAAAAAAATTTTCCCCCGATTTTGTTTTTTCCCCTTGGGCCCCTTTTAATACTATTTTCCCCCTTTTTGGAAAAAAAAAAAGGCCCCCCCCCCGAGGTTCAAATGTAAACCAACGCTAGGCAAAAGGGAAATTGAGCGGATTTTGAAAAAGAAGCATTTGAAAAACAAAATCCTTAAAAGCTGTTTTAAAAACAGTTTAAATTATTCAGAAATTTTTCAAAGAAAACATGACCCTTTGTCTTTCCTTCATTTTTTCGAAAAAAATTGATTTAAAACAGTTTGTGGGAAAAAAAGGTGTTAAAAATGGGGCCGTCGCATGATTTTTAAAAAAAACCCCAAAAATTTTTCTTTTTTTTTTTTTGCCAAAACCCCCCAAACCCCCAAACCCCAAAACCAACCCCCCCTTTTTCTTTTTTTTCCTTCCCTCCAGTATAAGAATAATTTTTTTAAATAATACCCCTCAAAAAGCCTCCCCTTCCCTAAAAATAGTCCGGTTTATGGATTTAATAAACAACAAAGGGGATAAAGCCCCCCCCCAAAAGGCTTAATCTACCCCCGGGAAATTCAAGAAAGGGAAATTTAAACTTTTTTAAAAACCCCCCTCTCAGTTATTTAAAAAAATTTTTCCCGGGGAAAAGACACTTTGGAACTTAAAAAATGGGGAAAATTTTAAAAGGGGGTTTGGGGGGTGGCCCATTAAAAACACCCGGGGCAATGTATTTTTTTTTTTTCTTCTTTTTAAAAATTTCTGTTCAAATTTCAATTACCAAAAAAAAAAAGAAAACAGGGAAAACAAACCCCCGCCACCCTCTTTCCCAAAAAACCCCCCCCAAAAGACGAAAAGGCAACCCAAAAAAGGGCAAACCCCCAGGGCCCCTTTAAAATGGAAAAAAAACCCCCTTAGGGGGTTTGGGGGTTTGGGGGGGGGGGGTTTCCCCGGAATGTGTTTGGAAAAAAAATTCCCCCAGCTTTTTTTTTTGGCCCCCCCTTTTTTTTTTTAATGGTACCCTTTCTAAACCAACAAAAGCCCAAAAATTTTCAGGGTTTTTTTTAATAGTAAACGTGGATTGGGGGGGGAGGTTTTGGGAAATTTTAAAAACTTTTTCCCCAAGGGGGGATTTTAATCGTAGGGGGGTCCAAAAAATATTTGGGTGAAGGGAAAACCAAAAAAACCCCCTTTTTTAGGTGTTTTTTTTTTTTGGGGGTGTTGGGAAAAAAGAAGAAAGGGGTTTGGGGTTTTTTTATACCAAAAGGGGGGAATGTGTTTTTAAAAAACCCCAATTTTTTTCATTAAAATCATGTGCAAAACCGCAAAACCCCCACAAAACAAAAAAACCTTCCTTTTCTTTTATTCCCTTTCATTTTTTTGACTATATTAAAATTTTTTTGGAAAAATTTTTTTTTCCCCTCCCAAAACCCCTTTTTCAGGGTCCCAAAAAACCAATTTTTGGGCCCCCAAAAGTTTTCCTTTTGTTAAATTTTACGGGAAACCATTTTTTTTAAAAAAAGAAACAATTTTGGGGCTTTTAACTACCCCAAAAGGAAAGTCCAGGGAAATATTTTTTTTTTAAAAAAAACCCTTTAAATTTTTGCCCCCCCCAGCCCCCCACCTTTTTTACGGTTTTTTTTTCATTATGTTTTTTAACTTTTTCCCCCTCTTCTTCTATGCCCCTTTTGTTTTTTTCTCCTTGGAGGGGTTCCCAACACCCAAGGGGGTTTTTTTTTTCTTTTTGCACAAAAAAAAAAGAAAAAGCAAAAAAATTTGGGTTGAAGGGTTTTAAAAGGCAAATTCTTACCCGTTTTTTATCCCCCCTATTTTTTTTTTGTGTTTTTGAGGTTTTTCCTTGGGGGTTTTTTGCGCCCCGAATTTTTTGAACAAAGAAAATCCCCAAGCCGTTAAAAATGCAGTCTTCTTTAAAATCTAGCAATTTTATCCCAAAAATTTTTTTTAAATTTTAGCATTTTAAGAATTTTAAGGGAAAAAAAATTTTGAAGTGAAAAAATTTTTAAAAACCTTTTAATTTCTAAACCTGTTTGGGGAAAAAAACCCAAATTGGGGGCCTGTATTTAACAAAGCTGACCAAAGGGTAAGGGGAAGTGGGGGGGGGGGTGGGGAAAAAAAAAAGAGGAAAATGGGGTTTCCTTAGGGAAAATTTTTTTAAAAAACCATGGGGACAAAAAACTGGGGGCAAAATTTTACCTTCATAGAAAAGAAGGAAACAAGGAATGCATTTACCAGTAAATTTAATACTTTTAAAGAGTGGAAAAAGAGTAGTTAAAAAAGTCTCTAAGAGTTAAATAAAAAAAAAAGGTTTCAGTTAAAAGAAAGGTTTGGTAAATTTTCCTTGTAAGACGGGAGGAAAAATGTTAAAACCAAATGAAAACAATGTCTATCTTTTTAAGGCCCCGAAGAAAACCCGGGGAAATAAAAGGGAAAAAACCCCCAAAAAAAAGGGGCCCCCAACCCAAAATTTCCTTAACTGCCATTTTTCCCTTTTGGACAAATTTCCACGGGCCCCCTCTTTCGTGCTTTTTGGGGGTTTTTAAATTTTTAAACGTTTTGGGGTATTTATTTTTTGGGGGCTATTTTAAAAAACCCCCCCCATGCAGTTGGTTATGATTAGCAAAATTTTACCCCCGGGGGGGTTTTTCTTTAAAAATTCCCCCCTTTTTAAATTTTTCCCCAGGTTTTTCGTTTTTGGGGGGGTTATTAAAATTGAAAATACCTTATCTTTCTTTCAAATTTAAAAAAATTCCTTTTTTTGGGGCTTTTATTTCCATCTGTATTATAAATAATATGTTCAAATTTTTTTTTTGGATTTAAATAGTAAAATTTGTTTTAAAAAAACAGCCCCTTTCGAAGGGGCCCCCTATTTGAGGAAAATAAAGCTTTAAAAACTTAAAAACCCCCCAAAGGGGGAAACCCCATGGAAAAACAAAGGCTTTTGGGGGCTTTTCTTGGGGACCCTGTTGGTTTCCCCTTTGGGAGGAAGAGCTGTAAACAACCTAAACTTTGTTTGGAAAAGGTTTTTTTTTAAAACCCCGTTTGTTTTAACTTTAAAAGGGGGGAAAAAGGGGAAATTTGAAAATTTCAAAAATTTTAAGAAAAACCTAACACCCGAAATAAAAAATTTAAAAACCAAAAAAACCCAAAATTTTCCCAAAAGTTTGAAAAAATTTTTAAACATTTCAAAAGTAGCCCTTTTCACAGTTTTCCCCCAAACCCCCCCCCACCAAACTTTTTTTCCATGTGAAATTTAATATCAGTGCTTTTCAGTTTTTAAAACCCGCTTTTGGGGGGGAAATTAAAAGGCAGAAGGTGAGAAACGGATTGTGGGTGTTTTACCCATTCCCTTTTGGGTTTGGTTGGGGGAAGTATGTTTTTAAGTGCAGTTGTTCAGTTTTGTTTTTTTTATCCCCCTCGGGGGTAGGGGCATCCATTTTCACGTAAATTTACCCCCTATTTGTTGTCCCAAAAGTGTGGTTTTTTTTGTGGGTTTGGGTTTTTGGTGTTTTCCCCGGGTTTTAATTGACATTTTTCCTTTCAGCAAGCCAAAAAACCAAATACACCATTTTCCCCTTTTAACAGCCCCTGTTTAATTTTGACTCTGGGGGCCCAAAGCTTAAAATCCCTTTTTTTTGGTTTTGAGGTATTTTAAAAAATTTTAACTGGTTAAGGGCAAACCCCCTTTGTGGGAAGTTACAGCCGCGGGGTGAGTGTTTACGTAGGGGTCTAAATTAGGGAATTTGTGAAGTTAATCTTGTCGGAAGGGGGGGGAAAAAAATGTTTGGTGTTTTTTTATACCCGTAATTTTTAAAAAAATAAATCATGGTGTGCCCCACCCAAAAAAAGTTTAAAAAATACATTTCTCCCACCCCCACGGTTAAAATATAAAATTTTAAAATTTTCATAAAAAAAAAAATATTTTCCCCTTTTGCCTCTTTACAAACCTATCTTGGGCAAATTTTCCCGGTTCTGTTTTAAAAAACCCTTGTTTGAAATGGCCATTGTTTTTAAAAGGGGGGTTCCCTCCATTTTTGTTTTAAATAATATTTGTGAATTGCCATTTTTAATGCCCCAAAAATTTTTGGATATGGGCGGGAATGTCGGGCAAGTATTTCTGAAAATGGCCCAAAGTTTTTAAAATTTTTTTTTGGGGTTGGGGGGGGGTGTTGTTGCGCCATTTAAAGCTCACCTGTAATTATGTTTCCCCCCATTTTGGGATTCAAAAAAAATTTTATTGAATTTTAAAACCCCTTTTACAAAATTAAAAAAAAGGGAAAGGCTGGGAAAAAATTTTTAATTTGTAAACGTGAATAAAAATTTGGGGGAAAGATTTTTTTTGGGTCAAATATGGTTTTTTTTCTGCCCCCTTTTGGGGCCATGGTTTCCCCCTATTTTAAAAACCTCCCCCCCCAAAAAGAACCTCCAATTTTTAAAAGGGGAAAAAGGGAAACAAAGTGGGCCCCCTAACCACCAAAACCCCACTCTCGGGCACTCCTGCAGGGTTCCTTTCAGGGAAAACGTTCCCACTGCCTTCTGATACAAATTTTAAAAGGGGAAAATAACCTTTACCTAAATCAGGTTGAAACCCCAAACGTCCTAACACCCTCCCTTGTCCCCCAAACCCAACTTTCAAAAATACACTCGCCAAAAATTTGGGACAAAAAATAGGTCACCCTAAACAAAATAAATATCAGGGGGGGGCTTAAATCCAAACCCCCAAAAATTTAAAAAATAAAGGAAATTTTTTTGGACCCTTAACCCTTTAAAACCCTTTTTTTCCTTTAGAAATCAATTTTCCCGCCGGGGCCCTTTAAAAAAAAAAGGGGTAAAATTTTAAAAAAAAAAAATTTCCGGGTTTGGAAAATCAAAGAAACAAATAAACCCTTTTCCGATAAAAAGGGGTGTTGCCAGCTTTTAAAAAATTTTTGGAGTTAAAAAGACTTTTTTAAAAACTTCTTTAAACCCAAAAAGCTGGGAAATTTTTGATTATTCCCTTAAAATGTTTCTCCTGAAATTGGTTGGGCCCCCAGCTTTCCCCCAAAGGAAGACCCTTTTTTTTCGCCCAAAATTTTTTTTCCCATCAAAAGGTTTTTTAAAGAATTTCCAAAGGAAAAACTCTTTTTGGGGGGGTTTTTTTTTTCCCGAAATTTTGGAACCGGGCCTTGTTTTTTTCCAAAAAATAGGCCCCCCCCCAGGGCAATAGGGGAAAAATTTTGGGCCCCCCAACGGGAAAAAATTCGACCCGGGCACCTCCGGGAAACCAACACCTTTTCCCTAGACCCCAACCCAGGGGTTTTTTATTTTAAAAAAAACCTTTAAAAAGGTAAAAATAAAAAACCCCCTTTGGACAAAGGGGCTCCCCGAGAAGGCGAATTTTTAAAACTTTTTTTTTTTAATATTTTAAAAGGAATTTTCAAACCCCCAATTTAACCCCCTTTTTGTTTAATCCCAAATTTTGGGGGGGGGGGGATCCTAAAAAAAAAATTTTGATAAAAAAAAGTATCAAATTTGTGGCAACCAAAACCGGCCCCAAGAAAAAGGGTTGAGGGGAAAATCTGCCCCCTAAGCCAGCCCATAAAAATTAAAAAAATTTCCAAATTTACCTCCCGACTGCTCCGCTGTTAATGTTTTAAAACCAAAAACGCTTTTGGGGAAACCCTTTTGGGGTTGGAAAGGGGGAAAAAAGACCCACTTTTTTTTTGGTCGTTTATTTTTTCTTTTTAGGGTTTGGGAAAATTTCAAGAATTTTTTTGGTTTTTTACATCTTTTTAAATTTTTTTTTAACAAACTGTTTTAAACACCCCGTTTCCCTACCACATGTTTAAGGGGGTTTTTCCCCGGGGGGGGGCCCCCCCCCCTCTTTCCCCTTTTTCCCCCTTTTGGGGTTTTTTTTGGGGGGTTTTGCAAAAGGAAAAAAAGGCTCCGCCCCGGGGAAAAAACCCTTAGGGTTTTGGGGGGGAGTTGGGGGGGGGTTTAAAATTTTTTTTTTTGTTTTGGGGGGGGGAGGGGGTGGGGGTTTTTTGGGGTTTGTGGGGGGGGTTTTGTTTTTTATACAAACCCTTTTTTTGTTGGGGAATTTGACTGTTTCTCCCCCCTTTTGCTTTTTTTTTTTTTTTGGCTTATAATGGGGTTTTTTTTCAATCACCCCCCCAAAAAAAAAAACACGCCCAAACCCCCAAAAAAAAACCCCCAAAAAACCCACCACATACCTTGCCATTTCGCTAAGGGATGTCCAGAGTAGGAATCGACATTTCCAAAACAATTTGGATTTTTGGGTATTGATATCATGGTTTCCAAATAATTGTAACTTTTTCAGCCTTCTAGATTTAACCCATTCAGTAGTGTCACTACTGTTGCCAAATTTATGGGGGGAGGGTGGGGGGAAACTTCCTGAAAGGTTGGCAATTTTGAGTATAACACCAGCTGCTATGTGGCTGGAAAATAATGCTGGCAACACACTGACACTGGTCCTAACTGAACAAGCTGCATGGCATGTGAGGTGGATCACATTACTGTCCCCCTAAGCTCAGATATCCCATGAAAACAGTTATGAAGAATTACATCCGCGGCAATGTTCACGCTCCATTGACTGGCTCCTTGCTGTCGTTCACGTGTTCAATGATCCGGAAAATGTCTGCTGGATGAAGTAACAGCTTCTGGCAGATTGTGAAGGCACCAGGATGTACCAGACGCCCCACGTTTTTTGGCTTTCCCGTCTGCTTGCTGTGTACTTGGCGTTTGTTAGGGTAAACTTGGTTACAAGGTATTGTCGGATTGATGATTCTTCTTGGTCAATAGTCACATCTCTTTTGTAACTCTTTCTGATTCATACATCCAGAGCATGATTTATACAGGCCTTCTTTCGTTTCCCTACCATTCAGTGTCTTAAGAGTATTTATTTTACTTTGAGTATTCACTTTTTCCCAAAGATCTCTCTCTCTGTCTTCCTGTCTCTCTGTCTCTCTGTATCTCTCTGTCTCTGTCTCTCTCTCTCTCTCTCTCTCTCTCTCTCTCTCTCTTGAGGTTTAGGATCAAGGAAAACTAAAGAACAGGGATTCACTGGAACACAAATTGTACAAGGGCTATGAAGGACAACATGTTTGGATAGGCCTTTAAGTCTCCACATCTGTGGAAGATGCACTGCCAGTAATGTGTGTGGCAAATGACTCATACCTCAGCTCTTCAGTTTGATCCAAACATAAATCCGGCCCCAGGAACAAAAAGGTAAGGAGCAAACCTTCAGAAAACGCACATAAATAAAACATGGGAAAGATTAAGGCAGAGGAGGGTGGAGGGGAAGAATTTGCTCCTATTCATACATAATTCTTTCTGGCTGCAATGCTACTTGTTTGCTTCTGTTTCTGCATAATCCTTCCTGTCTGCAATATGACAATATTGTGCAGCAACAACAATAACAAACACACACGCACGAACACACGCACGAACGCATGCATGCACAGACACACACACACACAGACACACACACACACACACACACACACATACACACAGGCTATGATCCATATTATGTGGGAAACAAAAATATCCCAAACCAGATTAAGGACAGGATTGGGGGTTCTGGGGGGCTGGTCAATAAACGTGAATGCTGCGTTTTGTTTGTAGCAAAAATATTATGCCTGCAGGTTCTGTTTTCTGTTTCCCAGCTTGGTGCCACTGCACTTGCAATATTCCACATGTGCTTCACCATTACTAGAACGAAAACAAAAAGGTACTCCCCTCACCAGATGCTTAACAACAGTGTAAACCAATGCTATGGTCAAGCCAAGTGCTGATCTGGATCTGCGTGCATGTGTCTGAAAGAAGCATTCATTTAGAATGAGCAATAATATAGGTTAATAGCTGTGTATGTGAACAACAGTCGTTAATATGTATATCAATGAAATGAAACTGGGAATGAACAGGACATGGCAGGCCTGTGTAAGTAGACTTAAGTACATGATTTAAGTGGAAGATAAAGGTATTTAAATTAATACAGGGAAACAGGCAAAGCAGTGAAAGATAACAAAAACACACCAACCACTATTTCTATCTTTTTATTATGTGTGTGTACGCACAACACACACACACACACACACACACACACACACACACACACACACACACACACACACACATGCTTTTCTGGCAGACCCCGAGGAAGACCAGGAGACAGCCAACTGTGCAATCACGCAGCAGGAACTTTCCAGCATTCTCCAGAGTCTTGCCTCCAGTTGGAGACAGGGGCCCCTGGTGGAACATGTATGGGTATTTAGGAGAATGGTTCTGAACGTTTATGAACTGATTGACAAACTGTTTAGAGATTTAATTAGTCATCCATGTAGATCTGTGATCAATTCTGGCTTTCACTTCCTGATCGTCTCTTCTATTGCATAGATCTAGTCTATTAGTAATAGTTGTAGCTCAGCTATCTTGAATTGTTTTCTTATTTGTTTATCTATTAATTTATTTACTTACTTAAGTTCTTCCATATTCTACTTTCATTATCAAAATGGTACAACAATGTCCAGTAAAAATATTGCAGTGGAACTGCAGATCGGTAATGACTAACTTACACTATCTTATTCACCACCTTTCCACAGTCAGTTACCAAATATTAGTTTTACAGTCATTGAATGTCAGTCGAAGCAATTTGCCTAGACTGGCAAACTTTTATCATCCACCATTTCATGAAAACGTTATGAGTGATACAGAAAAGATAAAAACCGCCATATACATTCGTGAAAAATTGGAGTATAGTTCATGTAAATCACCAGCACCATCTTCTGTATTGAATCTATATTCCTGTGCAGCAAATGTAAAAGTCAATAATCATATCATCATAAAGTCTTTTAAAATAATTTGGAAAAAAATTTTTAATGAAAAAACCGGGCACCTTTCGATTAATCATATTTTTTGAAGAAAATTTTAAATTAAAAAAACAAAAATTAAAAAAATGGGGTTTTCCGGAACCCAAAGGGTCCAAATTTTAAAATTTTTTATGTTGGATTCGCACAAACAAAAAAAAAAAAAAACCACAACCCACTCCCTTTTTGGGATAAGGGCAGCACCAAATTCAATCCCAGCAAAAATTTTAATTTCTAAAACTTTTGGGGAGAAACCCTGGGTGGAAAGAGGTATTTGGGAAAAATTTGGTTTTCCCCTTTATGTTGTTGAAATGTTTAAAGGTTTAAAATTTAAAGAGTTTGTAATCTTCTTTTTCCTTCCCTACTTTTTAAAAAACATCAAGAAAGGTGAGATTTAAATTTTTTTTTTTTGAACTATTAAACCCCCCCAAATTAAAGGTTTTTCCCTTTTAAAAATTTCTTTAAAAATGGGAAAAAGGGAAAAAAATACCTCGAGTGGAAAATTTCCTTTTTTTCCCCCCTTTTCAATAAAGGAAAAAATTTTTTAAACGTTTTAAAAAGTATAACTTTTTGCCAATGGCAAACTTTTACATCCCCCCAAAAAAAGGTATGGGAAAAAAAATTTTAAAACCCGAAAAAACCTTTTTTTTGTGAAAAATAAAAAAATTTCCGAAATAAAGGAAATTTTCGTAAGGGAATTTATACCGGTTGATTTTTTAAAATTTTAAATTTAACCATAAATTTTTTTTAAATACCCCAAATTTTCCAAAAAAGGAAAATTGATTGGGCCCACATTTTAAAATAAAAAGGGGATAGTTTTGGCTTTTAAGTTTCCCCCTTTTAAAAACGAATTTCAATCCTTTTCGAATAAAAAAACTTTTAAAAATTTTGGGGCAGAAAAAAAATTTTTAACCAAAGGGGGAAATTAATTTTTTCCCCTTTAAACCCCCCAAAGGAAAAGGGGTTAAATTTCCCCCAAAAAAAATTCAGTAAAAAATTAAATTAAAATTAATTTTTACAAAGGCCTTCCCTAAAATTTTTTTATTAAAAAATTTTTAATTTTTGGGGTTAGGGGAAATTTGTGAAAATTGTTTTGGGGATGGTTTTAAAGAGGGCCCAAAGGAAAAAAAAAAACCCAAAAGAAATTTAATTTTTTCCCAAAAAAGGGAATATAAAAAAAAACCCCTTAAAAATTTAATTTATTTTTGGATTTTTAAATTTCCCCAAAAAAAACCAACCGGTTTTTTTTTAAAAAGGGTTTTGACCACAATTTTATCTTTTTGAAAAAATTTAAACTCATTTTTAAAAAAAACCCGGGCCAAGGAAAATTCTTGGAATTTTTTACTCAAAAAATTAAGTGGAAAATAGTTTTTATTAAAATTTTTGGCCCAACTGGCAAAAATTTTAAACTTCTTAAAAAGTTTCCTTAGAAAAAAACAACCAAATTGGGAAAAATTATTATTTAAAAAAGGGCCCCCCCGGGGGCCCCCTTATTTTCCCTTTCTTTCAATTTTCTATCCCCAAAAATTTTTTCCCCCAATTTTTTTGAAAATCCTGAGTCTTGTTTTGGGGGAAAGGATTTTCGATTAAAAAGGGCCCAAAAACCAGAAAAATTTTAAAAAAGGTAATAAAAAGGAAGTTGGGGGTTTTCTTTTTAAAGAAATCCATTTCCCCGGGGGAAAAAAATTGTTTTTTAAAATTTTAAAACCAAATTTCACCAATTTTGAAAAAGGGAAGGGCCAGAAAAAAAAGGCTGAAATTTAATTCCTTTCCCAAAAAAAACTAATCAGCTTAAAATTATCAATTAAATTTAAAAAATTTTTCCCTTTTTAAATTAAAACTTAAAAAAAAATTGGGCAAAATTTTCTTAAAAAGTCCTGCCCCCTTTTCCCCCTTGGGAAACAAAGCTTTTTTTGGGACAAAATTATTTTTAAGGGCTAAAAATTTCTTCCCAAAACCCGGTTTTAGAAAAAAAACATTTAAAATTTCTTTTGAATCATCCTCAAAATCCATATGGAATGGGTTTCTTTTTAAATAAAGGGGGCCTTGCGGGGCAAAATTTCCCAAATCAAAAAGTGGAACAACGTTAAAAGGGGAAAAAATAAATCTAATTATTTAAAAAGGAGCAAGCTATAGTGTTCACTTAATATTCCCTTTCCCCCCCTTTTTAAAAACAAATTAACCCAAATTTTGTGTTTTACCCCCTAAACCGGTTTTTTAAAGTTTAAAAATTTCTTTTTTTGTAAAAAAAGGGAAAAATTAAATTCTTTGTAAAAAGGCATTTAAAAACACTTTTTAAATTTTAAAAAGGGCCCCCTTTTTAAAATTTCTTGGGGGGCCCCCCTTTCAAATTATTTTTTTTAAAAGAAAAGACCCCCCCCCACCTGGTTTAAATCTATATTTCCGAGAAAAAAAATGCTTGTAAATTGGACCCCTTCCAAAGTTACTTGCCTTCCCTAATGCTACAAAACCCTTTTTGTGGGATTCTAAATGGGTTTTTCCCCCCTGCTTTGCCCCTTTTTGGGCCTTTTCCCTTTAAATGGCTTGTAACAAAGAAAGGGATAGATTTGGGGAAACTTTTTTTTTTTTAATAAAAATTTCGCCCGGTTGGAAAAAAAAAATCGTTTTAAAAAAATTTGTTACCCCTTTTAGGGAAAAACAGTTTAAACAAAAGTTTTCGGGAAAAGACGGAAAAAAATTAAACGGGTTTTTGGGGGGAAAGTTACCCAATGTATGTTTTTTTAAAAATTTTTCATTTTTAAAAAGCCATTTTTTTTACCCTTTTTACGGGTTTTAAACTAAAATTTTTCGGAAACCAAATTTACTTTGGGAAAAATTTTTTTTGGGGAGAAAAATTACCAAATAATTTATTTTTGTTGTAATTTAAAAAATTTTTTTTTAAAGTTTTGGTTTAAGGGAAAATTTTTTTTAAAATTTTTTGGGCATTTTGGTTTAAAAAATAAATTATTTTTTTTTTTAAAATTTTTTTAAATTGAATTTTGCCCGTTTTTTTTTTTTTGTTTTTTTTTTTTTCCCTTAAAAAAAAAAAGGAAAAAAGAAACAAAAGAAAACCCCAACCACACACCCACCCCAACACACACCCCCACCCCAACCCCACACACACACACCAACACACACACAACACACACACACACACCACACACCCCACCCCTTTTCCCCCTTTCTCTCTCTCTCCCCCTCTCTCTTCTCTCTCTCTTCCCCTTCTCTCTCCTCTCCCTCTCTTCCTCTCTCTCTCTCTCTCTTTCTCTCGGTTTTTTTGAAAGGTACAAAAATTTAAAAAAACCTTTCAACAAATCACCCAATGAGGGGTTTTTTAAACCCCCCAACCCATCGTTTCATAGCACACTCAGCTCCTGCTGGGCATGGCATCAATGAAATTTAACAGAAACAACTTTGGCCTGGAAAAAAATCCCCTCCCCCTCCACATCCCCACTTCTTTGCTTTGATCCGACTACCTGCAAAAACTTCTTAGCGGGACTTTTGGATCGCCTTGAAGATTTTAGAAGGCCAGAAATCTGCAGTCTAAATAAAAAACGGGAGGCTTTTCACGGGGAAAGGCTGTCAGGTGAAAGTTTGGCTTGCTGCAACACTGATTAATGTGCAGGGGCCCACACAACACACACCCACACACACCCAACACACACAAACACAACACACACAACCACACACCACACAGAGGAAAGATTGTATACCTTAAACACTGTTACACAGGCTGGGGGCATTTAATACATTTATCTAAAAAACATACTAAAACTTTTGCTTTTATTATCTTTGTGTAGGTGTGCAGGTGAAACATTGGCAAAAAAGAGGGAAAGCGGGGAAAAGCATTCCCTGTTATTATTTTTTACCTTAATTTGTGCTACGTTTTATTTAAGCTCTTTGGGTCAATAGTCATGTTTTTAAAATGAACTACTTTTTTTATATTAAAATTCAAATTTAATGCACATGTGCATCCCGGTTTGTGTATGTGGGGTTTACTTTACACGCACATGCACCATATGCACACATTTTTAAAATTTCCCCCACAGGGTAGAGTCCAGCAGCCAAAGTCAGTTTCCCCGGGACACCCCTCCTTTTTTAGACTGCAGAAAAGGGCCCCTGTCTTTAACAAATCTTCAAGGCATCAAAAAGATAAATTCGCCCGGGAAGACTTATAGACAGGCCAGTATCTGCGGGTCATGAACAGGAGGCTGTCCACAGGGAAACTGATTTTGGCTTGCTGTGACCTACCACGTGGGGAATTTAAAAAATGGTGCAAAAAGCGTGCTTGTGCGTTTTATTTTAAAAACACATACACAGGGCGTAAAGCAAAAGTGCATCATTAGATTTTTAAATTATAAAAAGAAAGTTCTTTTTAAAAATCAGGGGACATTGACAAAGATGACTTACTACACAGTAGCAAATTTAAAGGGTTTTAAAAATTTAACAACAGGGAATTTTAAAACCCAGCCACCCTCTTATGCCCAGTGAACTTTTCCCCCTACACAAGACAGTAAAAGTATACTGCTTTAGCTTTTTTTTTTAGATAAATGTGTTCATCCCCAACAACAGCCGTTTTGGGACGTGGGGAGATTTAAAAACCCTTTCCCCACTGTGTGTGTGTGTGTGTTGTGTTGTGTGGTGTGTGCGTGCTTTGTGTGCGGGTGTTTTTTGTGTGCCCGCGCACAGGGTAATGGGGGTTGCGCAAGAAAACTCGCACCTGACACCCATTTTTCCCTTTGTGGACAGCCCCCTGTTTTATTTAGACTGCAGATCCCGGCCCCTGTCTATAAGTCTTCAAGGCGATAAATTTTGCCCCTATGATTTTTGCGGGTATGGAATGATGGGCAAGACGGGGGGGAATGTGGGGGGAGGGGCTTTTATCCGGCAAATTTTTGGCGTTTATTTTGGGCTTTAAAGCCTTGCAAAAGCGGGGGCTGGTGTGCTATGATCGATAGGGGGAAGGCTCATAAATTTTCCATTGGGCGATTATTTGAAGGCTATTTAGGATTTTTGGGATACCTCCCGGGGTTTTGGTGGGGTTTTGTGTGTGTGTGTGTGTTTGGGTGTGTGAGAGGAGAGAGAGAGGAGGGGAGGGGAGGGGAGGAGAGAGGGGAAGACGGGACAGAGGGGAAAGACAGACAGAGAGAGAGGAGAGTTGCTGGGGGTTTTTTTGTTTAAAAAAACCCCTTTTCCATCCTTTTTGATTGTTCCCTTTTTTTTTTAAATTTTTTCCCAATTTTTTTATCATTCCTAAAAATAAATTTATTTAACCGGTTTTTTACTTCCTTCTTTCATAAAATTTAAAAGGGGATTACTTAAAACACCCTTCTTGTCCGGGGTTTTCCCCCATTTCATTTCATTGACAAAACCTATTAATTAATTATTTTGGGCACACAGAGAACAGTTATTTATTGCTCTTCTAAATGACTGCTTTTTTTAAAGATGCTCATGCATGCAGATTCAAACCACATTTTTTTGGGCCCCAAAAAAATTTTGGTTTTGCTTTTGTTAAGTTCTTGGGGGGATTACCATTTTTTTTCCCATACCAGAAATGGCAAAGCATTGTGGAATTTTTTCATTGCAGGGAAACTGTAAAAAAAGGAAATAGTCTCGGGCCCTAATTTTTTTTTGCTGCAAAAAAAACCCACACTTCCCCAATTTTTAAACCACCCCCCAAAATACCCTTCACCCTTTTTCCTTTTAATCTGGTTTTTTTTTTTCCAAATTCCAGTGTATTATGGATCATAGCCTCTCTGTCTCTCGTCTAAACTGCCCTCTCTCTCTGTCCCCCCTGTCTCTCTCTGTGTCTCTCTGTGTATGTGTGTGCACATGCGACGCATGTTGTGTTTTTGTTTTCGGGTTGTTGCCCAATTTGATATAAGGAAAGGAACAAGCAAGTAACATTTATTAAAAGGGGAAATTATGTATGAATGGGAAATTTCCTCCCCTTTTGCCCCTTTTTTCCATTTTCCCAAAACCCCCTTTGTTTCACTATTTGTTTTCTGAAGGTTTTGTCCTAGGGCCCTTTGTGTCCCTAGAGGGGATTTAGGGTTTGCATCAAATTGAAGAGCTGCATTTATACCCTACTGCACACCCCATTTTGGCAGGGGTATTCTCTTCAAATTTGCTTTTCTTTATAGCCTCAGTGCATCATTTAAGACTATGTGGGGAGTGAAATAATTCACATGACGAGGAAGGGAAAACCCAGATTTAAAAATATGCCTTTTGACCAATTTAAGAGCTCCCCGACTTCAGTGACCCAAAAAGCAAACTAAAGTGGAATCCCTCACACGAACATCAGGAAAATGGCCCAAAAACGGTCCTACAGGGAAAAGTACAAGGGGGGAGATAAAGAGGCGATGGAAAAAAATGATAGGGGAAAACAAAAGCTAGAGGAAAGGGGCTGGCCCTTTAATGGAAAAAAGCAGAGGACCCCTTGAGAGTGGGAAAAACTGGGTTTCAAAAACCCCCTTTTTGGAGCCTTCAAGGACTACCGGGGTACGAAGGGAAGGAAGGATTTTCCCGAGTAAAAAAATAATGTTCAAAACTTTTGGGGAGAGGGAGGGGGAAAAGAGAATCCCGTTTTTGGGGAAAAAAAAAGACTTTTTAAAAGTTTAAAATAATACCTTAAGGGAATTTACAGTTTTTTAAAAGGAAGAATGACTGGGGTCAGTTTTTCTTTTGTAATGAAAAGAAAGAGTTTCAAAGAGATGTGACTATAACCCAGAGAATCATCCATCCTACTAAAGCCTTTTTCACCAGGTTTACCCGAAAAAAACGAAAAAAACCAAAACCCGGGGAAACAGGGCCAGAAAGTAAAACCAAGTGAGGACTGGTACATCCTGGGGCCCTTTACATCTGCCCCGAAGCTGGGGTTTAAAGCATCCCCAACATTTTCCCCAACAGTGAAAAACGTGAACGACAAACAAGGGGCCCGTCAAAGGAGCGTGAACATTGCCACAGATGTAATTCTTTAAATGTTTTCATGGGGTACTAAGCTTGGGGGGCAGTAGTGTAATCCACCTCACATTTCCAAGCAGGGTTGTTTAGTTTTTTGGGCAGTGTCGTTTTCCCTAATTTTTTACCCCTTTTAAGTGGTGGTTTTGGGGTTTAAAACACAAACATTGCAACCCCGTCAGGAAAATTTTCCCCCCCGGGTAAATTGGGGGAAAGTCTTCTTAAAAAGTCGTCCCGTTAAATCCCAGAAAATTTTCGAAAAAATGACCTTTATCTGGAAAAATGCATCAATACAGAAAAAATCCCTATTGCTTTGTTTCAGTTTGTTCCTATTCTGCATGCCCCCTTGCAAAATGGCCCAAAGGGGTGTTCGAACAGATTTGTTCTTTGGAAAAGCCATGTTAAAGGGAAATGATTTTGGGTTTTGCAGACAAACAAACCCTTCCCGACAGTGCCCCATTACTCTCTGCCAGGTTTAAAAATGATAATGTCTTTTATTAAATCTCTGGGAATTTTTGGGTCAAAATGGAGTACAAACACTTTCCCGTTTGGACAAAGGGTTTTTTCAAGTGTTGCTACTGGGCCCGTGTGGCTTTTTGTCCTAACACAGCTAGTGTGTGTTTTTCTTTCTTTAAAAGTGAGGGGAAATAGGTCTTTGCATGGAACTTTGTGTATTTCATATTCACCTCAGTGTTGGCTGTCCCTTTTATCTTTTATTGCTGTAGGCTTTAGTAGGGAAATTGAATGCATAGCGTGCATGTACAACAAGTTTAAAGAAAAACCCTGAGCACATTCATGCACATGTCCATATAAACCAACACACACCAAACACCCTTTTACTATCAAAAAAAATTTTTAAGAAGTTTGTTAAACCCTTGGCAAAAATCAAGCTAAAATTTATTCGATTGGGTACAGACCCAAAAAGGGTTCTGTCCCCTTCCCCCCTCCAAATCTTTACCCCTTTCAAGATTGATTTTGGGGATTCAGGGGGTTTTCAGTATTTGTATTGACCAATGTGAAAAAGTAGATATAATATGGGGTGAAGGGGTAAAGTCCGGGTTTTGTGTGTACCCCGCATTGTTTGTATGTGTGGGTATATTTATGTTTTTTATGTAAGTAGTAAATGTATGTGTGTGTGGGGTGTGCATGCGCGCCTCTGTGGGGAGTGTGTGGGGGGTGCCCCATATGCACAATACCACTGTAGGTGGGTCTGTATGTTTTGGTTGTAAACCCCAAATCCATCGTGTGTGTGTGTGTGTGGTGTGTGTGTGGTGTTGGGGGTGTGTGTGTGTGTGTGTGGGTTGTATGTGTGTGTGTGTGTAAAAAGTACCCCAACCCCCACGTGTTTGGGGTGTGGGGTGTTTTTTGTGCGTGCACACAAGGGGCACAGTGTAATCATGTTTTCAGCAAACCAAACTCTCACCCGACAGCCCGATTCCTGGTTTAACGCCTCCTGTTTTTATTTAGAAATGCAGATACTGGCCGTTTTAAATTTTCAAAGGGGATCAAAGCTGCATGAATTTTTTGCAAAAGGAAATGGGGCGATAGCATTGGGGCATGGGGTTTTGGAGAGGAGGGGATTTTTTCCATCAAAAAGTTGCGCTATATTGCATTATGCCATGCACAGCAGGGGCTGAGGGTTAAAGAACGATAGGGGGAGGCTTATAAACTCTCATTTGGGGTGTTAGTTGAAGGTTTTTTACTTCTTGATTTTCTGCACAAGAGAGAGAGGAAAAAAGAGAGAGAGGGGAGAGAGAAAAAGAGAGAGGGGAGAGAGAGAGGGGGGAGAGAGAGAGGGGAGAGAGGGGAGATGATTTTTTTTTACCCTTTTTTTCAGCGCTTTTCATGAAGTCTTTTTCAGCAGGTAAAAGGTGTGTAAAAACGCACTGAGCAGTAATGGGGTTTCAGATGAGGTATAAGGGGGGAAATATTTTACATAGTTTTCCCAGGAGGGAGTTGTATGGGACTTTTTCCCAATTTTTTTTTAAAAGAATAAAAAAATTGACATGGACAAGAAAGAAAAAACCAAGTTAAGCAACATTTACCAGCTTAGTTTTAAACAAAAGAAACACAAATGCATCCCCCTTTAACCCCCACACACCCCACACCACACAACCCACACACACACACACAACACACCCCACACACACACAACACACAACACAACCCCACACCACACAAAACACACACATAGCAAAAACCCCTCTCCATTCCTATCATACTTTCTTTTCCTTTCCCCTTTCCCGTCCCCTTAACTCTATTTTCGGCACCTCTTTCTTCTTTACATCCCAATTTCCCCCTATTTGGGGCCATTAATTTACTGTTTTCTGACGCCTTTAACCCTCATTGTTGTGCCTTGTAAGGAATTTCATGTTTTGATCAAAATGAAAATGTCGAGGGATGGATGGGTTGGCACTCACTGGTATTGCTTGCGGTTTATCTGGGGAGGGTGTGCAGATTTTAAGGCCATGCAAACATGTTGCCTTTTTTCACACAGTATACATTTTTGGGAAAACCTTTTTTCTAAGTCCCTCAATGTTCCCTCAATCCTTAAACAATGCCCCAAAAACCAAGGGGGTTATTTATTTTTCCCCCTTTTTTACCCAGGGGTAATGGAATAAGCATTTTGTGCTTTTTTTTTCTTTTATCCCCCGTGTGTAGGGGGGTTTTTTAAATTCTTTTCATTTTGTTCCCACCGGCACACAATGGGGCCCACTTTAAAGAAAAGCCAAAAAAGGGTTTAATGGGGTGCCAAGATTTCTGCGTGCATGGGTTTTGGGACACAGGGCCTCAGTTTTTGTCTCATCGAAAAGGGTTTTGGGGAGAGGGGAGTCGCACTGATGTTAACTCCATGGGGGGGAAAAATTCCCCCCGAATGGGAATCGAAAACCGGGGCCCTAAATGGCGAGTGCAATTTTTTAAACCCCTAGGCTACCTTTCCCCCCGAGAGAGATGGATTGGGGTAGGGGGAGAGAGAGAGAGAGGGAGAGAGAGAGAGGGGAGAGAAGAGAGAGAGATGAGGGATGGAGAAGAGAAAGAATTGTGTGTCAGTGATGCTTTTTTGTGTGAGATGGGTTTTAGACAGACAAAGAGATGTAAGAGTGTTTAGATTTTTATTTTGTGTGGTTAAAAAAAAAATATTTTTAACCCCCCAGTCTGCAGGGAAACCACAGGGGAAAAAAGACCAGGGGCAACCCCAAAAATGATTTCCCAAAACACCCACACATCAGCAGAAAACGGGGGGTTTGGTACATCCTGGGGCTTTCCCCCCATCTTTCCAGAATTGTTACATCCCCCCAAAAGGGTCAGACATTTCTTGCATCCCGTGAAACAAGGGGATTGACTGCTAGAAGCAGAGTCAATGGAGGGATGAAAATGGGCCCCAGATGTAATTTTCCCATTTAAAAGTTTTCATTTTAAAGCCAAGCTTGGGGGGGAGGGGGGGGGGGGTGGGACTGTTGTGTGTAGTACCCATGCCATTTACCTCTTCCCAAAGCCCCCCGTGGCATTGGGCCAAACATGGTTTTTTGTTGGGGGTGTGGGGGGCAGGCCCCCCCGGGGGGGTTGGTTTACAAGGAAAAGGGGTTTTCACTCTTTCAGGGAAATTTACCCTCATGTTTAAATTTTCCCCAGTCTTCATAAAAAAAACCTTTGGGGTTTATCCAGAAGGGGAAAAGTTACCCTTACTGGAAAACCAAGTTTTCAAAACAAAAAATCCAAACGCTTTGGAAATGTTGATTCATATTGTGAAACCTTGGGGGGGGAAATAGCAAGGCAGGGTTTAATCAGGTCCCTTTTTGGCCAGCCATCTCCGTTACTATCAAAGCCTTCTTCCCTTTTTCCATTCCCCCTGAAACCTTCCCTTCACCTCTTTCTTCTTCCCCCCTTGATTTGGGTTTTCTTTTTTGCCATTTTTTTATTTTTTTGAGGGTTTTTTTCCATTTTTTTGTGTGCCCGTAAGGAAAAGTAGTTTGCATTAAGTGAAGAGTTGAGGGAAGGTGGATTGTCACCCACTGGCATTGCTTGCAGGTCATTGGGGAGATGTGGAGATTTCAAGGTCTAAAACAAACATGTTTCCTTTTTTTCACCCCGGGGTAGCAGTTTTGGGAAAAGTTTTTTCCCGATGTCAAGGGTTTGGGCGGGCCTTATGGGCCCAGAACTGAAGGGCAAGGGAGCAAGAAGAGAGAGAGGGGGAGAAGAAAAGGGGAGAGAGAGAAGGGGAGAGAGAGAGGAGAGAGAGAGAGAGAGAAAAGAGAGGGGAGGGGGAGGGCAGAGACAAAAGGAGAGAGAGAGAAGAGAGAGAGGGAAGGGGAGAAGGGGAAAAAAGAAAAATGAACATGTTCATTGTGCTTTGTGTTCAGTAACAAAGAGATGTAAAAATGTTGAACCTATATTTTTTTTTGTAAAAAACCAACTTTTTCCACCCTCCCGTCCCGCAGCAAAAACACAGAGAAAACAGGGCCAACAGCCCCAAACTGATATCCCCCCAAAACCCCAAAAACACAAAAAGGGGGAGGGTTTTGGGACATTTTTGTGCTTCCCATCGCCAGAATCTGTTTCAACCCCGCACTCAGAAAATTCTGATCCGTGAGCGGTGATTGGACTGCTAGAAAACGAGGCAATGGAGCGTGAAAATCCCCCCCGATGTAATTTTTCCCCCCCTAACGATTTTCCCTTTTTAGTGCCAGAGGGTTAGGGGGGGGGGCCCGTTGTGTGGTATGCTCCATCCATTTACCTGTTCCCAAAGACCCTCATGGCATTTCCATCATGGTTTTTTGTGCGGGGCAGTTTCAATTTAAAAAAAACCTGGGGTTTATCTAGAAGGTGAAAAGTTACCTTTTTCTGGAAACCCAAATTTTCAATACAGAAATATCCAAAAATGCTTTGGAAATGTTGATTTTATGGTTGTGGAAACCTGTGGGAAGAAAGCAAAGGCATGTTGGGTTCAGGTCCTTTGGGTGGCCCCCCTATCTCCCCTTTCTAAACAATTTCCCTTTTTCCTCTCCATTCCCCCCTGAGCTTCTCCTCTCGCCTTTACTTCTTCCCCTTGATGGGTTTTCCTTTGTGCCATTTTTATTTTTTGAGGTTTTTTTTCCTCTTTTTTTGGGGCCCGTAAGGAATGTAAGGCATCTAAGTGAAAATGTCGAGGCATGGATTTGGGTTGTCACCCATGTCATTGCTTGAGGTCATCTTTGGGGAGGGGTTTTTTTGGAGTTTTAAGGCCTATACAAAAAAAGTTGCCTTTTATACCCCCGGGTACCCTTGGCACAGTTTTGGGTTTTTAGTGATCAATGTTGGCGGTTTCCTTTGCTGTCCCAGAATGGGAAAACAAGAGGGGGAAGAGAGAGAGAAGGGAGAGGAGAGAGAAAGAGACATAGACCGAGAGAGGAGAGAGAGGGGAGAGAGAGAGAGAGAAAACGAACCCCGTGTTTTGATGCCCCCATGTTTGAGAGGTGTTTAGCCCAAAAAAACAGATTTTAAGAATGTTGAGATTTCCCATAAAATTTTTTTGTAAAATAAACTATTTCCACCTTACCCCGTCTTTCAGCAAAAACACCAAAAAAAAAACAGACCAGGGCAGCCCCAAAAATAAAAAATCCCAAAAACCCCACACACACAAACAAAACAGCAGGAAAACAGAGGGTTGGGGGACTGCTGCTTTCCCATCTCCAGAATCTGTTTACATCACCCCCCCCCGCTTAAAACATTTCCCTTGCATCAGTGAGCAGGTGTTTATTGTGCTAGAAGCAGGGCCCAAAGGGTCGTGAAAATGGCCCCGCAGATGCAATTTTTTCCCCCTGTTTTTTTTCCTTGGGGGGGGTTTTTGCCCCCTTCCCCCCCGTTCCCCCCCTTTCCCCCCCCCCGGTGGGCCCCCCCCCCCCCGGTTTTTTTCCCCCGGGGGCTTCCCTGGGGGCCCCCCTTTCCCCCCCTCCCCCTTTTTCCCCCTTTTCCTGGGGTCGGGGCCCCCCCCCCCCTTTTCCCCGGGCCCTTTTCCCCCCCTTCCCCTTCCCAAGGCGGCCCCCCCCTTCCCTCCCCCCCCCCCCTTTTTCCCGGCCCCTTTTTGGCCCCCCCCCCTCCCCCTTCGCCGTCCCCCCCCCCCCCTCCCCCCCCCCTTCCCCCCTTTTTCCCCCCCCCCCCCCCCTTATTTTCTCCCCCCTTTTGGCCCCCCGGTTTTTCCGGGTTTTCCCCCCCCCTTTTTTGTGGCCCTGGGGTTTTAATTCCCCTTTGTGGTTAGGCCCCCCCCCTTTTTTCCCCCACTGGTTTCATTTTTTGCCCGGCCTTGGGGGGTTTTGGGGTTTGGGGTTTTCAAAATTTGGGCCTTTTACCCCAATTTTTTCCCCGTTGGGCCATTTGGGTTTTTGGGTGGGGTCCTTAGCGGGGCCCCCAAACCCGGAAAAGGGACCCAAAAAGAAAAGGAAGGAAAAGGGGGAAAGAAAGGGAAAAAAAACGGACCAGGAAAAAAAGGGGAAAAAAAAAAGGGGGAAAAAGAACATGGGCCTTTTCTTTCAAAAGGAAACATGTTTAAATGGGTTTTTGGCCCGCCAGATTAAAATGTTTTGGTCCTTTTTAATTTTTAAACCCCCCCCCCCCCCCCAACTTTTCCCCTTTCCCGGGGTTTTTTCAGGGGAAAAAACCCAAAGGAAACAATCCCAAAGTAAAACATAAAATTTCCCCCCACCCAAAACCCAAACATCGGGGAAAAGGGAGGTTTGGGATTTTCTCCTTTGTCCCATTTGTGTTTTTGGGGTTTTTTGTCCACTTTTTTTTTCCTGAAAGGAAGTTTTTTTGAAATCAAATGGGTGGCAGGAGGTTTGTCCCACTGGCAGGGGGGGAAATTTGGAGAGGAATTTAAGGGGGGAAAAAAAAAGGGGGTTTTATCCCCTTAAAACAGGGAAGGTTTGATTGTAAAGGGGCCCCCCAGCGCCCAAAAACGAAGAAAAGGGGAAAGAGGGAAGAGGAGGGAAAGAGGGAGGAGAGAGGAGAGAGGGAGAGGAAGAGAGAGAGAGAGAGAGAAAGAGAGAGGAGAGAGAGAGGGGAAGGAGAAAACAACATGTGTCAGGTGCTTTTGTGGGTGGGAGTTCAGACAGACAAAGAGAGTAAGAGTGTTGAGATCCTATATTATTTTGAAAACCCCCCCCCCCCCCCCCCCCCCCCCCCCTATTTCCCCCCTCGTCTGCAGCAAACACCAGAGAAACACCCAGACGCCTAAAAAAATATCCCAACACACACACACACACAAAACACAGCAAAAGCGGAGGTTTTGGGTACTTTTGCTGCTTCCACTCTGCCAAAATTTGTTAATCCCCAACAGCTCAGACATTTTTTGCACATGAGCAGGTAAATTGATGCTAAAGCAGAGTCAATGGACATAAAAATGGCCACAGAGAAATTTTCCATAACGGTTTATTTAATGCCAGAGCTTAGGGGGGAGGGGGGGGGGGTGATGTTGTTGTTTATCTACCAGCCTTTTATTTCTTTCAAGACCCCAGTTTCATTGCACTGGTTTTTTGTGCGGGGTTTGCAGTGGGGTGACGAAGGTTTGACCCTTTCAGGAATTGACCCTCTGATAATTTTGACAGTTTTCATAAAAAAACCCGGGTTAGTCTAGAATGGGAAAATTTCCCCTTTATCTGGAAACAAGTATAAATCAAAAAAATCCAAATTTGCTTTGGAAAATGTTGATTCTGGTCGTAATCCGGGGCAAGATCAAAACTTTTTAAATCAGGTCCTTTGGGGGCCAGCCTATCCCCATTACTACCCCAATGCGTCTTCCTTCCCCTTTCCCCCATAACCTCTCCTCATCGCCTCCTTTTTTCCTCCACCTTGACGTTTCCTTTGTGCCTTTGTGTTTTCTGGGGTTTTTCCCCATTTTTTTTGTGTGCCTAAAAGGGAAATGTAAGTTTGCATAAAAAGGAAGATTGGGGCATGGATGGTTTGCACTACTGGCATTGCTTGCAGGTCATTGGTGATGTGGAGATTCAAGCCTATAAAAAATTTGCCTTTTATCACCCATGTAAAACAGTTGGCAAGTTTGTCTGGTGATCAATGTGGTCGGCCCTTAGCTGTCCCAGAATAAAAGACAAGGGGAGAAAAGAGAGAGGAGAGAGAGAAAGAGGAGAGAGAGAGAGAGAGAGGAGAGAGAGAGAGAGAGGAGAAGAGGGGAGAGAAAAGCCAAATGGGTGGTATGGATGCTTTGTGTGGGGAGATGGAGTTCGCAGAAAAAGGATGTGGGGGTTTTTGAGATCTTATTTTTTTGAAACCACCCCCCCCCCCCCCCAACTATTTCCACCTCGCTGCAGCAAACACAAAAAAGAAACACACCAGACAGCCTCAAACATATTCCAAAACAACAAACATCAGCAAAAGCGGAGGTTTGGACATCCTGCTGCTTCCAAATTTGCCAAAAATCTGTTACATCACCAACAGTCAGAATTTCTGCATCAGGGGAGCAGGTGATTGACTCTAGAAGCAGAGTCAATGGAGCATAAAAAGGGCCCACAGTGTTTTTCCATAACGGTTTTCTTTAATCCAGAGCTTAGGGGGGGGGTTTTGGGGGTGGTGACTTGTGTGATATGCTACACATCCATTTCCCTGTTAATGACCCTATGTCATTGCCATTTTGGGTTTTTTTGTGCTGTGTTGAGCGGTTGACAGACGAGGTTTGCACTCTTTGGGAAATTTTGACCTCAGATAATTTTACAGTTTCTAAAAAATCCGGTTGAGTCTGAAGGTGAAAAGTTTCCCTTTATCGGGAAAACCAAAGTTATCAATACAAAAATACCCCAATGTTTTGGAAAGTTGTTTTCAGGGTTGTGAACCCTGGGGAAGATAGCAAGGCAGTTGAATCAGGTCCTTTGCTGGCCAGCCTTTCTCCGTTACTATCAATGCTGTTTTCCTTCTCCATTCCCCCATGAGCTCTCTCCTCATCACCTTTATCTTCTTCCACCCTTGATCTGTTCTTTGTGCCATTTGTATTTTCTGAGGTTTTTGTCCATCTTTTTTGTGTGCCTGTAAGGAATGTATGTTTGCATCTAAGTGAAGAGTTGAGGCATGGATGGATTGTCACTCACTGGCATTGCTTGCAGGTCATCTGGGTAGATGTGGAGATTTCAAGGCCTATATAAACATGTTGCCTTTTATCACCCATGTGTAACAGTTGGCACAGTTTGTCTGAGTGATCAATGTTGGTCGGTCCTTAGCTGTCCCAGAACTGAAGACAAGGGAGCAAGCGAGAGAGAGAGAGAGAGAGACAGAGAGAGAGAGAGAGAGAGAGAGATGAGAGGAGAGAGAGAAGAGAGGAGTAGAGAGAGAGAGAGAGAGAAAACGACCCTGTGTCTTTGATGCTTTATGTTTGAGATGGTGTTCAGCCAAACAAACAGATGTAAGAATGTTGAGATCCTATATTATTTTGTAGAATAACATATTTCCACCTTCAGTCTGCAGCAAACACACAGAGAAACCGACCAGACAGCCCCAAACATAATATCCCAACACACACACACACAAACATCAGCAGAAAGCAGAGGCTTGGTACATCCTGCTGCTTCCACATCTGCCAGAATCTGTTACATCACCCAACAGCTCAAACATTTCATGCATCAGTGAGCAGGTGATTGACTGCTAGAAGCAGTCAATGGAGCGTGAAAATGGCTGCAGATGTAATTTTCCACAATGATTTTCATTTAATGCCAGAGCTTAGGGGGGTGACTGTTGTGTGATATGCTACACTTGCCATTTACCTTGTTCAATTACCATCAGTGTGGTTGCCATCATGGTTTTTTGTGCTGCGTGGCAGCTGGTGTGACAGACTGGGGTTTGCACCCTTTCAGAAACTGACCCTCATGATAATTTTGACAGTCTTCTTTAAAAATCCTGGGTTGAATCTAGAATGGTGAAAAAGTTACCTTTATCTGGAAACCATGTTACCAATACAGAAATATCAAAATTGCTTTGGAAATGTTGATTCATGGTCTTTGAATCCTGTGGCAAGATGGCAAGGCATGTTAAATCAGGTCCTTTGCTGGCCAGCCTATCTCCATTACTATCAATGCTGTCTTCCTTCTCCATTCCCCCATTAACTCTCTCCTCATCACCTCTTTCTTCCTCCACCCTTGATCTGTTCTCCTTTGTGCCATTTGTGTATTCTGAAGGTTTTGTCCCACCTTTTTTGTGTGCATGTAAGGAATGTGTGTTTGCATCAAAGTGAAGAGTTGAGCCATGGATGGATTGTCACCCACTGTCATTGCTTGCAGGTCATCTGGGTAGATGTGGAGATTTCAAGGCCTATATAAACATGTTGCCTTTTATCACCCATGTGTAGCAGTTGGCACAGTTTGTCTGAGTGATCAATGTTGGTTGGTCCTTAGTATCCCAGAACTGAAGACAAGGGAGCAAGCGAGAGAGAGAGAGAGAGAGAGAGAGAGAGAGAGACAGAGAGAGACAGAGAGAGACAGAGAACGAACATGTGTCATTGATGCTTTGTGTGTGAGATGGAGTTCAGCCAGACAAAGAGATGTAAGAGTGTTGAGATCTTATATTTTTTTGTAAAAAAAACTATTTCCACCCTCAGTCTGCAGCAAACACACAGAGAAACAGACCAGACAGCCCCAAACATGATATCCCAACACACACATCAGCAGAAAACAGAGGCTTGGTACATCCTGTTGCTTCCACATCTGCCAGAATCTGTTACATCACCCAACAGCTCAGACATTTCTTGCATCAGTGAGCAGGTGATTGACTGCTAGAAGCAGAGTCAATGGAGCGTGAAAATGGCTGCAGATGTAATTTTCCACAATGATTTCCATTTAATGCCAGAGCTTAGGGGGGTGACTGTTGTGTGATATGCTACACATGCCATTTACCTTGTTCAATTACCGTCAGTGTCATTGCCATCATGGTTTTTTGTGCTGTGTGGCAGCTGGTGTGACAGACTGGGGTTTGAACCCTTTCAGGAATTGACCCTCATGATAATTTTGACAGTCTCCATCAAAAATCCTCAAAATATTTTGACAGTCTCCATCAAAATATCCAAATTACTTTGGAAATGTTGATTCATGGTCTGTGAATCCTGTGGCAAGATGGCAAGGCATGTTGAATCAGGTCCTTTGCTGGCCAGCCTATCTCCATTACTATCAATGCTGTCTTCCTTCTCCATTCCACCATTAATTCTCTCCTCACCACCTCTGTCTTCTTCCACCCTTGATCTGTTCTCCTTTGTGCCATTTGTGTTTTCTGAGGGTTTTGTCCCATCTTTTTTGTGTGCCTGTAAGGAATGTATGTTTGCACCAAAGTGAAGTGTCAGGGCATGGATGGATTGTCACCCACTGGTATTGCTTGCAGGTCATCTGGGTAGATGTGGAGATTTCAAGGCCTTTATAAACATGTTGCCTTTTATCACCCATGTGTAGCAGTTGGCACAGTTTGTCTGAGTGATCAATATTGGTTGGTCCTTAGCATCCCAGAACTGAAGACAAGGGAGCGAGAGAGAGAGAGAAAGAGATAGAGAGAGAGAGAGAGAGAGAGAGAGAGAGAGAGAGAGAGAGAGAATGAATGTGTGTCATTGATGCTTTGTGTGTGAGATGGAGTTCAGCTAGACAAAGAGATGTAAGAGTGTTGAGATCTTATATTTTTTTTGTAAAAACCCCCCAACTATTTCCACCCTCAGTCTTCAGCAAACACACAGAGAAACAGACCAGACAGCCCCAAACAGGATATCCCAACACACACACACACATCAGCAGACAGCAGAGGCTTGGTACATCCTGCTGCTTCCACATCTGCCAGAATATGTTACATCACCCAACAGCTCAGACATTTCTTGCATCAGTGAGTAGATGATTGACTGCTAGAAGCAGAGTCAATGGAGCGTGAAAATGGCCACAGATGTAATTTTCCACAATGATTTTCATTTAATGCCAGAGCTTAGGGGGGTGACTGTTGTGTGATATGCTACACATGCCATTTACCTTGTTCAATTACCGTCAGTGTCGTTGCCATCATGGTTTTTTGTGCTGTGTGGCAGCTGGTGTGACAGACTGGGGTTTGCATCCTTTCAGGAATTGACCCTCATGATAATTTTGACAGTCTTCATCCAAAATCCTGGGTTGAATCTAGAATGGTGAAAAGGTTACCTTTATCTGGATACCATGTTATCAACACAGAAGTATCCAAATTGCTTTGGAAATGTTGATTCATGGTCTGTGAATCCTGTGGCAAGATGGCAAGACATGTTAAGTCAGGCCCTTTGCTGGCCAGCCTATCTCCATTACTATCAATGCTGTCTTCCTTCTCCATTCCCTCATTAACTCTCTCCTCATCACCTCTGTCTTCCTCCACCCTTGATCTGTTCTCCTTTGTGCCATTTGTGTTTTCTGAGGGTTTTGTCCCATCTTTTTTGTGTGCCTGTAAGGAATGTATGTTTGCATCAAAGTGAAGAGTTGAGGCATGGATGGATTGTCACCCACTGGCATTGCTTGCAGGTCATCTGGGTAGATGTGGAGATTTCAAGGCCTATATAAACATGTTGCCTTTTATCACCCATGTGTAACAGTTGGCACAGTTTGTCTGAGTGATCAATGTTGGTCGGTCCTTAGCTGTCCCAGAACTGAAGACAAGGGAGCAAGAGAGAGAGAGAGAGAGAGAGAGAGAGAGAGAGAGAGAGAGAGAGAGAGATGAGAGAGAAGAGAGAGAGAGAGAGAGATGAGATAGGAGAGAGAGAGAGAGAGAGAGAGAGAGAAAACGAACAGTGTCATTGATGCTTTGTGTGTGAGATGGAGTTCAGCCAGACAAAGAGATGTAAGAATGTTGAGATCCTATATTATTTTGTAAAAAACTATTTCCATTCTCAGTCTGCAGCCAACACACAGAGAAACAGACCAGACAGCCCAAAACATGATATCCCAACACACACATCAGCAGAAAGCGGTGGTTTGGTACATCCTGCTGCTTCCACATCTGCCAGAATCTGTTACATCACCCAGCAGCTCAGACATTTCTTGCATCAGTGAGCAGGTGATTGACTGCTAGAAACAGAATCAATGGAGCATGAAAATGGCTGCAGATGTAATTTTCCATAACGATTTTCATTTAATGCCAGAGCTTAGGGGGGTGACTGTTGTGTGATATGCTACACATGCCATTTACCTTGTTCAGTTACCATCAGTGTCGTTGCCATCATGGGTTCTTTTTTGTGCTGTGTGACAGAGTGGTGTTTCCACCCTGTCAGGAATTAACCCCTAGGATAATTTTGGCCAAAGTTTTCAGATGTGAGTAATGAGTTAAAGGTTTCCATATTTAGTCAAATCTAGGTTTATTATTTGGTGAAAAACTACCTGTGTTAGAAAATACTGCAGAACATGACAACACAAATTTTGATTTGTGGTCTGTTTTGTCCCTTGGTAAGAAGATAAAGTACAATTCTACAAAGTCATATTATGTAACAGAAATGTTTAACTAGTAGAAATTATAATATGAACAAATCGATGTAACAGAAAACAAAACTTTACATCACATTAAGTTTTTGTAATTAAAAAAAAAAGAGATAAACTGATAAAGATCAAACTGGCACATGGATATCATAGAGATGCGCACATAAAATAAACCAGTAAAAGCCAGAGGCCGGTTTATCTAAATGAGCATTGCAACGTGTGTTTTTTTTCTTTATGAACTGAGATAGCAAAAAGAGAGAACACACTGACAAGACAAGGTCAGTCCAAGTTCATAGCTTAGAAAATGCTACCATGTACATGTGAACTCTTAGCATATAAATATAGGAGAAGTAGACTTTGGTATTCCTTAACTCTTATAGCCTCTTGAAATAAATAATTATGATAGTATACATACATTTTACCCATAGTTTCACCATGAGAAAGAGAACTATTCAATGATGTATTATCATTGCTCTATTTTCTATTTTCACTTGGCGATTGTGAGGAAGATTGTGCGGCTGACGGAGATAATCCTACAAACCAAGCTGTAGGCCCACGAGAAAAGCTGGAAAGGACATGGCATTATTTTTCCCAAACACATCTAACAGTGTAAAAAAGCGAACGAGAAGAAGAAGATTTGGCGGTGATCTGGATGGAGCCTGTAGGTTTACAACCTGTTGTTTCTTAATGCTTCCAGCCAGTAAATCCGTGAGAAAGGAGACTGCTGATTTCTTTTGCTTCAACTTCTTGCCAAATGGTGTTACACAGCCTGTAACAGATTTCAGGGTTGAAAGAACACATGAACGCTCGCAGGAAACAAAGCCAGTGAAGCAAGATTCAGGCTGCAGATGCAATCCTCCTTGGCAATTTTTCGGTCAAAGTCAATGATTGGGGACTTCTTTATTCTTTTATATCAAGGATAATGGAATAAGCACTCATGTGCTTTTTTACATCCAGTCCCCGTGTGTATGCGGTTTTGTAAATTTTGTCATCTGTTTCCAAGTTCATGTGCCTTGCATACCGTTACTGAACTAAAATCACTGACATGGCCAGCACTGTTTTAGTTTTCTAGTAGATAAGTCTTCTACTTCAAGACTGCATGCAAGCGCTTTGATTTGTTCCTACAAGGTAAAGCGCTATATAAATTCTATACATTACCATTATTATCATTTATTATATTATCACTTATTTTCTCAAATGAGAAATTCCAATTGTGCATAGAACTTTGAAAATACTTACCCTTAGGCTTTATTTGATAGGAAAGAACACACTTCCAGTCGTACATTTTCTTTCGTCTTTACTACCGTTTTATGTGTTATATACATTCAGCAGTAAAGCTGTCAACAACTGGGCAACTTATTTCAAACTGGTATTTGTTTTTAGAGGAAGATGAATCATGTTCAGTATCTTCAGTCCTCAATGATTATGTTCAACTCCTAAACGAAAACCTCAAAGAAAACTTCACTGGTTTAATCCAAGTATATACTTTTGCTGTAAGCTCTCAACACTGTGATGATGACACTGCCGTCTTTGTACGTACCTTGTCTCGTCTGTTTCCAACCATCTAGGCAACTGCACTCTCTCTGATCACAAAGTAGTTTGCATTCCAAGTCTGTATGGGGTGAAATAGCCGGCTTCGCGGATAGAGCAATACACTTGAGATCTGGTGGCGTAAGTGTAGGTTCAATTCTGTGCTGAGGCGTCCATTCAAGGATGATTTTTTCCCCTGGAGTTACCAATGATACCGACTGCACTCCCCTGAGAGTCCTTCAGATGAGACTACATAAACTAAGGCCCTGTGTGTGAATGCAAGCAGAATGTCTTCATTAAAAACCTACCTACTTTTCAAAAAAGAGTAGACTAGTGATTACTGTCGCCAGTGGCGTGGATCACATAAACATACCCAGCATGCATGCTACAACCTGGAGAGGGATGGGCTCCACTAGCTTCAACTTGCTCATGATACACTGCCTTAACATGTGATCGCATCCCCAAAGACTGAATGCGGCTACCTTAATGGAGGTTAAAAACAGGCGTAGACACAGAATCTCACCATTGGTGAACCTTGGGGCTCTAGCTAAGGTGATGATGGAGTCTCCCGTCGGATCGACGGATGAGTAGGCAGGCAGACTTATCTGTCAGAATGTATCCTCATATGGGAGAAGAGGCCGATTCTGGATGCACAGCACTTCCCACAGGTGTTGCAAGGGAAAACGTCTCCAGAAGTTGAGCCCTGCTTCCTTCGCTCACACTTCTCCTTAATGGCCAGCGTTCTCTTGTTTTCAAACGTCTTTATGCCACTGGAGCACAGCATCCTCCAGCGAGAACGATCAAGGGCATCAGTTTCCCAGGTAGCGATGTCTATGTCACAGGCTTTAAGGTCTGTCTTCAAGGTGTCCTTGAAGCGCTTGTAGGGTCTTCCAAGTTTTCGGAGGCCTTCCTTCAGCTAGCCATACAATAGCATCCTTGGGATCCTGCTGTCTGTAATTCGGATAACGTGTCCTGTCCAGCGTAGCTGGTACTTGATCAGTAGGCTTTCGATGCTGGGCAGGCTGCTCTTCTCTAGGACCTGGAGGTTGGAGACCCTGTCTTGCCACTTTATTACGAGGACCTTTCGTAGGCATCTCTGGTGAAACTGCTCAAGCTGTTGAATGTGACGGCAGTACGTCGTCCATGTTTCACAGCAGTACAACAAGGTGGTCAGCACGACAGCTCTGTAAGTTTTGATTTTGGTGCTGAGCCTGATGCCTTTGTTGTTCCACAGCCTGTTGTTGCAACTGCCGAAGGCAGAACTGGCCTTGGCGATGCGCACTGTAACTTCTGCATCAAGGGTTCCATTGCTGCAGAGGGAGCTGCCCAGGTAGCAAAACTTGTCGACTGACCTGAACTCTGTGTCATCGATCTTAACTGCAGGTGGGGGGAAGGCACTGGCGTTCTGTGAAATAGCCGGCTGGTACATGGACTCGGTCTTGCTGAGGCTGATGGTGAGTCCAAAGCGCCTGCAGGAGGTAGAGAACCGGTCCATAATGAACTGTATGTCCTCATGGGTGAACCTTGGGGCTCTAGCTAAGGTATGGGGAAACAAATACATCAAATGCAGTGTGTTGACCTTGAAAGAAGCTGAAGGAGATGTCCAGTTCAGTCTCGTGTTTCTTTTTCGATTACGTGTTTGTGCATTTCTGTTTTTCTAGATTAAAAAAAAAAATGAAGGCTTACTTGCCACCAGAATAAGAATTTTAGTTTTGGTTTTCCAAAAGTTGATACCCTACATGGTACAAACCTCATGAATACTCTGCACCACTGCCAAGAAATCCCCTTCATATAAAATCAACCCACTGCATAACCTAATGTGCTGGTCAGCCTTGGTATGTTTACTTATTTATTTTTATTTTATTCTTTTATTTCGAGGATAATGGAATAAGCACTCATGTGCTTTTTTTTATCCAGTCCCCATGTGTATGCAATTTTGTCATCCATTCCTACCGGCACACAATGGCCTACTCTTCTGAAAAGCGGAATGGGTTTAACATGTGTGCAAGATGTTTTACATGCACTCGCACACGGGACCTTGGTTCATAGTCTCATCCAAAGGACTTTTGGGGAGAGTGGAGTCGGCGCTGACATTAACTCCAGAGGAAAAATCCTCTTGAATGGGAATCGAACCCAGGTCAGCAGATCACGAGTGCATCAGGCTAACCACCAGGCCATCCCGTAACCCACCACCCACAGACCTGAATCATGGAATCTTTAGTAATGCAAACTTGATCTTCTGCACTTGCATACACTTGTCTAAATCACCTAGAAGTGAATGGACATTAAAACAAAGGAAAAAAATGTGCACAAGCTTTAACAGGAAGAAAGCACAAGCAAGTCTGTATCATGATAAAAAACGTCGACATGTCCTCCTCCTTTGATTCACACAGCATATCCGAGATTCAACACAGCAATATCTGGACCATTTGCACTAAACCTCTATGCTTTAACCACTCAGCTAGGGTACTCCTACAAACTGATACAGAATTCTCTCTATTGTAATTGCCCTTCATGGGATGATTAAAGTGTTTTTGACTTGACTTGACTTTGACTCTTGTTGTAAAGCCTGGAAAAGGCTTGTATGACCCAAAACATTCACATTCAATCACAATTTTTTTTTCCATTTCCTCAGCTACAGCTCCAAGGTTTGGTACTGATGGAAGGAAGGTGGCAGGATGGTTAAGACGTTTGCCTGCCAACAAGTAAACTGTGAGGTTCTGGGTTCTATTCCCAGCCTCGCCCTTTCTTCCCAGTTTGACAAAAAAATCGAACTGAATGTCAAAGTCCTTCGGATGAGACTATAAACCAAGACCCCGTGTGCGAACGCATGCAGAACATCTTGCGCACATGTTAAATCATGTTCCGCTGTTCGAAAGAGTAGGCCACTGTGTGCCGGTGGGAACAGATGACAAAATTAAAAAAAACCGCATAAATAAAATTTTTTTAAAAATTAAAAATTTTTTTTAAATGTCATCTGAGCGCTTTGATTTGTTGCTTTACAAGATTCAGTGCTATATAAATTCCATACATTATTATTAATATTATTTTGCGTATGCAACAACTATTTTTGCCCATCATTCAGGTAGACGAATTCTGACTTCAGTGATCATGTCTACTGACTAAACATGACACCAGTGTGCGTGTGTTTTAAAAAAAAAAATGTTGTCTTTTCCTTTTAACGCTTTTTCATATCTTTTCCTACTGGCATGAAATGGCCTGCTATTCCCAAAACACAGAATACGTTATAACACGTTGACAAGATGCTCTGAGTGCATACGCATAGTGGACCTTGGTTTATAATCTCATCTGAATGACTTTTGGGAGGTGTGGTTGGAGGGAGTGGGGTGGGGGTGGGGGTGGGGGGAGGAGTAAAGCCAGCACTGAAAGCCAGCACTGATGCTAACTCCAGGGGAAAAAATTCCTCAAACAAGTCATGGCTCGAACCTGGGCTAGTCAGATCACCAGCGCAATGCTCTAACCACTTGGTTATCCTACCTCCAATTTAAACAAAAATGTTCCACATGTTTTCTGTAAGATGCAGTTACACACAAACACTGAAACTGTATAAAGGACAAGATAAGAACAAAAGGCCAATTCATGAAGAAGAATACCGACACTCAACAAGGACTCATCTTCTTCGTTATTTTATTATTATTTCTTGAAGCAGCATTATCATTGCTCAAAAAACAACATCCACACAACTTCCCATATATACCATGTAATAACACAATCCATTTACATCACTCCGATATTGCACATGTAATGTTAGCGTAACAGAAGTGTTATAATACAAAACAACAAAAACAGAATGGAAATAGTGCAAAGCACATACTATCAAAAGTAGCAAGTCATAATTTGGGGGGGAGGGGGGGGGGGGAGAGGGGCAAGAGAGACACACAGAGAGAGAGAGAGGTGGAGAATTCAGGAAAAACAGGTAATTAAGATGGGATGAAAATTACCATTTTTCCAAGGAGGGTAAAAAAGAGGTTAAAATTTTTTATAGGAACTGGAAATAATCCTTTTGTTTTTCAGAGGTAAAAAGAAAACTGAAGAGGAGGGGGGAAGGAAAATTTAGATTTTTATTATTCAATGTTATTCACTTTCTAATACACCAAACACAACAAATATCACAAATAAGAGTATTTGCCGATAGGAGAGTAACATTCTGCATTCAGATCAGGGTCAGATGACAAGTTCAAAGTCCTGAATCAATCTGCCACATGTAAACTGTTCAGAGCTTGAAACGTTGAATACAAAATTAAAACGACAAGTTAGTCTTAGTTTTTCATCCAAATCAGCTTCATGTTAATGGTGCATTTAAATATAATCTATGACAAGAACTGGGTAACAAATTGTTAATTTTGATGAGTGTACAATGTGTGATTAAATCCACCGCTGTGTCCAGGTAATCATTAGCAAAAATAAATCCAGAAAAGCTATCATTGGGGATAATCCTTCTTTTACTACTGGTGTACTGGACTTGTGCTAGTAACAACACCAAAGCAAAGGTTTCAGTTCTGTCAATGAGCAAGGCAAAATCGTCTTGTTGAAACAAAGTTCCAAGCATGAATCCATCAAGTCATTTATCTGACAGCACATTTTTCTCACTGATGTTTGTGAGCAAGTCTAAATTATACTTGTCACAATGAATTAGTGTACGAGGTTTTGTTGCTCTTTGTCTCTCAGGTCTGACTGATTCTGGGTTTTTAGGGGAAACATTTTTTGGTTTTGCTTCATACTGAAAAGAAAGCCAAAATGTGTATGTGCATACCAGCAAAACAAGGGGAAAGAAAGCCTTACAGAAAAGCCAAATGTTTTGATTATAAATGTATTGACCAACAAAACAAGGGGAAAGAAAGCCTTACAAGCCTTTAACCAGAAAAATGCCCAGAAGTATGTTTTGCTGAGAGTTAATTTAAATGTTATGTGAACCAACAAATGCATGATGGGAAAACATGCATGTTTAGTCGTTTGTTCGTTCGTGTTTTTGTTCCTGGTTATAGTGAGTCCCACATGTTTAATTTTGTCATATGATGTCCACGACATTGTTCCCACAGCATACTATTCTGACTTTAAGGATAACACCACAAATTTCTTCAGTTTCATTGTGGGCCATCACATTTCTTCCTTTATTTATTCGTTTATTTTTTTATAAATTAAATGGAAATCAACTTGTCACTTGACTCTGTATCTACGAAAGATTGATGGTTCCAGATTTGCTGAGAAAATAACATTACCAGTGAAAACAACAACAACAAATATATCTAAGCAATGGAGAAAACAGGAGATAATACTGGCCTCAGACACTCAATGTAAGCAAGATTTGTCATAGAAGAAGTGCTCAGTGAATTTGGCAAAAGGAGGAAGAGGAGGAGGGGTGGGATGCAGTGGGGAGAGGGGGGGAGGGGGGTCTAATCCATAACATTTCTTAGGATTACAGTTTTTGTTAGCATAAATACATCTTTCTATATACAAATCATAATTTAGTCACCAGCACTTTTTCTTACTTGGCATATCTTTCACAACAAACTAAATCCATTGACGCAATCGTTCAACACTGAATGCCTGATGTGATAATGTTATCCTGCGTGTGAATGAAGATGACCATGTCTACCATGCTCGTCGCATTCTGTGGATCTGTTTTTCAAAAGATGTTTTCTTCTTTTTGTCAGACAAACCACATGATGTATGTAGCTTTTTTTGTTGCTTATGCTATCTTTTGGCAATGTATGAATGTGACGATGTATGAATGTGACGATATATGAATGTGACAATGTATGAATGTGACAATGTATGAATGTGACAATGTATGAATGTGACGATATATGAATGCGACCATGTATAAACGTAACAATGTATGAATGTGACATTGTATAAATCACGTGCCTGTTGGCTTTTTACCCCCTCCCAATATCATCAGCTTCTTATGGTTTTCTACTTTTCAGTGAGATGACCATGAGTGGAAAACAAAAGCACCAAGTCAAAAGCCACATAATCACAAGAAGCACAATCATTTTTTTTTCAAAGTTTCAATCAAGACAGCAGATAATCTAAACCATTACTTTGGTTGTTATTTGTACTAATGAAAAAAATAGTGGTGAGGTTATACCTTCTGCCTCTGTGTGTGTGTGTGTTGTGTGTGAGCATTTGCATGTGAACATGCACATATGTGTGCCAACAAGTGTACTTTTGAGAGCCTGACATGCTGCAATGATTAAATCATATTGCATGACTTCTACCCCCCCCCCCCCACCCCCCCAAAAAAAAAATGAACAGGACAACATCCGACTTTAATAAAATGATTGTCAAAGATCAAAAAGAGCATTCCTGTATAACACTCTTCCTTCTTTTTCAGGCATGACTGCACATTACTTTGTGAATAGAAACCTCTTTACCTTCAAGACCAGGCCTACAAATTGACATTAACTTCTGTGTCAAAAAAAGACTACATCACTGCCTGTCAGACTCTGTCACTGCCTTTCCGTCTGACTATGTCATTGCCTTCTTGTCAGACTATGTCACTACCTTCCTGTCAGACTATGTCACTACCTTCCTGTCAGACTATGTCACTGCCTGTCAGACTATGTCACTACCTTCCTGTCAGACTATGTCACTACCTTCCTGTCAGACTATGTCACTGCCTGTCAGACTATGTCAGTGCCTCCCACATCACTCAGGGCTTGGGCAGTCACTGACCCAGTCTTCGGGTTGGAACTCTCCACTCCCACTGTATTTGATGCAAGCATGAATGTGGTCTTACCCCAAAGTAACAGGATGTAACAGCATGACATGCTTGGCAGCAGAACCCTGTGTTTTAATGCCAATGTCTCTATCTTACGTTACTGCCTATATATATATATGTCCTCTCACATTCTTTTCCCTGTTTTCAGTTCCTAAATCAGAAATCCCCACTGGGACGTTAATATAATCACAACAACAATTCTTTTCCTTGACTTGTCAGGCGCTGAACAGCAGTGCAATAAATGTTCGCTAATATGACAAGACAACAACAATTGCTGTCTGAGTGTTTGACAAAGGAGAAGAAGATTCTCTGGTAGCTTTTTCTATTTTAATCAAAGGATAAATCTCCTCGTCCTCAGGTCATGAACTCTGCAAGAAATGCTGTCAACCTGCATGCTCTGTGGCTTAGGTCTTGTTTTAAACTGTAGTTTAGTTTTTTGTTTGCTTCCACTTCATTTTCTTTGTTTCCTTAAAATTAATCACACATGTGACGCTATTCTTTTACTTTAGGAAGATCAGCAGAAGGAAAAACAAACAAACAAAACATACCAATTTTGCAACCTTAAATTTTAACCTAAACTGTAATGAAGAGCTAAGTAATAGTTGGAATATCAGAAGGCAACCTTGGTCGCTTTTTCCACCCCCCTCACACACAGCGACTATCCAGCCCCCATCACTTATTAAGGTGGTGGTAGACACACAACTGGCCAGTGGTTTAAAAATAAAGATTTGATTACGAGTTTCCATGCTCGGGGGACTTTCACACAGAAGTGCAGGGGGTACAGGCTTCCTTCCACACTGTGATTTAGAAGCTTGTTCCAATCCTGGATCCTCCTCTTCTTTCTTTCTTCTTCTTCTCCTCCCTTCCAAACGTATCCGATGATCACATAAAGCTTTGTCTCCACTGATATGAAGAACTGTTGCACCTGTGTATAAATAAAACGCACCCATGCTGATCATATTCATGCCATTATGATTCGAGCCCTCAAATGTCACTGTTGAGTTGATGATGATGATGGCTGGTGGTATCAGTCCTCAACTGTCACTTTCCACTATGAGAGCGGTATCAGCGCGGCACGTCCTGAAAAAGCGCTGTGTAGAACTCGGCTGGACTGAGGCTGCAGCGGTATTTGTTTCACAATGTCCTGGATCTTCAGCTTGCGTCTGACATGAGGCGGTTGGTACCTGAATGAATAAACACAGAAAACACGGGAGATTTGAGCTCATGGCAATACTACTGAAGTAAAGTAAGCTAAAAATGTTCTGGTCTGTACGCCAAGAGTTGAGCTGCTTTGTTACTACAGCAACATATTATTATGATCTTCTCTCATGTCACACCCCCAGCAAATCAAAGTAACAGTTGGGATAAGTTTAGCCACAAACTAACAGATCATTAGAATGTTTCACAACAAATATTTTGATTCAGTTTGACTTCATAATTGAAGAAAAGCAGGGTGCTTTTTAACCAACAATAAAACATTTGATTCACTATTACTGTAATATTTGTCCTTTACATAAATTATGTTAATAACACAAAACATACATGCTTTTAGGAAACATTGTAAAAACATGATTTCAATTTTTTTTCATGTTGTTTATAGTCCCACCTACCACAAATGCCATTTCAGGGCTGTTCCAAAACTTGCATGAACTTCTACTTGAAGTTCAAACTCTCCAGATATTAATACCCTTAATATATCAAACAATGTACATGTAAAATAAGGGGGTAAAAATACACAAACATTTCTTAAATGCAAATAAAACTGGGTGCATAGCATGCCAGCCATTCTGCTTTATCTATCATCCCCTACTTTATCATACCCAGACTAAAAAAAGGATGAAAATACTGACATTTTTTTTTATAGTAATCAAAATTATCCTCAAAATGCCATATGGATAAAAAGCTCTGCAGAATGGACATCATGAGCCACTCAAAGTATTCACATTTACATTACCTGGTAACCTAAATGAAACAGTAAAAACAAAGTATCTTCACTTGCATTCAGAGAAAAATAACATCGAAAATGCTTGTAGAAATGGACAGGAGAATGGACAGGGAGGACAAGAAATACTCGAGACAGAAGATAGGAAAATGCAAGGTTAAAAAAAAACCCCAACGTTGAATGTAAAAGTAAAAGGGCATATTTCAAGCACAGAATTTCCAGAAGGTGGGGATACTGTTTATACTGATAAACCCCTAGCATCTCTACAAGCATTCTGTAGGACTTTAAAAAATAAAAAGTCAAATGGAAAAAACCCCCATCAAAGATGATATCATTTCTGAGCTGTAAAACAACACAACTGCAAAAGACAGAAACACTCACGCTTCACTTTCCAGGCGCCGTCGGCGACAGATGTTGATAGCAGTTTGTCGAACAAGCGTTCCCAGAGTTCGTCTGCTGACGACCATTCCATCCACCAGTGGGATGGCCACTGACATCCTGCAAAAAATAATTGCAGCTTACCATCATCTCTGAACAATGGTGTAAAAACCCTCTATTCTTAGAGATGAAACTATCAATGAGAATAGGACAATAACAAAAGTATTAGAATCTTGCCTTAACAAAATATTCTGATTCAACCTTTATGACTCGGGGAGAATTAAAGAACATAGGCAAAGCCACATACAGCACGCTGAGATAATAAACACTATGCTCAACAGCAGAATGATAGAGCCATTAGCCTCTGACTTTCATGGTTCTGTGGTCAAAGGCTGATAGTTTCAATCTCAGAAACACCTGACAGATTCTGGGCAGGGAATTTTTACAACCAATCTTTCGGGTCAACATACAACCGTTGCTTAGTCTAAACCTTATTCTTTGACAAAAAAGATAACAACTCTTTTCTAATAACCCAAATCCCCCCCTCCCCTCCCCCCTCAACCAATTGTGCACTTCTGCTGTAAAAGACATAAATAATCACAACTGAAAGTCTTAACTCTAATATTAGCGAAAAATTCTTTTTTTTTTTTTTTTTTAAAAAGAGAGAAAAAACCAGATGACCCAGAGATAGACAAAGACAACGAATCGGATAAAGACAAGGACACTTACTTGGTCTGCGTCTTCTCATATTCATGTATGTGGATGCGGAACAGCCCGTTCTGAAGGGCGTGTATGAAGATGATGTAGACGTCTTTCTCTGCAGCCTTCTGCACAGACGATGAGCTGGACGTGACTGACGTCTCCTGGCCAGTGGAGGTCACACCCAAGAGATCCGCTGGAATGTGAAGACAGAAGTATGAATATACATTAACATATGCGTGCGTGCGTGCATGCGTGTGTGTGTGTGTGTGTGTTGTATTAAGTCACGGCAGATTTCTCTGCATGAAATTCAGACTGCTCTCCCTGGGGAGAGCGTGTCGCCACAAGAGCTGCACCTCCCATTACCTTTTTTTCCTGCCTGCGACTCTATTTTGTTTCCCTATCAGAGTGGCTTTTTTCTACAGAATTTTGCCAGGGACAACTCCCTTGTTGCCGTGGTTTCTTTTATGTGGGCTAAATATGTGTGACATACAGGACCTCGGTTTATTGCCTCATCGGAAAGGCTAACACTCAGATCGCCACTCATGGTCTGGTGGATGGGGGAAAAGTTTCTGACCCAAACAGGGATTGAACCACCATACACTTGAAACATGGACTTTTCGCTTTCTAGGCAGGTGCGTTACCTCTAGACCACTGATCCACCAGGTGCGTATGTTTATGCCTGATAAAAAAAAACCCAAACCATTCTGGATTCAGATCCCATTTGCTATTACAATTAGTCTCCTCTGTGTCTGTGGGTGTGTGTGTGATGACTTGCCGTCTTTTATATTTTCTTTAGAAATCCTTTAGAATAACAACACAGGATAGTACTAGAATTTGGCCTTGCGAAACTGTGAAGAAATGCATAAAACAAAACACGATCACACGCATATCAATTTCAAAGCTCTTTCTAAGGATTCAAGTGCATGTATGTCAAGGACATTAACAAAAGAGACTCGCGTGCCACCACACTCTTGAAGATCAAAGTCAGCATTTAGACAAACAGTTCCAGACCTGTTAACAAATGATCAGCTTCACCCCCCACCCTACCCCACCCCCTTCCACCCTGTCTTGATATCTACCTCACTTTTCTATGTCCCTTTTTTCCCCTTGAGCTCCTTGCCCAATCTATTTGCTGACCTGGGTTTTGAGCCCTGTTCAAGGAAATTTTTCCCCTGGCGTTAACATCAGTGCTGACTCCACTCCCCCCACAAAAGTCCGGATGACCCCCAAAAGTCCTTTGGATGAGACTATAAACCGAGCTCCCAATTGTGAATGCATGCAGAACATCTTGCGCACACGTTTAAACCTGTCTCACTTTTCAGAAGAGTAGGCCATTGAAAGCCAGTGGGAACGGATAACAAAACTGACAAAAAAAACGCATACACATGGGGACTAGATGTAAAAAAAAACAACACACGAAGTGGTTACTCATTATCATTGAAATAAAAGAATAATGATAATGATATGATTAATAATAATAATAACAATGACAATAATGACAACAACAATAATAATAATAATATTAATGACAATAATAATGACAACAACAAAATGACAACAACAACAATAATAATACTAGAAACATTCAACAATAACAACGACAACAACAACGACAATAATAACTACTCTCCCTGACCTGTAGGAAAGTGATCTTTATCCTGGAACATCTCCAGCCACACCACCAGGATCTTGGTGTCGGGGCCCATCATGGCCGCCGGCTGGCGCCCCAGCCGTCGAGGCCGCCCCGTGCTGCTGCTGTTGTTGCTGCTGCTGCTGCCGGGCTCTGGCGGGGAACCCGGGCTCTCTCGCTCCGGGCGACTCAGGCGGTCCCCCTCCAGGGGCAGAGACTTGGGCTTCAGCAGGTTGGGGTCGTTGCTGGCCAGCACCGAGCTCTGGGGCAGGGAGGTGGAGAGGCGGGCGGAGGTGTGGGCGGTGAGCGGGGAGGCGGTGGGGGAGGAGGAGGAGGAGATGTTGATGCCCGAGGAAGGGAAGCTGCTGCTGTGGGGGCTGCCGCTGGAGGAGCTGCTGGTGTTGACGGTGGAGTGGCCCGACTTGTCTGTGGAAGCAAGCGCTACCATACATACACATGTGTGTGTGTGCGTGTGTTGTGTGTGTGTGTGTGCGTGTGTGGGCGCGTGTGTGTGTGCATGTGGGCGCATGCGTGAGTGCGTGCATGGTGTGTGTGTGTGTGTGTGTGCTTGCGTGAGTGCGTGCACGTGTGTGTGTGTGTGTGTGTGTGTGTGTGGGCGCTTGCATGAGTGCGTGCACGTGTGTGTGTGTGTGTGTGTGTGTGGGCATGCGTGAGTGCATGCACGTGTGTGTGTGTGTGTTACATTACACAGAACATACAACCTTTCACGTCCCTAAACACACACTCTCCCAGATTCAGACTCAGCTCTAGGAGTAAGAGTTTAAGGCTTGGCTGGACTTTACTTTTCCCTTCACTCCTTTCGGGACTTGGGGCACTGCATTCAAAACTTTCAAGACTGTTGTGGGGCAAGTTATACCTGGCAGAGCCCATCCCTCACCTGGTCATAGGATGCAAGCTGGAACTGTTCATGCATGTATGACAAGCGTTCATACATAGCTAAACACAAAAATCAAGGACTTTGCAGTGAAGTAACTCAACTCAACTCAATTGACTCCATCATCACTGTAGTCAGTAAAAGAGCTTCACACAATGCCATCAGGGTCTGCTATCTCTGCTGAGTTCTTTGATCTCTTGTCGCCATTAAGTAACTTTTTGCTATAAAAAAACAAGCAAAGTCACTTTTCACTAAAAAGTCCCAAACACCTACCCTCCTCCTAACCAAACAGAAAACCCCCCCACCCCAACTTGATGACAAACCATACCTGATTCCACAGTGCCGACCGCCCGAAGACGGAAGGTTTCGGGTGAGGGGACGACAATGGCCAGTTCTGAGGACACATCCGCCCAGTACAGCACCTGCTGCTTGCTGTCATACAGGCTGCCTCCGGTCCCTGTCAGGTAGTCCTCGTCTGCACACACACACACAGCAGCAGTGAGCAGTTCAGTTTTCTTTGACCTACCATCACATCACTCCTGCTGGCTGTCAGAGCTGTCAACTCTGGTAGCCATCAGACAAGGTAACAGCCGTGATATGGCTTCTGTGGTTGGCGGGGCTGTAAACAGCAGGATTGAATTGGACTGGATTGGACTTTGTTATACACCACCATAAAGCAGACAGGATTCTAATCTTAACGGTCTTATTTCTTTTTTTTTTCCCGATCCCCCCCCTCCCCTTGTTCCTTCGCTAGAGCTCCGAGGTTCCCCAAGGGTGAGGTTTTTGTGTATGCACCCATTTTTTTCCCCCTTCACTATTTAGGTAGCTGTATTCAGATTTCCGGGATGGTGTCTAAACAGGACAACTGTGTGCATGTGTTTTTGAAAAAAAATGTTGTCATCCATTCCTGCCAGTACAAAATGGCTTAATTTTCTGAAAGGCGGAACAGGTTTTTTAAAATGTTTTTTTTAAAACAAGTCTGCAAGTCAATTGTGTGGATGAATGTTGCTAAACTGGACACAAGTATTCTTGACGAGGAACTAACTTCCAAGAACACACACACATACACACACACACACACAAAGAACACACACACATAAACACACATACACACTTCTATACATCCTCCCACCAACCCATCCACTAAAACAAACCCTGTGAACATACAAGACTAGTTACTGCTACACCTCCATGACCACCATACCAACAGTGTACATACCTTCGCAGTCATCGGGCTCACTGATCTTCCAGGAGGTGGAGACATGGCCGGTCCAGCCTGCATGTTTCCTCACATCCACAGGCCAGCCCAGGGAGTGCAGGAACTCCAGAAACTGGGGCTGCACGTTGCTGTACGAGGTCTGACAACACACACACACAGAAAGAAGTCAACTGAAACGTACATGAACCATAAAAAGGTAAAAGGTAAAGGAGTCCCATAACCGATAAGGTCATAGGGGAGCAAGGCGTCAGAGACCTCACTTCTCTAGGGCCAGCATATTGAGGGCGGCGCCCATCTCCTCTCCCTCGCTGCTTTACCTTCCCTGACCTTAAAGAGGGCAGGTACCCATTTACAGCTGGGTGAACTGGGGGAACTGTACTGAAGCCAAGGCGTGCAAACGGTCACCCATCCAACTGGTAACCACGCTCGACGCTGCTTAACTTGGCTGGGGAAAAGCGAGTGCTCCGACCACTGAGCTATGCCGTCCCCAACATGAATCATACAGCACACAAATCCAACATCACTCAAGTCGAGAGTGCTAAATCTAGTGCGCCCCTTCCTTTTACCTAGTCCAAGTGTGGTTTGTTCCTGCTATAATTCGCACCAGCTGGGCTGGTCTGGGATGGGATGGAATGGATAGCAGCTGAAAGTTGGGGAAACTGACGGCTGTGAGTATTGCACTGTACTGCAGCATATTGTACTCATTGTACTGTATTGTACTTACTGCATAGTGTTATGTTATGTCATGTATGGTATGATATCATATGACATAGTACGATAAGGTATTTCTTCATCTTCGTTGAACGCTCAGACAGCAACTATTGTTGTCAGCCATATGACATGAACGAAAATGCATTGTGCTGGCCGTTAAGCACCTGACAAATCAGGGACCAGCGCATCAGATTTTGGTATGGGAGAGATTGGCTATCTTTTAAGTCTTTCTGGAAGAAAGGCAGGAAAATGGACCAAGAAGACAGAAAATAGACAAGGAGGTGGTGACATGAAGAAAAAGAACAAGGCAGAAACGAAAACAGGGATAGAAAAGAGGGAATTCCTAGCACAGAAGGTGGGCATGCTATTTATACCAACAGGACCCCCCCCCCCACCGCATCCTCAAGGGGGATGGTATGGTATGATATGATATAGTACGATACAGTAAGGTAAGGCAAGTTATGGGGCTGCAGTGCAGTGTATCAAATTGTACTGCACTGCACTGTATTCTATAATACAGTACTGAGCTGTCTGTCTGCACAATTATTTGGATATAACTGGCATTTCTTCCTGCAAATTTCTTCCAATGACAATTCTCTTGTTGCCATATTTCTTCTGTACATGTCAAATGCATATAACACACAGACTGTCTGTTTATAATATCCCCTCAAAGACATGCAGCACCGAATCAGAAAACTTTAATCCAATTAAGTCAGAATGAGACTTACTGGCCACAATCAGTGGCACAAATGCACCACCATCCAATACTACTTCTTCCATCACACTGACCCATCGATCTCAGTCTCTGGTAGAGAGCAGCTGACCATTTTCTTCCAGTTCACACTCACCACGTTGCTGAGAATGTCGTGGGCCGTCTTCTGGTTCTGCTTGACGTAGAAGACGTGGAGGGTGTCGTTGTCGCGACTGGGGATGAAGTCGAGGGACTCCAGGTCAGCGAAGAGAGCGGCGTTGGAGGAATCCAGCATCACCAGCGCTGGAGGCACGCTGCACACCCGGTTGGAGGGCTCCTGCACACCCCACAAACAAAACTATACTTACAGGACAATGTAAGAGATTATTCTGTATTCATGATAGACAGTGAGATGGGGGGGGGGGGGTTTCTGTATTGATGACAATGTGTAAGATATTTTTCTGCGTTGACCCCCCCCCCCCCCCCCCCCCACCCCTAAAAAAAAAACCCAAACCAAAACCCCCCCAAATTATACACATGCAGCATCGCAGGAGCATAACTTTAACAGATAACCAAAACAAAACAAAAACATTCTCCAACTGTGGAAGCATAGCTTTAAAAGATGATAGGATTATTTAAAAAAAAAAATTCTCTGCTGGTTTTTTTTTCCACACTAAACTGCCAGGTGTTTTGCTTTTTTTTTGGTGGGGGGACAGGGGGCAAAATTTTAATAGTTCAGAACATCGAAGCAACAACACATGAAATGAGTTTAAGTAATGCTTTTGTGAGTACTCTGACATTTACATATCTATGCAAAATGGGCTGCAGCTGCCAGTTTTATTTCAATGTAAGGCGAGTCAAGCAAGAACTTTTCTGAAGTGAAAATATAAGAACTTTTCTGAAGTGAAAATGTACATCTTTTTATGCTGGTGTCTCACAGCGAGCAAATCCAGCATACCTCAGTCAAGGGTTCAGGGCCCACTGCTAAAATGAGTCCCTTCCTTTCACCAAGTCCAAGTGCGGTCAGTTTCTGCTATAATTAGCACCAGCTGGGAGGGGATGGATAGCAGCTGAGAGCAGCTGAAAGTGGGGAAAACTGACAGCTGTGGTCTGTAAATGTTGAGACAAAACACCAGGAGTTATCTTGAGTTTTTCTCATTACCTGTGTGGAATATACCGCCACTACCTGGGTAATTTTTTTCACATTTTCTGATCCTATAAAAAAGATAAGATATCCTCTGAAGTCTGTGTATGGCTGCCTATATGGCAAGGTAAGTAAGTGTCATGCATGCTAAGTTCTCATCCAGTGTGTAGTGTATATGATCTCATGGTGATTTCTAAGTGTGATGAATGAGTCAGAGTGCCTACTCTGTGCATGTGTGTGAATGTGTGTGCACATGCACGTTTATACACACATATATAAGTGTATTTTCCTACCAAAACAACCTAGCCCCCCCCCCCTCCCCCCTTAAAATGCCACCAAATTGCGATATCACTCTCACTACACTGTAGCCACTCATGCCAAAAATAATACAAAAGCTGCAAAAAAAAAGCACACACACCTTCAGAGATTCCAGGGACAGAAAGCCGTAGTGTGACAAAAACAGACGCGCTGTCTGGTACTCGTGACAGATCCTGGGAAAAAAAATTGTTCATTAAAATTTTTTATGTTATACCTCTCTCTCTCTCTCTCACTAATCTCTTTCATTCGCTACTCTCTCTCTCTCTTGCTCGCTCTCTCTCTCTGTACATGTATATTTCTGGATTTTGCCCCAACAAATGTCTATGATCTATCTAACCGAAACTGTTCTGTTGCCTTCCTGTTCACCAGTCTGAATGCAGCAGTCTCAGTGTTACTTGTGCTGTATCATACTGCACTGTATGCTATCCTGCAGTCAATGCAGATTTGTCTGCTTATCTGCTTGAGCGTATGTTTTGCTGGGCGTCTTTAATTTTGTTCTCTCTTTACTTCCTTTCTTTGTATCAGTATTACATGCTGTAACAATTTGCAGTAAATACACTGTGATTTGGGTTCATTTACCACATTAACTTATATATACATATGCTTTTTGTTGAATAGGGAATGAAAGAGATATTGAAAAAACCCCTGGAAGTCCAATATTCAACTTGAACCCTTTCAGATAAAGACATCTGCTGTTCTACCATGACTACCACCAAAATTACAATGCATCCCTGCTCTACTCACTGTGGAGGAAAAAAAGGTATTTTTCAAAATGAAATTCCACCATTTAACCTGTACTGTTTCAATACAAGAAAAATATGCTATCTAATCTGACACAACCACCACCATTACATTACACTGCCTCCCTGCTCCACTCACTCTGGAGGTAAAAAAACCAAAATATTAAAAAAGAAAATGGAATTCCAATATCAGAAGACTGTTGTCCACTCACTCTGGAGGCTTGCACTCTGTCTTGGGGTTGGGGTAGGAGGTGTTTCGCTGCAGGTCGATGCGTTCCTGGGACACGGTCTCCTCAAAGGTGACGGTGGTCTCAATGAACATCTTCATCTTCTCCAAATCTTCTTTCTCCTTTCCGCTGGTTAAAGACTCCAGTGGCGGTATGCTATGATCCCTGAAATGATGAACGGAAATACAGTGGGAGGAAGTCAACATGGAACAATGTGTACATTAAAAAATGAGAGATCAATCCAATCTTCTTGTTTGTAGCATTGCCAACCACAGAGGCCAGATTGGGGTTGTTGCTGCCTGGCATTTCTAAAGCTAAGTTTACAACTGTGTTACTACATAGAGAATAAAATAGGGTTTACAACCAATTCTACAGTCGTTCCTTGTATCAAAGCCCTGACAGAAGCTACAACTATCCTAATTTTGTGGATCACGCACACACAAAACATACTGAATGCCCACACACGAACACACACTACAAATACAATAAAACATAACTATAAACGCCATAAAGATTACTGACGCCTTAGTTTTGGCGATCTTGTCGACACACTCGGGGAAGTAGCGGTGGTTGACCTTATGATGAATCCCCACATCCTCCACAGGTATGGGACGTCCTGGGTCGGACAGGTGAGCACGGGATGATATCTGCCAACACACAGAGCACCAGCAGCTGAAGACATTGACTGACCCAAAAGCTGTAAGATGCACTGCACCTTCCTCTCTCCACTGATTCATATGTTCGTAGGTTCTAAATCATCTCCCACAGTAACATTTTGTCCAAAAAGCCCTTCCCATCGCCATAATCCTTCTCACAAGCTGACCACCTTAGTGTACCTTTGTGCCTACTTCCTAACTGCTACACTCTTCCTATATGGACCGATCACTTTTTAATAACTTGTAGTGTTTATTCCTTCCTTTTTTTTTTTTTTTTTACATACTCAGACACTGTACTATGCTTTCCAAAGTATTCAGCCACTCCACTCTCTCCCTTCCTACACACTTGGTCACTCTCCCTTCCTGCACACTCAAACCATTCTCTCTTCCTACACTTCACTTCTCTTCACTCCACTCTCTCTTCATACACATTCAGTCCTATTCTTTTTTTTCTTCTTGCTGAATAACCACTCCAAATGTAAATATCAACCCTTCATACTCAACCACTCCACATGCAAATAGCAATCAAATGACAGCAGAATACTGAGACTACACAATATCCTAACACTGTACTAATTCACGACATTTAAAAGACCCTGACCTTAGAAGCTCTGGCCGAATGTCGCAGCTGCATGGTCCAGGCATGGCGACCGAAGGCACCACGTATCAACGCTGTCACTGTCGGCAACGGGTCTGTCAGAACACAAACTACAGCAATAGGTGATTTAAAACTGGAATCTCAAGTGGTAAGCAGATTGCAAGGACTTCCATACGTGGCTATAAACTGTACATAACACGGATAGAATTGGGTGCTTTAGTTGTTGAAAAATTCAAATTTTCAACCAAACATATATGCACAGATGTACGGTACACATTTTCAATAACTGCAATGTTAGCTAGACATATGGTGCTATAGATATATCAATATTTGGTGGCACACATCTATGAAAAATGCATAATAAATTGAATCCAAGGTATCATAGACTTACGTAAATACAAACATGAAAAAAATACACTGAAAATATAATACTAGGTTGCCGACATTTTTGATTCATGAACACACACTATGCTTAAATCAGACTTACACACTACTGTTATAGAAATGACACATTCTGTTACAAAACGCACTCTCGATAAAGAAAGGTTTTGCTTATGGGCAGGCATGAGAGCATACCCACACTCTCTCTCTTTCTCTCTCTCTGTCTGTCTGTCTCTCTCTCTCACACACACACACATACATGAACACACACACACATATTTACAAGGATAAACAATGAACATACAAAAAAGACCTCTTCCACAACACACACACATTTTTAATTGCCCTTCATGGGATGATTAAAGTGTTTTTGACTTGACTTTGACTTGACACACACGCACGTATGCACACACGTGCGCGCACACACACACACGCATGCACACACATGCGTGCACACACACACTTTCAACCAACCTTCCACGTTTCCCAGCGGCTGCTCCAACAGCCCGACGATGATGGAGTTGTCAATGACGAAGTAGCGGAAGGGGGAGCCTTGCTCTGGCAGCAGACTCCCCTTGGCGTACTTCAGCAGAGACCTCTCGTCCAGCAGAGAGAAGAGAGACTCTGGCCCACAGGGGGGAGGGAAGGCCCCCTGCACACACACACAGCCACGTGCAAAACATTTCCGAATGGTTTCATCTTGGGCATTGCATTGAGGATGTAGCTCGGGTTTCCAGTGTTCAGCCTCATGTACATAAGTTTTTCTCCAGAGCTATTGCCGTGAAACCCGTGTCTGGATGTTTAATATCCTGTTAATGCTTGATTTGGTAAATGAGGCTGAGATTTGCAGCCTGAGATTTATACACAACTGAGACTGATGATGAGGAAATGTGTATTAATTTTCTAATTCAATCTGATCTTGTTGTTTATAGTGCCCCACTGACCACAGAGGCCATATCATATATTTTCAAAATTGTTTAATTTCGCTAACTCGCTAGCATCTATATCTGTTATTAGGAGACTCAAAGTTTTCAGTCTCACTCACAAGGTCTCTTTATAAAATGCTTATGCATGAAACTCATGCTTGGAAGTTTAATTTCCTGTAGTGCTCAATAAATATTTAGTAAATAAAGCCAGAGCTTGGCAGCAAGAGATACACAAGTGAGACTGAAGATGAGGAAATGTGTCTATCTTTTATTTTTAAAAAAATTCTCTAACTCTCTGCCACCTGCATTTGCTACCAAGTATTCAACATTTCTCTCTATCTCTCGCTTTTTTTAAAAAGTCCCACAGAAATGCAGTTGATTCTGCAAATTTAGATGAGAATGGTCATTCACAGTGTGTGTATAGCAACACTTCTAACATGAGGTGAAATGTTCTCAAAGGCCCGATTAAAAGGGGCTATATTGTAGTTGATATAAATTGTGGCAGATATAAACGCAGATTTCGGATTGGTATGCTGTGGCAAAACCAAGGAAAAAGGAAAGAAAGGCAGAGCACCAGCTTCTGTCATTGGCAACATCACTGAATCCTGTGGCATGAGAATCCCTGACGTCAGCAGGACAGTACAGCAAAGACCAGAGCAAATGAAGAGGAAGGATCATGCCATTATCACTGGAAGTGGTGGCTAACACCAAACTCGGTGATGCTGACAGGTGAGATGCTGTGTCAGGATGATGGGAATGGATTAAGCTAATCTTCTTTACTGTATGTATCATATGTACATGGTAGACAGTCACTAAATCAATGCACACAGCTAAATTATCCCAGTGCATAGAAAGAAAAAGTTTATCATTTCTGAATTAGTGCAAGAAACCGTACATTTCTTTAAAAGCAATCCCCAATAACAGAGGTTAATGTTCTTTCATCACATTCCATATACAAGGGAACCCACAGGTGCAAAGGAATAAAAAAATAAATATAGTCTTTTATACTATGGCGTAACAGAAGTGGTTCAGAATCTGTTCAATCAAGTTACTTCACCTTGAAAGAAGCAGGCAGCAACTTTTGTCCGTATACTGAGAACCAGCCATTTCAATCACGCCCACTTTTACCATAATATACACCCATACTTCCTTTCTTAGACTAGTTCATGCATATATACTTTATTTGCGTCTAACGCCAACAGATGACCCGTTTCTTTATTGTCGGAACCATTTAAGGCACAAGTCAAGCACATCAACCACGATGACCTGACAGAACAACATGTCATGGTGTCAAACTTCCCAAATTTGAAATCCCCCTTCATCCTAAAAGACTGAATGTGGCTACCTTCATGGTGGGCAAAAATGGTCACATAGGCAACATATGACCATTGGTCAACCTTGGAGCTCTAGCTGAGAAATGGGGAGGGGGGTGGGGGGGGGGAATCCTCCTTCAACATTCCCTGTTTTTTTCCCTATTGCCTGTCAACCCACGAATTGGAAGAGTGCAGTAAACACCGTGTGACTGAAATCTTAAATGAGTCAACTTTCCCTGTGGGATGCCATGGGCCTGTCAGAATAGGTAGCATCCCCACCTTCTGGAAATTCTGTGCTAGGAATTTCCTCTTTTCTATCCCTCTCTTTGTTTCTTTTCTTCCTTGTCACCTTCTTGTCTATTTTCTGCTTGTTTCTTGGTCCATTCTTCTGCCTTTTCCACCCAGAAAGACTCAAAAGATAACAATTTTCTCCCACAATCAAAGTCAAGTGTACTGGGCCTGACTTGTCAGTTGCTTTTGCAACACAATTTCACTCATATGACAGACAACAACAGTTGCTGTCCGAGTGTTGGACGAAGAAGGAGAAGGAAAAAAACGAATTAACCGAGAATAATTGACTAATTCATCACTTACAGGCTGGAACATGGTTCAGGTCAAGGTCAAGGTTATGCTCAGGATTTTTAACCAATCTAGAACTCTGATACAAAATCTCCCAGGGCCAACCCCTGCCACGCGTTTCCCTAGCTTCCTGTTTCCTGTCAACCTACGACTTGGTCAATGATGCAGGTCAGGACGGCTTCTGCAGCATCCTTCACTCTCATGGACGCTGGCATCAGCTCCTTCGTGCCTTTGTAGCGAGGCGGGTCACTGGCACGATTCTGAAACACCACATACTGAGATGCTTGGGTTCAATTCTCTGCGAAGTCTTCAATGATCAACTTCTTTTCATATTTGCACACGCAAGCACGCATGTATGCGCACACACACACATGCATGGATGCATGTGTGCGCACACACACACGCATGCACACACACATACATGCACACACACACACACACACTCTCTCTCTCTTATACTATAAGACATAAATTGGTGGAAAATAGATGAGTAAAACATGTAAATATTGCTGGTTCCAGATGATCAATCATCTGTGGGTTAAAAAGAAGCAGAGATCTACAATTTATCTACAGAAAAATGCCATAAGAGCAAATAATCACATATACAACAAGTAACCTGAAAAAAAAAGAAAAGATTTACTTGGAATGAAGAATAAAGGGCTTTTAAAATTCACTCTTACTGAGCTAATACATTTTCCTTTGTTTCATTTTTCCTTAAATTTTTTTTTTTTATTCCTTTCTTTTCCTTTTTCTATATTTGATATTTTCTTAACAAATTGAAGAAAATGACATGAGTTACTAGAACATGATACATCACCAATTACAGAATACAAAATAATGTACAAGCACATGAAAACTGTGGAACTCATTACAGGCAATTAAGCACTGTTGCTACATACAATATCACATTTTCAAAGTTAAAGCTGTTAGTACATTTCACTACAACCTGGCCATGGATACAAACGCTTACAAACTAATGTCACAAACAGGAGAGAGGAGAGAGAGAGAGAGAGAGAGAGAGAGAGAGAGAGAGAGAGAGAGAGAGAAGCGCAATGTTATTTTACGAGGGTAATAGTCAAGTTACAAAGACTTTCTTTCATCCAGCCCTCAACATGGAGAGAGAGAGAGAGAGCCAAGAGAGAGGGAGAGAAAGAGAGAGAGAGAGAGAGAGAGAGAGAGAGAGAGAGAGAGAGAGAGAGAGTCAAAAAGTCAAAGTCAAGTCAAATAATTTAATGAACCAGGCCATCTGCCCAGAGAGAGAGAGAGAGAGAGAGAGAGAGAGAGAGAGAGAGAGAGAGAGAGAGAGAGAGAGAGAGGAGAGGAGAGGAGAGGAGAGCTGGGAACACACTGATACGGACAACAGACACAGACCGACTGACAGACAGACAGAGAGACAGACAAACAGAGCAAAATAGAGGCAGATGCACACACACACATACACATTGACATAAATAACAGATTTACAGAAATAGAGACAGACAGAGACAGAGATACTTATACTGGGAAAGATAACAGACATACAGAAACACAGACATAATTATACACTACAGAGAAACAGACAAGAGACAGAGATACATATACTGAGATAACAGAAACACAGACATAATTATACACTACGGAGAAACAGACGAGAGACAGAGATACATACACTGAGATACATAAGAGACAGACAGAAACACAGACAACTGGCAACAATGAAGAGAAAGGTGGAGGAAGAGAGGGGAAAACCATTCCAACTCAGATAATCACAGCACCATGTCATGACATCAACATCACAACAACAACAACAGTCACATCCTCCAAGGAAACACCAATGTCATAGGTCATCAAATCCAAGCAACGAAACAAAATAACCAACAACAACAAAAATCATTATCATAAAAAAATTAAGCCTGCATATCGTATCAACATGGGATATAATAACGATGCAAAATATTTATGATGCACAAGTACCAGCATTACCTGTTAAATTATATGGATAAGCGCATTGGAGAATAACATGACCCATTCACATGCACCCCTAAGAGCGCAGGGTAATGGCATACGTCTTGGCACATACATGTATGACTGCAGCCAAAGTATTTGTCAATCATGGTCAAATGCACACATACAGGGAAAACTTGTATCATTATCATCGGTCAAAAAACAAAGAACAGATATGTGTGTGAGTGTTGGGGGGGGAAGGGAGGGGAGAGGAGGGGAAGGAAGAGGGAAATGAAGGATATAAAAAGAATGTAAGAACATGGTGTCTATCTCTCTACTCCCCCATTCTAAAAAATGTGTGTGTGTGTGTGTGCGTGTGTGCATGCGTGCATGTATGTGTGTAGTAGTGTCAGGAGTAATAGTAGTGGAATAGTTCGGGTAGCCAAACACAACTCCTTAAATCATTATCAAGAAAACGGTTTTGCGAAGATTTTGATTTATATACACATATCTTGAAAACATAATTATCTGAAGTATGCATATCACTTGATTCTTCATGGGAGGAATGGGAAGGAAGGTTAAACAACCAAAAAAGGATACAAATGGAGTAAGGATGATTGGGAGGGTTTGGGTAATGTGCAAATATATCTAACCATCTTGTCACATTTTGTTTGTTGCCAAAACCACTGACTGAATCACTGACTCTTCAGAAATATGTCTGAAAATGAAACAAATACTTTACATATTTTTTTGGTTGTAATTCACACGCACACACACACACACATACACACACACACACACACACACACACACACATACACACACACACACACACACACACACACACACACACACACACACACACAATCAGATAGGAAACATGTGCAAACAAAACAAAAAGGCCTGAAATCTTTTTTGGGGGGTGAAAGCGAATACCTACCCACTCCCTCACCACCCCAGAAAACCCCAACAACCACCCCAAAAACAACCAAACAAAACATAACACATACACTGATTAGTTATATATCAAAGGCCATACATGAAAATCATCCTGGCAGGCCACAACCTCCCCCCCACTCCCCACCCCAACTAAAACCCAGTCCCCTTAACCTATCAATAGGATCAACCCTGGTGCACTGGGTCAGTCAATCATGGCAGGCAATGGCAGAAAATAGCAGGCAGGCAGGCACAGCACTTCAGGATCAAGCTCAGGTTCAGGCTGGGGTCAGCACCCTATTCATGACTAAACTCCCAGACCTACCCGCACATAAAACAGAAAAACTGGTCTGACCTGGTGTGCTTTTAACTATGGCGTTTCAAGTCAGGGTTTGCCTTCTTTTGCCCACAGAAACAGGCACACTACTTTACAGTCAGAGTTCTTTTGCCGACAGAAACAGGCACACTACTTTACAGTCAGGGCTTGCCTTCTTTTGCCGACAGAAACAGGCACACTACTTTACAGTCAGGGCTTGCCTTCTTTTGCCGACAGAAACAGGCACACTACTTTACAGTCAGGGCTTGCCTTCTTTTGCCGACAGAAACAGGCACACTACTTTACAGTCAGGGCTTGCCTTCTTTTGCCGACGGAAACAGGCACACTACTTTACAGTCAAGGCTTGCCTTCTTTTGCTGACGGAAACAGGCACACTACTTTACAGTCAGGGCTTGCCTTCTTTTGCCGACAGAAACAGGCACACTACTTTACAGTCAGGGCTTGCCTTCTTTTGCCGACAGAAACAGGCACACTACTTTACAGTCAGGGCTTGCCTTCTTTTGCTGACAGAAACAGGCACACTATTTTACAGTCAGGGCTTGCCTTCTTTTGCTGACAGAAACAGGCACACTACTTTACAGTCAAGGCTTGCCTTCTTTTTCTTTTGCCGACGGAAACAGGCACACTACTTTACAGCCAAAGCTTGCCTTCTTTTGCCGACAGAAACAGGCACACTACTTTACAGTCAAGGCTTGCCTTCTTTTGCCGACAGAAACAGGCACACTACTTTACAGCCAGGGCTTGCCTTCTTTTGCCGACAGAAACAGACACACTACTTTACAGCCAGGGCTTGCCTTCTTTTGCCGACAGAAACAGGCACACTACTTTACAGTCAGGGCTTGCCTTCTTTTGCTGACAGAAACAGGCACACTACTTTACAGCCAGGGCTTGCCTTCTTTTGCCGACGGAAACAGGTACACTACTTTACAGTCAGGGCTTGCCTTCTTTTGCTGACGGAAACAGGCACACTACTTTACAGTCAGGGCTTGCCTTCTTTTGCCGACAGAAACAGGCACACTACTTTACAGTCAGGGCTTGCCTTCTTTTGCCGACAGAAACAGGCACACTAAACAGGCACACTACTTTACAGTCAGGGCTTGCCTTCTTTTGCCGACAGAAACAGGCACACTACTTTACAGTCAGGGCTTGCCTTCTTTTGCCGACAGAAACAGGCACACTAAACAGGCACACTACTTTACAGTCAGGGCTTGCCTTCTTTTGCCGACAGAAACAGGCACACTACTTTACAGTCAGGGCTTGCCTTCTTTTGCCGACAGAAACAGGCACACTACTTTACAGCCAAAGCTTGCCTTCTTTTGCCGACAGAAACAGGCACACTACTTTACAGTCAAGGCTTGCCTTCTTTTGCCGACAGAAACAGGCACACTACTTTACAGTCAAGGCTTGCCTTCTTTTGCCGACAGAAACAGGCACACTACTTTACAGCCAGGGCTTGCCTTCTTTTGCCGACAGAAACAGGCACACTACTTTACAGCCAGGGCTTGCCTTCTTTTGCCGACAGAAACAGGCACACTACTTTACAGTCAGGGCTTGCCTTCTTTTGCCGACAGAAACAGGCACACTACTTTACAGTCAGGGCTTGCCTTCTTTTGCCGATAGAAACAGGCACACTACTTTACAGTCAGGGCTTGCTTTCTTTTGCCGACAGAAACAGGCTCACTACTTTACAGCCAGGGCTTGCCTTCTTTTTCTTTTGCTGATGGAAACAGGTACACTACTTTACAGTCAGGGCTTGCCTTCTTTTTCTTTTGCCGACGGAAACAGGTACACTACTTTACAGTCAGGGCTTGCCTTCTTTTTCTTTTGCTGATGGAAACAGGTGCACTACTTTACAGTCAGGGCTTGCCTTCTTTTTCTTTTGCCGACGGAAACAGGTACACTACTTTACAGTCAGGGCTTGCCTTTTTTTTCTTTTGCTGATGGAAACAGGTACACTACTTTACAGTCAGGGCTTGCCTTCTTTTTCTTTTGCTGATGGAAACAGGTACACTACTTTACAGTCAGGGCTTGCCTTCTTTTTCTTTTGCCGATGGAAACAGGTACACTACTTTACAGTCAGGGCTTGCCTTCTTTTTCTTTTGCCGACGGAAACAGGTACACTACTTTACAGTCAGGGCTTGCCTTCTTTTTCTTTTGCTGATGGAAACAGGTACACTACTTTACAGTCAGGGCTTGCCTTCTTTTTCTTTTGCCGACGGAAACAGGTACACTACTTTACAGTCAGGACTTGCCTTTTTTTTCTTTTGCTGATGGAAACAAGTACACTACTTTACAGTCAGGGCTTACCTTCTTTTTCTTTTGCTGATGGAAACAGGTACACTACTTTACAGTCAGGGCTTGCCTTCTTTTGCCGACAGAAACAGGCACACTACTTTACAGCCAGGGCTTGCCTTCTTTTGCCGACAGAAGCAGGCACACTACTTTACAGTCAGAGTTCTTTTGCCGACAGAAACAGGCTCACTACTTTACAGTCAGGGCTTGCCTTCTTTTGCCGATGAAAACAGGCACACTACTTTACAGCCAGGGTTTGCCTTCTTTTGCCGATGGAAACAGGCACACTACTTTACAGTCAGGGCTTGCCTTCTTTTGCTGACAGAAACAGGCACACTAAACAGGCACACTACTTTACAGCCAGGGTTTGCCTTCTTTTTCTTTTGCCGACGGAAACAGGTACACTACTTTACAGTCAGGGCTTGCCTTCTTTTGCTGACAGAAACAGGCACACTAAACAGGCACACTACTTTACAGCCAGGGTTTGCCTTCTTTTTCTTTTGCCGACGGAAACAGGTACACTACTTTACAGCCAGGGTTTGCCTTCTTTTTCTTTTGCTGACAGAAACAGGCACACTACTTTACAGTCAGGCTCAGGTTTGGCTACGAAGGAGAATCTACTGAACTTTTGATCTATGGTAGAGAGACGAGCATCGTTCTGGACAGCTGAACTTTCAGGAATTCAAATGCTTATTTCCCTCTCCTCATTAGTTGAGGTAGCTCTGGTTAGCTTAAAGCATTTGTGGTGGTAGTTCTTATCTGGTGAAAAATGATAATCCCAAAATGTTGTTTGCTGTTGTTGGTGTGTGTGTGTGTATACGTGTGCATATATGTGTGTATGCGTGTATGTGTGCATACGTGTGTGTTTATTATTATTATAATGTTTATTATTCAGGAACTTTAAATTTATGTATGAATGAGAAAGCTTTCAACTAAACCTATCCCCCCAAGCTCACACTAGGGATAAAATCAATGCAATGAGTTTTGGTAAGGAGAAAAAAAAAAAGCACTGAGATTGTGCATAGGTGACCGAGAATGGAGTAGAAGATGTGATTGAGGGAGCAAGGGTGGGCAAACTAAGGGAGGGGGCGAGACAAACTGCAATACTTCACCGGCAGTAACTGACAGCCCACCACATAGGCCCAATTCTGAATGCAACAATCACAGCATGCATGCTGACAAACAGTGGTGTCATGCGTACACCTCACCAGTGCGCATATATATATATATCTCAGTCTCTCTGTCTCTCTTTCTTTCTATATATATTTTATATATATATATATATATATATATATATATATATATATATATATATATATATATATGTCTAGAAAAGTTAGGATGCTTCCATGCTTAAAAATTCTTCTGCATCTTTACTCAAGAGCCATGCTGCATGATCATCACAGGTTGTGCCAGTATAATGCATGAGTACCACTCCTAACTTTTGTGGATAAACGAAGATTGGAATACATGTTGATGCAAACATTCCACGCTAGTACCAATATGGGTGGATTGATCACAGGGTTCAATTATGCACAAAATCCACCTCCTCTGCACTACATTTCAATGAATCAGTAAGAAGTAAACTGGATTCATATTCAAACTCCATGTTCATATTTGAATTCCATGCTGATACATTTAACTTAATTACTAAGAAGCATTGTGTTTGTCTGTCTCATGCACAACACTCCAATGCTTACATCAAAAAGCAACAGGGATTTAGGAAATTTCATGCTCAAATTCCTCCTCAGTGCTTGCGTAAAACAGGGACTTGACCTGTAACCTATTTCATGCAAAATTTCCAGCTAAGTGCCAACATCGACAGGGACTGTGCAATTTTCATGCCCAAATTCCACCTAACAGGTTTCACTAATAGAAACTGGGCCAATTTCATGCATTAATTCCATCCCCAGTACTTTTTTTAAAATCCAAAAGGACAGGCTCAATTTCATTAACAGATTCTACATCACTGCTTATATCAAAGAAACTAGGACAGTTTCATGCTCAAATTCCACATCAATTCTTTCATCGATCAGTCAGGACAGGGCCAACTTCATGCAAAAATGCCACACCGAAGTGTGTACTGTACATCAATAGGGAATGGCCTAACTTCAGGCTCAAATTCACATTCACACCTCAATGCTAATGTCAACAGGTCCCAGGCTATTTTCACCCTCAAATTCCCCACCTCAGGCTTTATAATAAAAATTTTGGGACAACTTCATGCGCACATTTCACTTGTGTTTGTATGACGAGAAACTGGGCCAGTTTCAAGCTCAGATTCCACACAAGAGCTTCACTCAATAGGGACTTCAGCCAATTCCATGAAAGAATACCATTTATCATTTTGTGTCTTTAACAAAAAATCAGTACATTAAACAAAACTCTTTAAATTCTTACTAACATTTTTATGAAAAAAGTCATAGAGGTTCAACCTGTGTCTACTATTGCAAGAACTACTAAGGATGAAAAAAAAAATCTCATGAGAGAACAGCCACTGGTGAATAACACCTACCTAACCTGGCATTACATTCCTATCAGACAGATTAAAATTCAGATTACAGCATAACTTTTTAGTGTTTAAATAAAAGACCTAGCATGAAACACTGCAAATAAAAATGGAATAAAAACATCAAATGCAGAGTAATCTAAACCAATTCTTAAAAAGAAATTACACAAATATTCCCTAAAACTCGCTTAAAAAAATTGACCAGATGTATAAATATATATATCTATAGAAGATATAGATAGATAGATATATCTCTCTCTCTATATATATATATGCGTAAACTGATGAAAACATGACAAACAACTAGACAAACAAACAGGAAAACAAGAAGACATACAGACAAATAGTTCATGAATGAATAAATAGATAGTGATGTATTGGTCTAAGCACATGTATAGGTAAACATATTTTTTATTTTCATAAACAAAATAAGAAACAGTACCTCCTTCAGCACCTCCTAATCCATTAAATCAAAGTTGAATTCCTTGTAAACATCATTCTGTTACTCAATGTCTATATAATTACACAGGTTAATAGACATAAACACAGAACACATATAAACCTGCACATAAAGATACACACAACCATATGCAAACACACACACATGCATACATACATAAACACACTCACACCCACCCACACACATAAACACATCCACACACACAAACAAGTAAAACCACATGCAACAGCACATGTATCAGAAAATCAGCATAATCTTTCATATATCTGTTTTAAAAAATCTATCCAGTAAATTTTTGAAACCCCCAGTAAATTTGTTCCCCCCCCCCCCAAAAAAAAGTAACCTCGCCAACACATATATAATTATACAGATCAACAATAGCATTTCTTGAGATCACCACATAATCGCAATCATGAATAACACTGTATGATAAAGGAATATATTGATTATATATCGAAACAGCATGGAGAGATGAGAAAGAGTACAGTATGTATGTTAAAAGTCTCTCTCTACAGACGGCACAATATTATGAGATTAAACACGCAGTATTCATAGTCTATCACTACTTAGATTCGAGTGATTACTAAAGAGGTTGGAATTGGTATGTTAGTACAGGAGTTTTTCTATTAACTTGTTTCATATTCATGAGAGATACATAACATTTTCCCCCTTACACAATTCCCAAGGTAAGTTGCCAACTAATGTTATGAATAAACAAGAGTCTAATGTCAGTTGACAATCAGATATGAAGAAAGGTTGTCCATCATTTGATCACTTACACAGTTAAATAACAATTTTTATAAAAAATAAAAAACCCAAACACACACACACACTTGATCAATCATGTTTGGTATAAAAAAAAAGGTAAAATTTTTTGTTTCAGATTCATCATTGTTTTGCTTTTAAATTATATGTACCAACAAAACAAATACACTTCCATTTTACTTTGGAAAAGCGCTTTCATTTTACTTTGGAAAAGCGCTTTCAATTCTCAACAGAACCTGAGCAAACCAATGAGGCTAAAGAATTTCCCAACAATGTACCTAAGTTTTTTTCCCACTAAGTTCAGATGTTCAAAATTGATCCTGAAAACAAACACTCAGAAATATCCCACTGACTTTAGTTAATCAGTCTGCAAAGAAGAGATGACTGTACTCTCAGCAATGAATTATCATGATGAACACAATAAACCACCTTTATGACTTTACTTCAACACACATAACAAAATTTATAACAATAACAACAATATATACCAGAACCTTCCAAAAAAAATCATACTCGCACAAACTCCACCCATCAAGGACAACCTTTTCATCAACAACTGTTAAAAAACCCCAACCAACAACAACAACAAAAAGTAAACGAGATAAGCAGTCAAGACATGTAAGTATGCGCACAAAACAAACAGCCTTTAAGCAACCAAAACCAAACCCCCAAAAGGCAGCACCACAAAATCCAACGCCATTCCGACAAGAGGTATGATGTATATAAGGAAGGAAGGAGTTAAAAATTCAGGCAAGCAGGTAAGATCGGTCCAACTACAGGGCCTAAACTAGCCAAACACATGGAAAAAAAAATATAACAGCTTCACAGGCAAAAATGAACATAGGTACCTTGGTGGCTACTGATTTTGAATCCTTTTCTACTTTTGCTTTTACACTTTGCGACTCTTGCTGCTTAGCCTGCAAAGGAAGCAAACTGAAAAGAAGCTTAAAAACGAAACAGAAAAAAAAAACTTTCATTCTAAAAAAAAAAATCATCATTCTACTTGTACTACTACTATCTAGTGATCATAATAAGTTGCATAGGGAAAAATAAATCAGTTATGAAAAAGTAAAGTACCTGGTAAGTGCAGTATTGTTAAATGTTGGTGTTCATTCGTGATGTTTATATTTGAGTTTATAATTATTTTTTTTCAGTTTTGATCTGTGAGAGGTGAGAGTAGAGAGAGGAGAGAGAGAGGGAGAGAGAGAGAGAGAGATGAGAGGAGAGAGAGAGAGGAGAGATGAGAGAGAGAGAGAGAGGGGAAACAGACAGACAGACTGACACAGACAGTGAGAGACAGAGAATGAAAAAGTGAGTGTTGAAGTGTGTATCAAGGGGGTGTGAGTGTATAATGCGTGTGCGCCTGCTTATGTGCAAAGATGCACGTGTGCGTTCATGCCGAAACCTTCACAAGTCTGTGAGTGGACATGCATGCATGTGCAATGACATCTGTGCATATATGTTCAGACACGTGTCCATTTTCAGGGAAACAATGTAAGATTTTCCAACATTAAATTGTTAATGTCACTTTACAGCACTCAAGCATCTCTACAATGCAAACATTTTAAAAATTAACTAAATAAAAAGAAGATATGAAAAGAAACCAAAACAGCAAAAGGAAGGCAAGTACAAAATAAGCGACACAATTTTCTCCCCTAGTAAGTGTAAATGCACCTCACACACACACTACACACACATTGTACAGCTTGTGTGGAAATAAAAATAGCACATCTCAAATGTTTTAGATGCTGAAAATAACATCAAACATGTCTGTTAATTTTAAAAAAAAAAAAAAGTCAAATCTACAAGCAAAAATGAAGACAACATTAACTAAATTTCAACTGTGTCTGCTGAATTATGGAAAAAAATGAAGTCACTATTGAAGAGCTATACACAGTTGTGCCTGTATGTGTGAGCATATGTGTTTGCATGCACGCGCACTTGTGCACACACATGCACGCATACACACACACACACACACGCACACACACACATGCATGCATGCACATATGCACGCACGCACACATACACACATTCTGACAAAAACCAGTCCTGAATCTGGTGGTCTTAATGATATGCAAAGATTGAAACACAAAAATATACTTTTTAATATATATGAAAACCATTCATACAGAAAGAAATAAAACATATTAATCATTTCTTTTTGCTATATGACAAATAATCTAAAATAAACAATCTACAGTTGGACAAAACTTCTGAATCTCAACAAACAAACAAAAAAGAAAAAAGAAAGAAAAAAAAAGGAGTACGGGTAAAAACCTGTTTCACAGTATTTTATCCCACCACAGACAACAGCAACCTTTAGACAACATCCTGAGATGGCTTTTCTTTTCCCTTTCTTTTCCTGTAGAAATGTGGTAACAGCTTTGACAAGTCTGCATGACCTTTAGACACTAACACTACTTTTAGCTGTGAGTGGAACAGACAGACTTTACTTTTGTTCACTGAAAGTCAACACTGCGTGGTACTGCTGAATACCAGAGCTTAAAATGTATATATATGATACCGAGTTTTAATATTTACCTATTCAATCTTTTATGTAAACTGCATGATGGTTTGTTCCCCCATGGGGATGCCAGGGACCTGTCAGTATAGATAGCTTCTCGATCTTCTGGAGATTCTGTGTTAGGAATTCCCTCTTCTTTTGTTTTAAATCCCTCTCTTTGTTTCTGCCTTGTTCCTTTCACTTCCTGTCGCATCCTTCTTGTCTATATTTTCAGCCTTCTTGGCGCATTCTCCTGCTTTTTGTAGAGAAAGACTTAAAAGATAGCAATGCTCTCCCATGTCAAAGTTGGATGTAATGGGCCTGACTTGTTAGGCGCTTAACAAGCAGCACAACACATTTTCGCTCGCATGACAGACAACAATAGTTGCTGTCGGATGTTTTTCTTTTCTTGACAAAATCTTGTACATTCCATTCAATCTGTGACATTCTTTTATTTTTGAAAAAAAATTCTTACTGAGCTCATTTCAAAAGTTTGAATTGTTAATACTATAAAACAACTTCCCTTCAACCGATACGGTGAATACAAGGTGTTGCAATTTCACTGTTAAGACCTGAAGCCCTGGGTTATACTGTGTTGGATGATACTGACAGGTTACCCAGATACAAAATTGGGGAATAGGTTAGTAAAATGAAAAAGAGAGAGAAGAGAGAGAGAGAGAGAGAGAGAGAGAGAGAGAGAGAGAGAGAGAGAGACAGACAGAGACAGACAAGAGAACCAGGCAGAGAGAGTGTATAGCACTGTCAGTCATGGCAGATTTCTCTACTTGATAAGGAGGCTGGTCTTCCTTGGAAAGAGTGTCACCACAAATGCGGCGCCACCAATTTTTTTTTTCTTTTCTGTTAGCAAGTGTACTCCTTTCCTTATGAAACTGGGTTATCTCCCCCCCCCCCCCCCCCCCCCCATACAGAATGTTGAAAGGGACATCTCTCTTTGTTGCCTTGGTATTTTTTGTCTTATGTGCACTGAAAATGTGTTGTACACAGGACCTTGGTTTATCATCTAAAAAAAAGAAAAAAATCCAGCTTCTTTCGCAACCAACTACACATAATCTCGGTTTTCAATACGACTACTAAAACTAGAACCATCCTATTAAAAGAAAAGAAGTGAAAAAGACCTATTAAAACAAAAGAAGTAAAAGTGTAAAATCTCATAAACTTCAAACTAACTCTACACACAAAAAATACCCCCCCCCACAAAAAAAAAAAAAAAAAAAATCTTTAAAACTCACTCTTTAAAAACCAACTTCCCAACAAAATAAGACACACACAACACCATCACTGACCTTACACCATGTTAAAAAACCCCACCCCAAACCCTCCAAAAAAGATATTACCAAAATTTCACCAGCAAACCCCCCCCCCTCCCAACCCGAACCCAAACAAACCCCTTTTCCAAGCAAACACCTACACTCCACTTGGATCCTGTCAACTTTGTCTGGTCTGGTCTTACCTGCGACTTGGATCCCGAGATGCCCAGTTCCACGACCTCCAGAACGTAGTGCAGGCACTCCTTGTCGTAGAGCAGGGAGCTGTGCTCCACCAGCCACAGCTGCACGCACTTGAAGGCCGCCACGATCAGCGAGTGAAGGTCGCGCGAGTGGTTGGGCGCTGGGCGACTGCACTGCACACGGAAGAAGATCATGATCATAATAATAATAATAATGATGATAATAATAATAATAATAATGGTGATGATAATAATAATAATAATAATAATAATGTATGGAATTTATACAGCACAGAATCTGGTAAAGCGACAAATCAAAGATCAGACGGTTGGTGGGTGGGTGGGGGTGGAAACCGGATCGTGGTTGAGCGGGAGTTGTGATGAGAGGTGATGTGAGTGATGATTTTGTGTTTGGGTTTTTTATTTGTGTGTGTGTGGGGGGGGGGGGGGGGGGGGGGGGGAGGGGGAGGTTGTTTTTTGTTTTTACTGTCATGCATTTTTAAAATTTTAAGCAGTCTCTTGAGAGATAGAGGGAAGGAGAGGAAGGGGAGTGGGGGTGGAGAAACAAAGAGAAAGAAAGAGAGAGAGAGAGAGAGAGAGAGAGAGAGAGAGAGAGACAGAGAGAGAGAGAAAGAGGGAGAAAGACAAACAAAGAGAGGTAGAGACAGAGACAGAGATACAGAGACAGACTCCCAACCATCTACTGGACAATATCAGGGTCACGTAAAGCAATGGAAACACAAGTGACCTCAGGATTTCGGATACCCTCAAACCCAAAGTCACTCAGCAAGTCTAAATCACATAGCAATTCATAAAAAAAAATGTAACCTGTTCCATCAACACACGCCAATCAATATCGATCAAACCCTCACTAACACTCCTCAGTCACACACACACAGTCTCTGAGTGCACAAGATTCTTTTTAAACCAAAATACTAGGAACAGTCTCTCACCTGGAACACAATGAAGTCGCAGATCCACTTGACGGTGCGTTTACACATCAGGATGTTGGGAGGAGTGACCGTGACCTTGGCCAGGCCGGCCAGCAGCTCCATGGCCGCCAGGGCGGTGTTGAGGTCCGTCTTCCACGACGCCATCAGGCGGTTACACACCAGGGATGTGGCATGGCCGAACAAGCCGTGGGCCGTTTCTGGGGGAACCCCAAAAGTGTAACCTGTTAGATGCATGCTCTTTTTTTTCCCCTCATAAAGTGAACCTTGGGTGAGTTTCTTGAACTCATACATCAACCTCCCCTCGCCCCTCTCCACACACCCCCAACCCCTGGTTTATTACCAAAAAAAAGCTTAGTCACTTTTCTTTTTCTTTCTCTTTCTTCTAAATGGGGCTAATGTGACTATAAATGAACAAGGGTGCATAAAATATGATTACTGTTTGATATATAATACATGAGAGACTATCTGAGATAGTGGGAATTTTTGACTTATCTATTCTTGATGTGAACAAAATAATCTTTTTTTTTTTTTTTAAGTTTGAAAAAAACAACAACCCCAAACTTCTACTTCTCTTTCTGCCAGTATAAGGCTTAAGTGATTTTTTTTAAATAGTGGAATATTTACAGAAACAGGACATTCTTGTCAGTCTCACTAGCAGTATATATAGCTAAACAATGATGTGATGCTATTACCAAAACAACATTCTTCAGTCTCACTAGCAGTATATATAGCTAAACAATGATGTGATGCTATTACCAAAACAACATTCTTCAGTCTCACTAGCAGTATATATAGCTAAACAATGATGTGATGCTATTACCAAAACAACATTCTTCATCGGAAAAAATACTGACAGTGGCCATAAAAAGCATTATGTAGAAAAGAAAATCTGACCACAAAGGATTTTATAAAAAATCAGCATTTTACAAAAGGCAATATGATCTTAATAGGGATTTATATATTGGATTGTTTGAAATTAATAAGACAATGGAAGAGAATAATGAACCTTCAGGATGAAGTCATCATACCCCCCCCCCCTCCCAAAAAACAAACAACAGGTATAATAAACATACAAAAGCAGTAATAAGTTTCATGTAATATGAGCCTGTAAGCTCTGACTTTTACCCTATTTCATATATCAGATTGTTACATCAGTTAAAATGACTCATGAAGATTTTGATATGAAATAAGGAAAAAAGCTGGTTTTACTGAACAGCTTGCAGATTCATATGACATGAAACATATCGATATTGCCTGACAAACAGATGTGTCCCTTTAAGTCCTTAAGGATTTGCTGGGGCATCGCTCACATTGAATTTTTCAGTTCTTCTGTCACGGTCAAGATGAATCTGATGAGCCCATCTCTCTCTGACACTGTCTACACACTGCAGCATGTGAGATAAGCTGATAATGACGCTGATGGACACAGTATACACCCTTGATTGTGCTCTACTCTAACAGTTGTTAGCATTCTTTAGTCCCAAATAGCCATAGAGCTGAATCAAAAGTCACAGCCAGTTCACGGTGCCTGTATGGCTATGCAGGCCAATATTATTTTATCCTAAGCGTTACAGTAACAATAACATTGATGATGATGATGATGATGATGATGACAGTAAAAGTGAAGAACAGCACTTTGAGGACCCAATATCCTAAACACAATTAGCTCAAAATACTTTACAAAAGTTCTTACACTCATTATAATATATCACTTATTGAAATTAAATCCACAATGTACTTGCGCATAATTACAAAATTTCAATGTCACAAAATGACAACAGTGAAAATGTTTTAGGCAGTGGGACTGCTTTCTACTGGATAGAGCATGACACACTCATACCAGACATGTAATGTACCATTCCCCCATCTAAAAAAAACCCACAACAAACCCATTGTTATCCAAATATTACAACAACAACAACAACCAAATTAAAAACTGCAAATTTGAGCTTCGAAAACAGAAAGGGACACTCTCCACTGGAAGATCGAATGTCAATGTCAAGCCTTTACTGTCAAAAATGTTATCTATTTTCATGACCATTTATATAAACAAAATTGTCATGCTATTTTCATGTCCATTTCTAGCCACTTTAAAAGAGTCAATGTCCTATCCAAAGCCAGCAATCGATCACTTTGAGGTGCCAGGACATGTAATGATTATGCGATGAAAATGAATGCATTAAACAGGAACTACTACATCCAGTAATGAAAACCCCAAAAACAAATGTGTGTACGCATGAGCACACACACACATACCACACACACCCCACACGCACATATCTCACTATATCAGCATAGCTCCAAATATTCATAAAAAGAAGACATATATTATCAGTGATGCCATTCTACAGACTTCTGTTGAACATTCCAGCAATGTCAGACTCACACCATCTATGCATCCCCTTTTCCCCTCTTGGTTTAATGTCTATTTACTACTCCATGATTTAGACAGGCAAACTTTTTGTAATAAAATTATCAATCAAAGGAGAGGGGAGTATGCAGAGTCCAAGGAAAGACTATAAGCACCCTTCCCATTGTGGAATGATATGACTTCAGCAACTTATGTTATATATTGCTGAGAATCATATCATACTCTCTAAATTTCCCAACATTTTGAACTCCTATCATTTCCCGTCTTTGTATAAAATCCTTTCAGCAAAGGATTTTCAATCAAAAAGTAAATGCTGGACTGTAATAATAACCATGTCACATATTTGGAGTGTTTTACATTCCAAGCATATAATCGTGATTTATAAACAACTATCTCTATATAACTTGGGGAAGAAAAACGTCCAAAATGCAAATTTTGGAAATTAGAATACACAGAACTTGTTGACAAAACAAATTATTTCATCTGGTGATATTTTTACACCAGTTGTATTCAATTTATCAGTATACGAAAACATGCTGAAGCTCCTTTTTTTTTTTTTCTAAAGAGAATCCACTGTCTCATTCCAGTACAGTTTGCAATGGACCTCTGTGACATATACAATGCCATATGAAGCGTCATAAGGGACAAGACATATAAAGTGTACTGATCTGGTATCTACACCATAATGAGCCAAGTTCAAACAATCTGTGCACCAAGAACTCATTCAAAAGCTCAAAACGGACCACTGTCTGTTTTCTGTTGAGTACAAATTGTTAAGCCGATCTTTTCTGTGTAAAGTAAAAGTTGCTTACACTGTGTTTACAGATGTGAACATGCACTGGGTACAATAATGAGGAGGCAGACCAAAAGATGATTATAATACTTTTTTTCCCCATATATTCAATTCTTTTCTTTGAAGCATAAATAATTGTCTTGATAAAGCAGAAATGTCAATTAATATATAGATAAATATATGAACCAATGAGTACTCTTGACAGCATTAGTAAACAGACTATACCAAACTGTTGCCCAGTATGTAAATAATACATGCTTCTATATATATATATATGGATATATACTGAATGAGAATGAAAAGATATGGCAGATATCTGCAGTTAATATCTGTGTTTAATTTTTAGCATTTGCTGAAATCATGCTTAACAGATCCTTTTCACAATTTCAGCCTCTACATCGGGAAAAAACAGGAGCAAAAGGAAACAATTTGGAAAATGTGTGATGGATTTATAAAGCAGATAATGCCCAATGACTTTTCAATGTCCATTTAACTTTAACAGAAATAAAGTCCAAATTCATAATCAATTTGTCACATTATCTTTAAACTGGTTAAGTTGTTGACACAGTTTTACCATTACACACATGTGATGTTTTGCGCTGGAAAAGGATCTATCACTTCAAAATTCTGAATACTCTTTATTTGCCAGATTAAAAGGATTAGGCCTATTCTCAATAGCCCAACACTAACACAAAGTACATCAACTATGAGTTACATCAGTTTTAACTTGAGAAAGTTCTAGAAAGAAAGCAAATGCTTCAGACAAAACTATACATCTACAAAACATTGAAGGTAGAATTTGTCTAAATGAAGCATTATTTAGTTAGGGTTGAAGATTGCCAAGTACTGGAGTTATATTGCATATAAAATATATAAAAAGTCATCTATCATTCTCTAAAAATAGATCTATAGAGGTAATTGAGAGCCTATATCAATACATATCTTACATAATCATATCTACTTTTGAGAGAGAGAGAAAGAGAGAGAGAGAGAGAGAGAGAGGAGAGGAGAGAGAGAGAGAGAGAGAGAGAGAGAGAGAGAGAGAGAGAGTTGGACAGTTCTGCTAGGACTATAATATAATCAAACCAAAAAACCAACAACTAACACACACACACACACACACACACACACACACACACACACACACACACACACACACTCTCTCTCTCTCTCCTCTCTCTCTCTCTCTCTCTCTCTCTCATCACACATATAAACAGATGGAAAAGGTAGGACAAGAAGCAGTACCACACAAAACAGATTTCCACACAGTTCTAATTTAACTGCAACTAGCATTAACACAGGCATAGAGGAGTTCCAAACATAAACAAAAGTGGTCTTTCAAATTTTCATTTTTCTCATTATTTTCTTACACCTTTACTTCATGAATGCTAACTTAGAAAAAAAAAGCAAACAAACTAAAACAAGACAAAACAGAAATAAATTGTTCCATGTTATTCCAACATAAGTTACCCAGACTTAAGCAGCTTCAAGTGGGTGTTCACAAAAGAGAGAGAGTGTATGCCTGTTTTCATTGTGAACAAAGTTTTTCACAGTCTTCTTTAGGGTTGTTCCACCTACTAGTCTATACCTTCACAAGGAAGACCACTGCTTTCAAGAAAGTACTTCATCACATCAAAAAAGTAAAGCTTGATAGGCAAAACTAACAAAAATAGCATTCATATAAAACAACAACAAAACCATGACAACTACAACAAACTTGCTACTTCAAAACAAGTACAAATATACCCTTACTTAAACAAAGTACAGTCATGTATGTAAACCACTATAAATTCGAACCTGGAAAAAATAAAACACGACAACAAAAATGATGAACCCTTTCTAAAAAAAACCCAACCACTTGGATAAATGCATGCTGGATTTTCTTCGCATGATATAAACAAAGCTCCGGTTATCGAGTAACCACAAGGTCCATGATTCAAAACAAAACCTGCTACTTGCCACAGAATCCCTTTCGCATGGCAAGAAAAGTCAGCGACACACGCTCCCCACGCTTCTTCTGGCTATGACAGCCACTACGGGCAGCTGCCAATAATCCATCATGATAACAATCATTGAACAATTCGAGCCTCCTCCAGCCAAATCCAGCATGCCACCACAACATTTGACGTTCACCCACACATATGCATGTACTCTAATACAAGTAGGTATATATATACACATAAATTCATGCCTTCACTGGAGAATGGGCTGGTTGTGTGTTATGACTAAATGCAGACAGATATAGTTCAGTCCTGTTCATGAATGAGATATCATTTGTATGAATTCTCAGAATAACACGGTACATTCATTGTCAGTTTTGTAATACTTGCGAAACAAAAGGGAAATTGGAAAAAAACTTAATACAGCTACATTTAAACCTTCTACTGTGCTTTAATATTTCCCATTTTCTAACAATACTTCCCATTTCTAACATATTTCCCAAATTCTTAATTAACGCTTCAAATGACTTGAGAAGTTGAGCACAATGTGGTTTGTTTGCACAATTACGAAGCTAAGGTCAAATTGGAACTTGACAGGTGACGACTTTCCTAGCTTTCAGCTTGGACGATGACACCCAATCTTTAAAAGTCTGGGGTGTGAGTGCAAGCTGGGTATTTTCAGGCCATCATTACACCAACCACCACTGGCCTACTTTGCCACGAAACACAAATATGCTTCTGACAAGCGTGCAAGATGCTACAAGCGCCTTCACACATGGGTTTTCATCTACAATCTCATCCACAAGACAAGATAGGGAATGGAGTCAAAACCATTGTTAGTTGTGGAAAGAAATCCCCTTGCACTGACAGCTCAGAATAGACTCTGTTCAACACATTTGCTTCATATGACAAGTCAGGTGCTGTAAATTCTGAGCTACTGCTCCTCCCTTTCTTTATCTTGCATCAGAAAAAAAGAAAACACTGACAAGTCTGATGACTGGTGCTGCATTAATCAGCTTTTAACTCGTGTACTGTGATTCAACCATCATTAATGAACACAACAGCTGAGTGAATATTAGTGATAGGCTTTTAAGCAAAAATGGTTGTGGAATCACAGGTCTAAGGTTCAGATCATGATGGCACTTATGTAGTGTGTGTGTATGTGCATATATTTTTGCATGCCTGCATACATGATTGTGTGTTTGTATGTGCATAATATCACGAGTCTGTGTATGAATCATACTTCAAGAAGCAACGGCACATCACCTCCCAAATCAGTAGATCTTGTCCCCTTGCGGTAAAACAAAACATCCAACAGACAGATATACGTCACAACTTTTCTTTTTTATTTAATTTTATAGTCTGGTATCTCACAGCAACCCCTCATCACCACACTGAAAGCAATACCTAGAAATCTATCAGCACATAACCTCCTCCCCCTGCTCTTAGTAAACATGCTTTAACATTGCAATCACTTTTTTTTTAAAGGTACAATTATTCAAATGAACAGAAAGAAGTAAACAGCAGCTGACAGTTCACATCCTTTCTCTTCCTTAGAACCAAAGTATCATCAATATCTTTTTCTCCCCTACTCTACATAAAAGATTAAGCAAATGGCATGTACTTTTAATCACATAATCAAAATAGCTTCTTGAAGGGGGAAGGAGTTGAGAGGAGGAAGGAGCAGAAACCTCAAGAAGAAAATGGAAAAAAACATCAAAAGGTAAGGGAAGAGGGAAGGGTGGGGGGGGGGGGGGGGGGGGGGGGAGAAAAGAAGCACAAAGAAAAACAACAGAAAGAAGATAAAAGAAAACCAATGGAAAAGAAAAAAAAAGAGGAAGAAAAACAAAAGAAGGAAAAACTACATATATACGCACAGATGGGCTGAGGATGAGAGAAATAAAAGAAAAATGGGGAAAAAACTGAAGGTATGGTCTGTTGGGAATGAGAGAGATGAAGGGACATATGGGGAAGAAAAACTAAAGAGGAAAGAACAAATGTGAAAGATTCTGTGCGACTAACATGAGGAAAAAAGTCATATTTGCGGTCACAAAATGAACTAAAAAAACAAAGGGATGGAGTGGGGTAGGTAGGGGGTGGTGGAAGGGAATATCAAGATAGGATTGTTTCAATGCAGCCCTGATGCGGTGTGTATGAGTGTGTGTGTGTGTCTGTGTGTGTGCGTCTGTGTGTGTGCACGCGCGTGCGTATGTGCGTGCATTGTGTGTGTGTGCAAGTGAGAGAGTGTGTGTGTGTTGTTGTTGTCTTCAATTTAACGTCTGTTCACTTTAAGTGATATTAGACAAATGTGTGTGTGTGTGTGTGTGTCTGTGTGCGTGCGTGCGTATAGTGTATGTGTGCAAGAGAGAGAAAGACAGAGAGAGAGAGTGTGTGTGTGTGTGTGCGTGCGAGCGCGTACGTGTGCGCATGTACATATTCATACGCATGTTTGTAATGTTTGGTCATTTTCACTCTCCACAGAATAGGAACGGTGAATATATACGTCAACTTTTAAACAAATTAAAAATGCAAAAAGTTATTCCCCTCTCCCCATTCCAAGATAAAAGGAACCATTCAAACACAATGGACTACATAATCAAATTTTGAAATACCTGGTTAATAAAACAACAAAGATTAATTTTAAAAAACAACAAAAAAACCAAAAAAAACGACGGGTCAAACACAGTTCCGTGAATAAATATATATGTTCCCGGATACAAACCAAAAGCTTACCATATGAATGCAGCCTTTTTTTGTAAAACCACTCTGAACTTCCTTTATAACAAAAAGACAAGAAAAAAGATACCAAAAAACATGCCTGGGTGAATAAGGATACAAAAAAACCACAACAACAAAAATTAGACAGGATTTTTGTTGGGTTTTTTTTGGTTTTTTTTTGGTCCCTTGTTCAGAGCTTTGAGGTTCACCGATGACGATTTTTTTTTCCGTATGTGACCATTTTTTCCCCACCATTTAGGTAGCTGCATTCTGACTTTGGGGACAGAAAGATATGAACCTTAAAAAAAGAAAAGATCTGTGCCACTAGGGGACAGCTCTGTAGTTATCTATAGCCTCCATAAAATGAGTGGCTTGCATGCAGAAAATGTCTTCAATGCTCAAAGAGAATTGTAAGGGTTCGCCATTGTTGAGATTTTTGGTTTGCAACTTGTTTTCCCCACATTTCACAGACATTTCACTCTGACTTGGGGAATGATGTCTAAACCAGTGTGAATGTGTTTTAATTTTTTAAATTTTATTTTGTTATTCCTGCTGACGTGTGACAGTTTTGTTTTCTTTGAAAGTAGAATGTTATGTCCCTACAAAAACTGTTCCTTTCCTTATAGTACATCTCATCTTTTACTAAAGGGCATATGTTTAAATCCCACTTCCAAGTCAATGCAGTGAAATACAAAGATGTGCGCACATCAACATCTAAACACCATCACTGCTTGGTAAGCATTCTCTATAAAAAGGCTACAACATTCCACATAGTTTTCAGTTATCCTGCCAATTTTGTGCTTACGTTTTCAAAACATATTCTGCATGCACATTTTCACAACATTTCAGCATGTGATCCTGAACACAAAGGACAACAACAACTAACGTTGAAAAAAATAAAAGACTGAAAAATTCAACACCAACGTAAGAACACCACCAACTAGCCAAAATATCACAAAAAAGTAACACAGAAAAAGGCAGGTTCTTTCTCCATGAACGACAATGTACCAAACACTAAAATGCAAACAACACTGAAAAAAGATAAAATCCAAGCTGTCCACTGAAAACCAAAAGTTGGGCCTGCAGCAGACGATTAAAACAAGCATGTTAAAAGAGACAACAAAGAGCGAGCGCAGAAACAGAAGAACTACTGTAAGCAGCCACAAGGCGAAAGGAGGATGCTGATTACCCAAATCCCCCAACGGAACCGACAGGCGATTGGCCGACGTGCCGTCGTGAGGGCCTGAGTCACCTGAGGAGGTGCTAGCGCGTGGTTCTAGTCGGTCAATGGAGGGCAAAGAGAGTTTTTCGTTCAGCAATGCATATCAGAATCATGGTATGATGAAACAAAAGTCAGAGTTGAGAATACAGTTTTATTTACAATATGAATGGAAGGAGAGATTTGATTCAAAACCAGTAGCACTAATCTAAGGTTGGATGTGAACATATACACATATTCACCCCCCTCTCCCCCCCAATGTACTTGATGGCAAATATGCATAATTTACATTAGCACATTATCATCTCATCTGGTGAAAATAAACTCCATAAAACGTTTCTGTGTACACACTGGAATGCATTCTTATGTTAATTTATATTCGCTTGTGTTTGTTCATTCATATATAATGCATGTCCTCAGTTTCAAAATCATTCAAATATTCTTACCTACCAGTTTGTTACACAGTTCGAAATCAAAGCAAATCATCTCTTCCTTCCAGTAACCTGTACCTAATCTGCTTGCCACAGCAATGCCATATTCTCTCCCAAGATATGGGAACCATAACGACTTTGAAGATATACATCTTTTATTTGATTTCATGACTTCCTAAACACATGTCAAGTTAGTATCTCTATTGCCTGGATTATTACCAGTCTGAATCCCAGATAATGGAAGAGTAAAGTAAGGTTGTTACTCACAACCTGCATTTTCATGCTCGAATTAAAAATAAACTAGTCGACACTTCAGTTCTTTCCTTTGTCTCATGAATATGTATCCCCTCAGACTGTAATCTATTTGCTGTAGTTCTGCAGTCTGTCCGCTGTGGAAGTCCTAACTTTGTGGACAGAACAAGTCTTACAAAAAGCTGAACACATCTACACATGGGTTCTGTGCTTCAATTTGCTTGCTTTACAAGATTCAGCGCTATATAAATTCCATATATTATTGTCTCCATCACATGAACTCTAGGACACCTGTCAGTTGGTTTCCAAGTTTGGACTTGGGCAGGCTCTTGTTCTAAGCTGAAACTTGATTCTAGATCCTGATCTGAATGGGTTCTTAATCTGAAGTCAACACGTTTCCAAGTCTTGTTTAAAAGTCTCAAGCTCCCAGCTTCTTGTTGCTTATGGATAAACCTGTTTAAATCAAACTGTTTTAACAGTCTGTAAAAGATAAGATGACTACATAAACAGTTAGCCTGTAAAAGAAAAAACAACCCCAAACAAACCCACCAGCAACAAACAACCAAAATAAAAATGGAACTGGCTAAATCTAAGTTCTGTGGTTCAATACCAACTAAAAAAATAAAGAGAAGAATTTCCCGCATTGTTGACCCCCCCTCAGCTAATCTGTCAGTGAGCTCAGGTACGTGTAACAATGTCACATCAAACACTTACCTGGGTTGCTGTCGGACTCTGCAGGGTCCTGGCCAGGTTGCAGGGTCATGGACTCCGTCTCTTCACAGGTGGCCAAGTCCTGAACCACCAGCATCAGTCCTCCTGCACACAGGTTAATGAACATCACACATCTCTGACTTCTTACCCCACCTTCAAAATACCAGCAGAACTTCATCATTTTTCTCTTTTGTGTGAGTGTGTGTGTGTGTGTGTTTATAGAGTTCCGAGGTCTAACAGTGGTGAGATTTTTACATATGTCACCGTTTTTATGCCCACCATTAAATTAGCCATATTCTGACTTCAAAGAATGCCTAAATATGACACTAGTCGCTTTGATTTGTGTACTTTACAAGATTCAGCGCTATATAAAACCCATACATCATTATTATTATTACTAGTGTGCATGCTTTTTTTTAAAAAAGCCTGTTCCGCTTTTTGGAAGAGTAGGCCACTGTGTGCCAGTGGGAACGGATGACAAAATTGACAAAACTGCATGCACACTGGGTCTGGATGTAAAAAGCCCATGAAAGCTTATTCCAATATCCTCAAAATAAAAGAAGAAATAAACAAATAAATAAAAAAATGTCATCCATTCTTACTAGTATGCCATGGCCTTCTCTCCTGGCAGGCAGAATAGGTTTCAATATTTGCACAAACAATTCTGTGTACTTTCATACACGGGACCTCGGTTTATAGTCTCACCCAAATGACATTTGGGGCAGAGGGTGAGCACCGACGTTAACTCCAGGGTAAAAAATTCCCCTTGAACAGGTGCCTCAGTGATGGCTTGAACCCAGGTCATCAGATCATCAGCCCAATTACTCCAACCACCAGACTATCCCGCCCCACCTTATTTCAGTTGAAAGATTCCACTACCATTTCATATGATTCTCTGACTTTTAGTTTCATTTTGTTTTAGAAGATTGTTTTTGTTTCCTGGCTAGAGCTTCAAAGTTCACCAATGTTCAGATTTAAGTGTATGTGTGTATGTGACTGTCCCCCCCCCCCATTTAGGTAGCTGCATTCCGACTTAAGGAATAGAAGAAATAAACTAGGGAACAATTAAAGTTGTGTAGCTGGCTGTAAGGAAGGACAGAATAACCTGTTTTCTGCCTGACAGCATATTTCAGGAATGACTAGTGATTACAATTTATAATAGTGTGAGTAAGTGTGTGGTTGTTCTCCAATTTAAAATCCTTCCTTCCTTCCTTCCTTCCTTGTGTGTGTGTGTGTGCACGTGCTTTCGCACACTTGAGTGTGCAGGTGCTTATGTTTGAGCACGCACATATACAGCTACACAAACACTGGAAAACAGCTCTTCTTTCCTTAACCGATAAAAAAAAAAAATCACCGAAACTACTTATAACACAACTAAGAGTTAAAGACAGGTACACATAATACTTGCCCTGCAGAGCATGCAAACCTAAAAACTAAAACAGTACTTTCACCACACACACAAAACTATAAAAGGATTATCATATCATGTGCATTCTGTTATTCATTTTCAAAACTACAATATATTCAGGTCTGGAAATTCTTGAAGAAATAAGGAGACCATAAACAAAACCAACATGATATCAATAATTTTTTTTTTACGTAACTGACCCAGCAACATCTGTGTGTTGGTGGGGTCTGTCTCATTGGTCAGAGCGATGCGCAGCAGGTCTATGATGCGGTTCTTCAGGGACAGGAAGGAGATCGGGTGTTCCTTGCTCACACCGGAGATGCTTGACGTGGTGGTTGACAGAATATCTACAACAGCAAAAAGGAAAAAAGAACATGAAGTGAGAAAAGCAGGGCTAGTGAGAAAAAAAAAAGAAATAATTATGACCCCCCCAAAAAAAACAACAACAAACAAACAAACTTGCCTTAAAGCTGGCCTGAGTTTGAGCATGTCCCTGACTAAAATAAAATTTCAAAGTTACACAAAATCTGTAATTAATATCAAATACAATATAGCATAATACAGCATAGCATAGCATGGCTAACTATACATCAACAAACCTATTATTGTGTTACAGTGATTTTCCTGTAAAAAAATATCATTGTGCAAACTCTATTTAGTTTACTGAGGAAAAAAAGTGATTTCCCTCTACAATACTTCAGGTCTTAACATGTAGGTTTTGAACAAAGCAAACATGGGTGACCGTTTGCGCACCTTGGCTTCAGTAAAGTCCCCCAGTTCACCCAGCTGTAAATGGGTACCTGCCCTCTTTAGGGTCAGAGATGGTACAGCAGCAGGGAGAGGAGATGGGCGCCGACCTCAATATGCTGGCCCCTAAAGAAGCTGAGGTTTCTGATACCTTGCTCCCCTATGACCATACAGGCTATAGAACATTGCTTATTCAATGTATCATCTGGAAATAAAAATTTGACTTGACTTGACTTGACACCTTTACCTTTTTAACAAATGAATCTGAAGCAAGAACAAGCTAGCTTTTCAAAGCACAACACTTTAATGTAGGCCTTTGCACTTTATTTACATTAATGACCAACAAGAACCCAGGCCAAAAGCTTTGCTAACTATTGATATGAGCAAAGTGCCAACCCCTCCACTAAAATGTCGTTATGCTTTGAAATGCTATATCGAGAGTGTCTTCACCCATGTCCAAGCTCTCAGAATAACGACCTGTATTCTATTCTGTAGGAGAAAACAAATTCCCCCGAAGTTAAGGAATGGCTGCCTACATAGTGGGATACTTGAAAACAGCCATTCACGCACAGTTCTCCTCCAGTGTGTTGCTTACAGTCAGTCTCATCGTGATTCTCCAGCTGAATGATAAGTGAGACAAGAGTGCACATTCTGGGCGATTCACCTAGGGCGTTCAGCCATAAAACCTCTCAACAACAGCAGCAGTTACAACAACAACAGACGAGGCTTTCAGCCTGGTCCAGATCCTTTTTTGTTGAGAGTCTGCTCCTTACCTTTGATCTCCAGATCCTTGAAGTGCAGAGGCAAGCAGAGCATGGACAGCAGGAGGTGCACACACGCCTTCCTCAGCTCCAGATAGGAGATGTGCTCACTCATTCTGCACATTATAAACAACAGTTTGGGGTCACTTTGTTTGGGTTTTTTTTTTGCAGGGAAAGTTTTTTCTGTCATGAACATATTTGTAGACAGTTGGTATATGTCCCACTTTTCGTGAATTTCACTGCAACCTGAACATACTATTTGACATTGGCACAAAAAAATGCACACACACACAGACACACACACACAAAGACACACACGAAGTCTAATATCACTTTAAGTGAACAGACGTAAAATTGAAGACACACACACACGAAGACACACACAAAGACACACACACATACATGCACACACTCATCTGATGTAATTCGTCCAATACATCATTCATCTAATATCACTGATAGAGAAGAGATGCTAAATCGACGAACAAATGAACAAACACACTTCCATGCAAACACAAGCATGTGCACAGACACATTAACCATTACATGGAAGAACAGACAGAAAGGTGAAAGGTAATGGTTGATGTTGTGGTTAGCTATTGTGACTTGATTTTTCTTTTTTAAAATTGCTTTTCAACCAAAAACAGGAGCATATGTGTGTGTGCAAATCAATGCCTGCACTTGGAGGGGACAGAAGGAACATCCTTGCTGACCTACTGTCACTGCTAATGGCATTGAATGCCTAGTACAGACAGGTATTTCTGTCAATGTCTGAATGTAAAAGAACAGTTGGTATGATAATGTAATCTGACATAACTTTTTTTCCCCAGCGTATCACTTTTCTAATTGAGTTTTTTCTACTATTATTTTTCTTTAAATTCTTCTTTTTATTCATGTTGTTAATAGTTGTTGCTATTGTTATTGTTGTGGTTGCTGGTAATGTTTTCATGTTCTTAGATAGATGGCTTTAGGGAAAAAATAAAAGCAAATGAATTGCTTATTCAAATTACCATCTGGAAATTAAAGTTTAACTTTGACTTTGACACTCACGACACACAAAGACATGTTCACACAATTGTAGTCAAAAAATAGAATTAAATACACATGCTAGAACACACACATGTAACCCTCCCCCCCCCACCATCCCCAATAAAAATAACAACAAAAAAGTAATTAAAACCAAAACTTTCCAACAGACAACTCACAAAAGATCCATCCAATACCACACACTACTCCACCCATCACCAAATTTCTAAAAAATATAAAAAGTCCAGTTAGTCCACCATCTAACCAATCCAATCCACTCCAATCTTCTTTACAGCCCTGCTGACCACAGAGGAGTGAGTCAGTCCATCTGTAGTACTCACTTGAACTCGGGACTGGTGGAGCTGAGAACCAGCTCCAGAGCCTTCAGAATGTAGGGGGTCAGGATCTGAACCCCAGCCAGGTCCGTGCGCAGCAAGTCGCACGAGTTGAACAGGATACTGGTCAACACTTCCCCGCTGATCTCCGGCTGATTACGCACACACACACACACACACACACACACACACACACACAAAAGAGATTAGTTGATTTATTTATCTACAGTCTATTTCAGACAGGTTGATTATCAAACTCAACTCAACTGTCTCCTGCTGCTGTTGTTGGTAGGAGGAGCTGCATGCAAATGCCACTAGGGTTCATCATCTTTCTCTGTCTGCTGAGTTCTGCAATCACCTGTAGCCCTCCTCCAGACACTGATCTCAGTGATGTTGGCAATGCAGGATATTGGTGGTCTGCTTCTTTTTCTTCTGCCCTAAACTTTACCTTGAAATCATTAGATTTGTCTGTGTCTTTCTGTTTGCATGACCCGCATATAGACACTGCGGAAATTGGAGACAAAAGACACACAGCCAAAATATGGTTCTACAAGCAAATGGTCAGACACAAGAACAAATGAAAGCAGTCTTGATGAACTCTCAGTGCAAAGACAAATGTTGGCTGAAATTGATCAGCACAGACTGTCTGAAGACTGTAATAAAAGACAGTCAAACCCAAAACAAAGTTACAGGAATAATAATCACAGAAATAAAACGGACCTTTTCCTTGATAGACGATACTAACCTCTGCAGTCTGCAGACCGTAGTACATGACCAGATAAAATCGGGAGTAGTACACAGGCAGGATGTTCTCCCTTGTCTTGTGGGCACAGAAAATCCTGCAGAGGGCGCCACACGCCTCTGCCCGGCCTGCCTCATAGGTGTTGTCGCATTCCGTGGGGTGGTATGCATGCAGGTCCATGACAGAGAGTGCTGCTTGGATTCAATGAAAGAACTAGTGCGCCGCTCTTTTGACACTGAAACAATCAAAATTCAGACAGTTCATAGAGGCTGGTAAAAGACAAATTCTTCAACTTTTGTTCTGAAGTGTTGTCCATGGAGACGATCAAGCTTTTGACCTAAGTTACAAGGAGCTGGCATGTAGAATATTTGATAATGTCACATATGCACTTGTTTGCTTCATATATACTGTCCCTACACATAAAACCACTTGGTTTAACTCTTTCAGTACCAGAGAAAAGGAAAAAAGTGCCTCCCACCCAAGTGCCAGCAAATTTGAAGAATCACTGACCACAATACACAAAAAGAGAGAAAATTACATTGTGAAAGCTATTAAGAGACACAGAAAAGACACCTACATATCCCTTAAAGAAAAATGAATAAGGATTCGGAGTCTGGGTTTATTTTTTTTTAAATATCTTGCATGGTAAAGACCTATTCTGGCACTCAAAAGTGGAATAACTACAAGATATCTGTGATCAGCTTTATGGCACTGGAAAAGCACTGGACATAATAATAATAATGAAAATAGCTGTGGGGGGAATGCTCATCATCGATAGTCACTTCTCTTATAATTTAAAAATTAGTTTTTTATCAAGTCATGTAAATATGTAACTATGACTATGTAATATGTTCTAAATTATTTTTAAAATCTGAATACAAATACTTTAAGAGCACAACACACAACCACCACCCCCCCCCCCCCCCCTCCCCCCCCCCAAAGCATTTCTACTTCCTTCACCCAAGCCCTCCCTCCTGATATATTCCTTCAACTAGCATTCCCAACAAAAGCCCCAAACCCCCCCCCCCCCCCCCCCAACAAACAAAGCACGACCTCCCCACTAAGAAAGAAAGTAAAAAAAACCCTGACACGTACCAGAGGCAGCATGGGAAAGGTGCAGCTTGACTCCAGCCAAAGCAGCATCAAACAGCCACGCCCCAACAGGTGCAGAATGCTGTTACACTGAGGCCGCGTAGGAGCGAAGGGGAAACGACTCTCCAGAGACACTTTGCCCACCGGCTGATTGACAGGGGGCGGGGCACCACTCGAGGCCTTGGCAGCTTGAGACGCCTTGGTCACTGTGGTCCAAGTCAAGTCAAGTCAAAAACACTTCAATCATCCCAAGAAGGGTAAATTACAGTACTGACAGGCACACTGATATGAATCATGATCTTGAAAGAAACAAGAAAGCTTCATTTCATATTGGTTTTTAAAATTCCAAGATAACTTCAAATTTTTTTTTTAAATCACACAAAACAGACACAAATGCACGCACGCACACAATAACAGCTGTGTACAAAAAAAATAATGACCAAAGTCATAACATTTACACATCACAAGGGGCGGATCATGTTCAGGAAATTTTGACTCACAGAACACTATACAAACTTAGTCAAAGTTACCAGTAATATGTTGACCATACATTTCACCCTCCCTCCCTCCAACACTCTCCCCACCCCCTCACCTCACAAAATCACCCACCTTACATCACTCCCAGCTCACTGTCTGAGTATGCAAACATATCCTTCACAATGAATACCAAAAACATAAAAGGTCTGAGCATTGAACAGAGTTATATTGTAAAAGAATGCACTGTAAAATTGCTTTTATTCCACCATCTCCCAAGAACACCAATACAGACTTCAGATATCAGATCTGGCTTGAAGACCAATCTCTGAGATCGGCTGTGCAGACCAACTGCGGTCCTGAGCATAATAGAAAGCAGACTTCCTCCTCAGGACTGGACAGTACATAATGAATGAGTATGGCCACACACATGACAGAAAAAAAAAAGAAAGAATTTTCTGTGCAATAACTGCAATAAAGTTTGTTCAAACTGAATTTTGATCCCAAACCAAATGTGAACCATATGAGCGTAGCCACAGACACCAAACAAGGAAGAAATGGTTAGCTGAGCTTTGATTTGTTGCTTTACAAGATTCAGCGCTATATAAATTCCATAATTATTATTATTATTATTATTATTATTATTATCATCATTATCATTATTACCATGTTCTGCATTTGCCCCCCAAACAAAATTTGGACGAAAACAAGAGATTACAGCAGCTCATATTTCTGGAGGAAAAAAATGTATGAACTGCACTGAAAGCCAATCACTGTGGCTACCTTACCTTTGGCGGTGAGCACAGACATGGGTTTGGCAGGTTTCCGCTGACCAGGAGGGGTGGAGGGGGTGGCAGCCGGGGGTCGAGTGGTGGGCTGGGCAGTGGACATCAAGTTCTCCTTCAGGTCTTGGGGCAAACCTGCACAAAAACAAAATAAAAAGCATATAATAATAATAATAATAATAATGTATGGAATTTATATAGCGCTGAATCTTGTAAAGCAACAAATAAAAGCGCTCAGATGAATTTTTTTTTTTTTTTTGGCGTGTGTATGTGGGTTTTTAAACTTTTGTCATCTGTTCCCACCGGCACACAATGGCCTACTCTTTCGAACAGCGGAACAGGGTTTAACGTGTGCGCAAGATGTTCTGCATGTGTTCGCACACAGGGCCTCGGTTTATAGTCTCATCCAAAGGACAACATCAGGTCAGTAACTTGTTAAGAAAAAGGATGAAGCCCACAACGAAACACACACCCCTGAACTGACAACATTAGAACATCTGAACCTTCAAAGAAAAAGGGAAGAAAGATTGGATTGTCTGCACATTGCAAACATTAAACGGCAGGCAGTATCCAGAAATAAAGAGAAAAAAGAAAAAAAAAGCTGACAGAGGCACAGATAAAATGTATCAATCCTCTGATGATGATCAGTATAACAGGTCACCAGATAAGGTGACAGACTTCTTGTCCTGGTAAACCATACACTAGAAGTAATTTTTGTTGATGTAGAATAATTTTGGTAAAGCATACACTAGAAGTCATTTTTGCTGATGTGGTATACATAGCCTTGGTAAACCATACACTAGAAGTCATTTTTGTTGATGTGGCATAGCCTTGGTAAAGCATACGCTAGAAGTCATTTTTGTTGATGTAGTATAACCTTGGTAAACCAAACACTAGAAGTCATTTTTGTTGAAGTGGCATAGCCTTGGTAAAGCATACACTTGAAGTCATTTTTGTTGATTAGGCATAGCCTTGGTAAAGCATACGCTAGAAGTCATTTTTGTTGATGTGGTATAACCTTGGTAAACCATACACTAGAAGTCATTTTTGTTGATGTAGTATAGCCTTGGTAAAGCATACACTAGAAGTCATTTTTGTTGATGTGGTATACATAGCCTTGGTAAAGCATACACTAGAAGTCATTTTTGTTGATGTAGCATAACCTTGGTAAACTAGAAGTCATTTTTGTTGATGTGGCATAACCTTGGTAAAGCATACACCAGAAGTCATTTCTGCTGATGTAGTATAACCTTGGTAAAGCACACACTAAAAGTCGTTTTTGTTGATGTGGTATACATAGCCTTGGTAAAGCATACACAAAAAGTCATTTCTGCTGATGTAGTATGACCTTAGTAAAGCACACACCAGAAACATTTTTCTCGATGTATTATTTATATCCTTGATAAACCACACACTAGAAGTAATTCTTGTTGATGTGGCATAACCTTGGTAAAGCATACACAAGAAATCACTTTTTACTGATGTTAGCACAGCACTATCCGAATTACTCCTACACAACAGACACCATATTTAGAAAACAAAAAACCAAACCAAACCAAACAAACAAACAAAACTAAGAAACTAAACTAAACTGAAAACTTAAAAAAATAAAAAACCGCCAGAAAACAGCAGACTCCACCCACCTAGAAAAGCATTGACCATGATGGACATGCCGCGCATGGCCTTGAAGAAGATGAGGGGCAGCTTCAGCAGGCACTCGTGCTGGCTGGGGTCCAGGACGGCCTCGTTGGTCAGGGCGTGCTGCAGGAACCGCGGGGTGTTGGACACCACCGCTGGCCGACTCAGGTCCACCGGGTTCTGGATGATGTGCAGGAAGCGGAACCAGGCCTGGGTCACGCACTCCGAACCCATCTCTGCTGGGATCATCTGGACGTCCTCGTCCACTGCCCGTCCAGAGCAACATTGTCGTTGTTGTCGATATTGATGTTGTTGTTGTTACTGGGATTGTTATTTTTGTGTGCGTGTCCCGTCAAAAGAGCGGTACGTTTTAAAGATTGTTCATGTGATGGTTTGTTGATTTAAAAGATTGGAAAAAAAAAAATCTTCCTAAAGAGCGAGAGGTGTCCATGGTTTGAATCCTGCCAAAATCTGGACTTTTACCCCATCCAATGCATGAGTGGTAGTCTTGAGTGCAAGTCTTTAGGATGAAACAATAAAGGGAGGTCCCATGTGGTACCTGCACTTAACAAATGCAAAAGAAGTAAAAAAAAAAATTCTTTCTTTGTTTACAAATGGTCAGAGAGACCATAACAACCAAACACTAGCACACACACACACAAACCAAACATCCTGACCCAACCATGCACCCCATCCCCACCCTCCCCCCTTCCCTCCATAGCCTAACCCACCTACCCACCCAACCCCACTTACTCACCCATAAGCAAACACTGATAACTTTATCTCAATACACACAAACAATGCTCAGCAACACCATTTTTTAAAGCCCCAAAAGACCCCCCCACCAAAAAAAACAACAACCCCCAACCAAAAACAAAAACCCCCACAAACCAACCAACCAACAAAAAAGCCCTCACACAAATCCCCCTGAAACAAGCGACTTACAGACGACAAGCTGAGGATAGCCAAGCCCTGAAAGACACCCCACCCCAAAAAAAACAAAACCCCAAAACCCCAACCAAAAACAAAGAAACCCACAAACCATCCAACCAACCAACAAAAAAACAAACCCTCACACAAATCCCCCTGAAACAAGCGACTTACAGACAACAAGCTGAGGATAGCCAAGCCCTGAGAGACACCCCCCCCCCCCCCCCCACCAAAAAAAAAACCACACCCCCCAACCAAAAACAAAAAAACCCCACAAAAAACAACCAACCAACACAAAAAAAACCCTCACAACAAACCCCCTGAAACAAGCGACTTACAGACGACAAGTTGCGGATAGCCAGGTCCGTACATGGTGCGGATCATGTGCGCGGTCAGCACGTGGTTGACCTTGTGCCACTGGATGACCAGGGCCTCGTGGTGCCGCCAGTAGATGCACATGTTGCGGAAAGTCTTCCACAGGGACGGGGAGGGGAAACACTTGTTGCAGGATATCAGCCAGATGCCGAACAGCACGCTCAGCACCCGCTCACACAGATGGTCGCTGATGTCGTCTGAATAAGTGGGAATAGAAAGAAAGAATGAAGAAAATTCAGTTTTTGTGAGCGAGAGGAAGTGTACCTGTTCAAAGATGCACATTAATTTTTTTTTAATTTAAATTAGATATGCTGGTCCTTGAGTTGTCCACGAAAGTAAAACAACAGCACTTGCACTTTGTGTGACCATACAAAGTATATATTTTCATGATTAAAAAATAGTTTAAAAGTGTCAACAAGCATAGCAAAAGATAAATTTAAAATGAAAGTATCACTCCTAATAGAAATTTTTTTTTTAATGAATTTCAGTTTCAGTGAAAATATCAACATCTTGCATAAATCTGAGACCTAAACGCAGCAGGTAATTAGGTATTAAAAATGTAGTTCCAAATAGAATGCATTCGCACACATGCGTACACGATGACGCTACTCAAAGATTTGGCAATTGGAAACAGAGATTAGAACGCAGAGGAATGAAGGTAAATGTTGACAAGACCAAAGCAATGACAGTTGGAAAAGACCGCAGAACACATAGAGAGCAAGGCAAATACATGTGTGGTGTCTGCCACAAAGGTGTAGGGAACAATTCAATCAAATGCTCCAAATGTCAATATTGGTGTCACAAAAGATGCTCAAAGCTCAAAAGTCTGAAGAAGGAGGACAGAGTATTTGTCTGCCCCAGTTGTATGAATAAGAAGGGTGAAGACAATAACGATGCAGGAAAGGAGGAGCTAGAATTTGAACAAGGGAAGATAGAAGTGGTAGACGAATTCTGCTACCTGGGAGAGATGATAAGCTGCGAAGCAAAATCTGAGTTAGCTGTCAGAACCAGGATTGCGAGTGCTTGGAAGAAATGGAAAGAATTGGCAAGTCTGCTCGGAAATCAGAAAATCC
>CM054138.1:22099999-22119999 GCA_028751875.1 Rapana venosa
GACACAGAGACGAGAGAGAGAGAGAGAGAGAGACAGAGACAGAGAGACAGACAGAAACAGGGAGACAGAAAGACAGACAGACACAGAGAGACAGAGACAGAGAGACAGACAGACATAGAGAGAGAGAAAGACAGACTGACAGAGACAGACAGATAGACAGACAAGAGGAAAAAGTTAGCCTGGACAAAAACAAAGATATATTACTTAATGTAGAAAACAGAAAGTAGTACTGATAACACACACACACACACACACAAAACACGCACGCATGCACACACACACACACACACACACACACACACACACACACACACACGCACACCACAAAGTGAAAAGGCCCATTGTGTACAATGTGAAAATTATTCACAAAGTTAACTGTTCACCACAGCAAGCGGCTAATGATTTATCTACAAAGCTTTTTAATTCCCTGTAAAATGTCAACCAAAAAAAAAACCACACACAAAAAAGAAAAAAAAGAAGCACTCTGACTAATAACTAACATGAATTAAACTAAAAGCGAACAGCAAAAATATCATGGCTCTGTTTGTTTCCAGTTGAGCTTCTTCATATTTCTTGCGTATGCGTTATATGGCTATTAAAAAACACACACACAAATCCCACCAAAACAACCCAACAACAAAAAGCTGATATCTTTATGGCAGTTTTTCCACTTGTTCATACATAACAAGACACTCTTTACGATTCACAGAGGTGGACAGGTGGACTGAAATGTGCACATGTACATTCACATATCATATGTACATGTGTGCATGCGTGAGTCTGTGTGAGTGAGTCATTGAGTGTGTGCGTGTGCATATTATTTTTGGGTGCATTACTGTTAGGTTTATTCTCCTGTTCAAATTGTTTGTAAACCTCCATACCCCAAAAGGAGTGAAAGGAATTAAATCTTGAATCTTGTGTGTGTGAGTGCGTGTGTGTGTTTGTACTATGTGTGTGTGTGTGTGTACATGGTGTGTGTGTATGTGTGCGTGCATGTGCACTCGCACATAAGCATGTGTGTGTGTAAGTGTGTGCACACGCATGCTTGCGTGCATGCATGTGTTCATGTGTGATTGCATGTGTCTGTGTTTGTACATGGATATAAAGTTCTATAGTTCTGTTAGTGTAATGGCAAAAAAAGTGCGTGTCAATGATTGCTGCCAGTGTGAGTTATGAGGCTTGCTTTTTTTCCCAGTCTTGTGACCATAAACATCACACACACATGTAAAAAGATCCTACACTGAATTATATATATACTGACTGATGAGTTTTGTTGTTGTTCTTGCTATTATTGCTATTGATGCTGCTGCTGGCATTTTCTTTTGGTTTTATAAAAGCTGAAACTGGAAAGTTGTTATGCTATCATACCTACAATATTAGTGATAGATGCACATTATTAAACACTGAAAAGTCAAGACAGTACCCGCATGAATAAGGAGGCAGAACTTAGTTCAAAAAGAGAAGCAAGTGCATAATTAAATGATTTCAGAAGACCCAGTGCCAAGTATGCATCACCAGTTACAGAGAAAAAGAAAGTAGAATCAGCTGAACCAAATCTCAGAAGCATCCATGTATTGTAAGAAAAAGTTGTGATAGAATTTGCATTAAACGAGTACATATATATGTCTACAACATCACCATCACAGTTCAATTTATGAGATCTCAAAGACATACGGTCCACCCCATATATGAGTACTTATGTCTACAATGTCACTATCAAATTAAGGACATCTTGAAGGTACACCCTAGCAATATCAGTTGAATAATATTTCACCTTCTAAATGAAAGTACACGGTGAAAACAAACCTTTGATACTCCGGACTGATGAATTGAAAGAGCATTAGTTATGTGGCTCAAGGTTTATATTTCTGATTCATAATATTTCTTTTGAACCACAGTGATAGACATGAACTGATGAAGTCAAATTTATAATATGTCAGAGGTTTTGAACAAAATTTTTGTTTCTGAGCTTTACTCAATTAATTGTAAAAAATAGCCCCCCTTCCTCAACTCTCCTCCAAAAGAAAACAAATTTACAAGGGCATTTGTATCATAAAGTATAGACCAAGAGTATCTTTAGTTTATCTTGAGAGTAATCTTTAAATATTCACAGAAACAAAAGACTGTGACACAAATTCTGTACAGAGTAACTGCCTCGAATATAACAAATGCTTAAATGGGGAAAAAGAAGGATGACCAAGATCTGAACATGTACTAACTGAACACACAAACACGCACATGTGTGCACACGCACAAACTTACACAAACGCACACATACACATACACACACACCATCTTAACCACTAGACTGCCTTACCCCGGAAATTTTCCGGGGCTAAATGTGCACCCTATACGCCAACAACCCGGAAAATTTCCGGGGTGTCGAACTGAAGTAAACAAGCCTGCTTCCTTGACTACAGTTAAAGGGAAAGAACTCCAAAATTAATGGAGACCACTCTCCTGTTGCTTGGCAACATCAAGCTGCAAAAACCGTGGCAAAAACGATCATTTTTTCGCTCGTATTTTGTGTTTTTATGCATGACTGCTTGGGAAGTTCTTGTTCAAAATTGCTGACACTTCTTGTTGAAGGCTTCAATAACTTTACACAACTGTAAAAGTGGCAAATAAAACTCTAGATTTACCTAACAGTGATGAAAACGATCGTGTATGATTCAGGAGATCGTGTATTTAAAAAGCAATGAATGAGATTTGGCCTAGACATATGTTTGACATTATTGAGATGGGGGTAACTCAGAATGACAGTGGTAATGAAGAAATCGTATTTATGGTCTATTTTTTACATTTTAAATGTATTTTCGCAGTGAAATATCATGCTAACTAATTTGAGCTAGCCTCGAAGTAATCTACGATATATATACTGTCATTGGGTAGACTATCAGGATTATTCATGTAGTAGTTTCTGAGTAAAAGGAATATGAACATAGCAGTGGTACATAGGAATTTTATTCCCCGGCATATAGGGTGCACTTGCACTGGGCAGTTAAGAGGTTAATCAAAATACATGCATAACCACATGTTTACAAGGGGAACTAACAACATACCATTGCGCATGCACATAAACATATATATATGTATACAACACATAACTTGACATTTTTTCTTTCTATCTCTTCAATTCTCTGCTTGTCCTAAATAATAAAATATTGCTTAACTTAAGACAATTGAGGTTTGCTGATCAGAGAAGAACAGGCACATTCAATACTTTATGGATATATGAATGTTCTCCAAAAACTCAAGGGCAAACATAAATTATAAAATAATAAATCCACTCAAACATGTATGTAATGATATTATATACACAAAACCCAAACAAATCTTTGATTCATAGATTAGAACAATAGAACTAGAAGACAAGGTTGGTAACCATACTGATGACTGCATGCCAAATTGATTTATCTGTACCTAATCATTGCATAGAGATAGGCCCTATCTGCATGAAATCCTCCGCACAAAATTATACTAAATCAGTAAATGTCAGCATACTTGCAAAGATGGTAACCTCAAAGCATTTTAAAGAAATCAGCATTTTATGAAATTCATGCACCAGATCATCCAGCACTGACAAAGTACCATGTGCTTTCACCCAAGCTGTATACTCAACGAGATAATTACATAATTACGCTGTTTCCAGTTCACTCTCTTTTCAGAAGTGTTATTCAACAAAACCAATCGAATCAAACCAAACCGAAAATAAAAATTTAAAATGTTACAAGCCAAAGTAACGAAGAAATAAAAAGGTATGAAAAATATCACAGCACAATTATTCATTACTTCACAGTTTGGGGTTTGTTTGTTTTTGTTGTTGTATGTTTTGTTGTTGTTGTTTTTACAAAAATAGTTGACCAAAACATTTCATGAGAGAAAAGAGGCGATGAAGTTATCAAAATACACAAATATATTCCACTATTAAATTTTCAGAAATAACATCAGAGGATGAAACGATGATTGACACTGCCATGGATCAGTTGTAGCTAATAATGTAAGGTCCAGAAACAGAGAAAGAAACCTACAGCCGAAAAGTGACAACTGGCACTGCTATTAGTATTACTATTAGAAATATACACTTGACTGGGGTGGTTTCTGCGGCCTACAGCCATAGCACAGGCAATGCACCCATCAAGAAAGTGAGTGGTCCATGGTCTGAAACCTCGCTTGGGCCTAAATTGTTTCCCAATCCTTTGGATCGGAAGTGGTAGTCAAGTTGTTATTTTGTTTTAAATAATCAAACAATAATCCAGTCCTGTTAGCAATATATATTTGATGCAACTAAAAAAAACAACAAGACAATGAGACTTGTCTCTGGTAAAATCATTTTCTAAAAGAATGCTTTTGAATGCAAAACTATAATTTTTTTAGTTTATATAAGCAGATAGGGGCTTTTTTTTTTTTTTAAAGTGGTGCCAAACAATGGCAGTGCACTCTCCCTATGGCGGGAGAGAGCAGCCTGAATCTCTGAGGTAGCAGGATCTTCACAAACATTAATCCCTTTACTAAAAATAAAAGGTAGCACAACGAAGACAAAGCATGACAACACAATACAATGCAACACGATACATTATGACTCAATCAAAGAAAAAGATAAAAAGAAAGCACTTATAGCCTGTGTATTTTCAGGAACTACATTCATTCATATAGCCTAGCCTATCTTGATGGTCATAACTGAGCTGGCATAAGAGAACACAGTTTATGACACATTCTCTCAATCCTCTGACTCCTTATTTAAAGCAAATTAGATGACATTGTATTCAGGACCATCAAACCTTTTCCATAATTTATCATTCCTCTACATGATCCACAAACATAAATTTTTTTTCTAATAGACATGATATCTATAACAGCAATGCAGACTACAAACACTACAGAGTACCTCTTTCACCCACTGCTTACAGTATCATTGCCCTAACCCCTAGAGAATACCAGAAAGAAAGACAGAAACAAAGAGAGTGAAAAAAAAAAAATTGTGCAAAAGCTGTAAGGGGGAGAAAGGGTAGTTGTAGAGATAATAAGACTGTCACCACTATCCCCACAGGAGCATTATCTAAACAAAAAAATTAATGAAGCTTTATACACAAAAATACTACAGTTTCTTCCACCGCAGAAAAAAAAATTAACCATATAAATATCCAGATTATGATATATATATATATATATATACATACACTCTATACCATATTTGGTCAAACAGAGATATGATTTTTTTTGCTTTTTGTTTTGCAGGCAAAAGAAATTATACATACAAATGACGACACTTATTAATTTGCTGAACAGTACAATAAACCTAAGATTTTCCCCTCTTGTTTCATCTCATATCTGTCCCTGCCTTTAAAAGCCAACATTCCATCACCCTGCTGAAATGTACAAACTCTGTGTGTGTATGTGTGTGTGTGTGTGTGTGCACATTTGAATTTGTTAGAATATTGTGAATCATTGTTGGTTGCTTGTGTAGGAGCGGATTGAATGGAAGTGCTCTGATTTGTAATTGCAAGATATAGCTCTCTATAAATTCCATATATTATTATTATTATCATAATTTTAGAAATGAAGCAAAAAGAACACCCTCTTAAAAATAAACATTAAAAAAAAAAAAGCCTCTTTACATGAAGAAGAAACTGAAAAATCCAGCAAAAAAAGCAAAAATAAAATGCTTTCCCGAAAATGACATCACATATCAGTTCTATTTACTCACATTAAAAATACGCAAATTTATCACACTAATGTTGCTTGGATAAATTTGAGAAATTAAATGTGAATGAGCTGCACTTTCTCTGAGGCGTTACAAGCTGTGTGTTGAAGAAAGAGCAAGTTTTAAACAGTATCAACAAAATGACACAAAATTCAAATTCACTCACATGAACTTAATCCCAAGTCGTCTGCATGCCAAGAGAAACAATGTTTCATTAATACAAAGTAACAGCCAACATCTGGGAAACATCAATTCTAGTTATTTCAAATACTGTTACACATCAAACTTGTATTAATAATATGCAAAATGTGTTAGGATTTTGTCACTCAAAAAACAGAACAAACAACAAAAAAGAGAAAAGAATAAAGAGGGAAAATCCATCACCCAACCACTGAATCAACCAACCAACAATGATGCAGTATGTGCATTAAAAATCTAGTCCTGTCACTCTAGTCACTTCAAGAAAAAAAACACGGTTGGATGCAACCAGCTAGCCATGCGGCTGTGGTTTGATGTATTAGGTTCTTGGCTGGAAGTGTTACAGGGCTTTTTGGACTCCAGCAGTTTTCTCCTTGGGGGAGTTTGCTATGCATTCACTGGGAAGACTGGGACCACACACAGAGTCAAGCGTCACCCATTTTACAGATCTATGCAAACTTTTTTTGAGTGTTGTTCAATACTGCAGGTGTCTGTCTATCGGGCCTGGTTATTGCCTGGATAGATCATGATAGGAAGCGCAGAGCATAGCTCTGTCAAGCAGTCTCAAAATGAGTGCACCCTTAGAGCATCATCATTACATCATCCTCATCACCAGCACTGACTTTCAAGCAATGAAAAGAAAACTGTCTTTGATTCAACAGCCCCTGTTGCCCTGATCGTTGGCCTCAGTTCCACATTCCCAGCACTTTGTGAGCACTTGTAGTGAGTTGATGTCAAAGCCTTTGGGATTTGAAGTTCATGGGGGATGTTCATTAGAGGGATGTAGTTGTGGTTGCCTTTCCGGGTGGGTGCCTCACTCAGTGTGGTTCTACAGCTAAGCTATTACTGAGCCCTGTCAGTAGGCAGCTCAGTAGGCACAGTCCTCTACATGTAGGCTTAGAACAGGCACCACTAAACTCTGCTGAAGTGACCCAGCAGCAGCGCAGAGCTCTTCTGGTGGGTGGCTCCACAGCGGCCTAACACTGATAAGCTCCTGCGTTTTTCTGACCTTAGTTTTGTTCACCTTAAGGATGCGACATGATCTGAGTCTAGCTATGGTTGGGGTGGGTAGATCTACAGAAATAAGCGGAGTGGGAACAGCAGGACAACAGCATCACAGAAGATGAGGCAGAAAAAAAAAGGTTGCTTGAATCAATTGGCCTGATCTATTTTTCTCTTCAAATGTATCCTGCAAATAAGACATACAGGATAATATAAGATCTGTTTTTAAAATATGAACAATATTTATCTGTTCCTATGAATACACTTACAAAGATAATGTTAATAAAATGTTACCCAAACATCAATATTGACAAAATGGTAAAGCAAACATGCAGGTGTTTGTATAATAACAAACAAGTGTTAATACTAAACAAATGTTCAGAAAACACTGGTACACATTACTCAGCTTAACTGCATTGCCTAAAAACTGCATGTGCATACACATGCATGTGCACACACATGCATGTGCAACAACACACACACACACACACACACACACACAACAGGCATGCACACACTTTTCCCTCTATGTCTACCATTAAATATTCAATATTTTTGCCTTTCTTCTTTTATTAGCATTAATATTTGCACAGAAGTATGAAAGTGTGCTGACAGAAACAAAACAAAAACAAAAACAACAAACTCAGCAAACAATGAAACATCAACCCACCTTTTTCAGTTGGCGGGGAAAGGAGACTGTCATTTGCGGCCAACAGAAACTTGAGCAAAGTTTCCCAAGTGTCTCGAGTCAAAATGGTGGATTCTTTGGCGACTGCCTCAATGGCACGTAGCACCCTATGGCACAGTAGTGCCTGCCGTTTCACCAGATCCACACCTGAAACAAAATACAACAAACATTGTTCAATACTATTCCGATGAAATGGGTTTTTTCCCCCTGCAAACCACCTTCTGCTTAAGTGAATTTTTCTTTTCCACCCGAGGATCTATCAGTGGATGAAAGGTAACTGTAATAGTTATAAATGCTCAAATACCTGCATCACCTTCCATGCACATGGGATTGTCTTATTTCAATGACCTGATAAATGACAACAAAATGAATAAGAAGAATATGATAAAATGTTCACTAATGTCACAAACAACAATGGAAAATGCAGGAAGTAGGAAGTCAGTGGCTAACCATAAGAATGGCATTATAATGAATAATGCCGATGAAAATAACATTTTAAAATCTACCAACTTCAGGAACTCGAAAGAACACAGTCGCGTATGCAAAAATCTCAGTAGCGGTGAACCTTGGAGCTCTTAACTGTGGAACAAAAAATAAAAAGGTTAATAGCAACAAGAATGCTATGACGAAGACAATTAAACTGATGACAATATACCAAGAATAAAATAAGGACCACTAGCGAAGCTTTATGGTCTTTTACACTGTCAGTTGAGTCAAAATTGTACTTCCAAGTACCTGAGTCTGGTCGTGGTTTGAACAGGTTGAGCAGATGATGAAGGATGACCTGTGCAAAAGGGTTTGGATCCAGCACCACAGGTTTAGGCACGCATGGTTTGGGCATGGTCAGAGCCATTAGCCACTCCACATACACCTTCACACAGTCGTTGATTGTTTCGTGCTCTGATAACGGAAGCCCCAACCCAAAACACAGCACCTGAAATCCAAAGAATAATACATGGCACAAGTAATAAATGATTATGTAATGGGCAATCAGCATAAAGGTTAACCAGTAAATTACCAGATGGGAAATCATGGATTCAAACCTAATCCCAATTAGAAACATGTTTTATTTACATTTAGTTTTTCAGGCTCTTGGATCTTGCCCATAGCTGTATTAAACTTAAAAGAGTATGATAAGCTCATGACTGCTAAAGGGATCAAGACAAGGGATGGGATAGCCTGGTGGTAAGCGTGATGTATTTGTGATCTGCTGACCCGGGTTCAAATCTTGTTCAAGAGGATTTTTTCCTCTGGAGTTAACATCAGTGGTCATCAGTGCTGACTCCACTCTCCCCAAAAGTCTTTCGGATGAGACTATAAACCGAGATCCTGTGTGTGAACACACGCAGCACACCTTGTACACACGTTAGAACCTGTTCAACTTTTCAGAAGAGTAGGCCATTGTGTACTGGTGGGAACGAATGACAAAATTGACAAAACTGCATACACTTGGGGACTGGTTGTAAAAAAGCAAATGAATCCTTATTCCATTATCCTTAAAATAAAAGAATAAGAAATTAAAAGAATAAGAAATAAGACAATTCAGAGGTGAGCATTACATTTTTACAATCTATTACAATGAGGACTGTCAGCAGAGAGGATGTGGGTGGTTTCCATACCCACAACTTTTTTTCTTGTTACAATGTTAGTGTTAAATTTCAAATTTAACAAAAACAAAGGAACTATTTTAAAGATTAAAAATAAAATGCATCCTTTGTTTCATTTTCAATAATGTGGTCTATAAATAAACAAGTAATTCTGCAGAAACAGATCGTATCATACCTTAAAATCTTTATCATGGAATATTGAAAATGATCACCTTTGAGTTTGATTTTTCAGCATACTAAGGGCGTAAGGCAGAGCAAGATCATCAACTGATAATTTTAACAAAACAAAACAAGCTCTTACTTCCATGGTCCACTTGACATCCCGTTCATCTTCCAAGGAGCTAGGCTCATCATTGGCGGCACTGCTTAGGTTTGAGGCAATACACCTGACAACTGAACAGGCCACCTCCCGACCCACTGTGGCTGGAAAACGGTGGAGTACAGACTGGTTTCCACGGTCACACTGGATTTCATCTTGTAAAGATGCCCAGTCCGCATACATGATGGCTTCAAGTCAGTGTGAGATTCTCAATGGTTTAATCTGTGTTAAGTAAACAGAAATTATACTTAAAATTACAAGTAAATCAAACACAAAACAGACATTTACTGAAAGACAGAGCAGATATATAAACATTAAAAAAAACCCACCAAAAACAGCAGAATGTGAGCCCAGTTTGCTTGTCAAATAATGCACCCAACTTAACACAGACAAAAAGCAAACAAACAAACCCTGTCACTAGTGAAAGTAGTGTCATTAATTTGAGTAAATGAGTAATTGATGCAAGTTGGAAACATGAAATGAATGATTAAATGATTCAGAAATCAGATACTGAACAAGTGAACCAACCATCCTTGATCCAGATCTGCCACAAAGAATAAAGTTTAGCAAGCAATAGACTAATCCAATGATCAGAACATTTTTAAACGGTCTACTCGTAGCACTTACTCATTCAGTCATTGTTTTATGTTTCCCAGTCCCAATTAGTGAATTACTAAGAATTTGTTAGAATTTGTTTGCTTTGCACACAATCCTCCTCCGTCCTGGCTAAAAACCACCAGACAATGACTTTCAAAGAATCGAAAGTTGGATCAACGCCAGAGAGACTGTCTGGTAAACAACACGTCTAATTATTATTCATGCTCTGAAGCAGCAGGTTGTTGAAAGCTGGCTGGCAGCATCTCAAACTCTGTTGTTATTCACTAGCAACTTCTCAGTTACGGAACTTCCCACGGACTACAGAACACTACTGCACTTTCACATACGATCATCTTTCAGTTGCACTGAATAATCAATACCTTGATGCCATAGTTTCCATTTATCTGCAATCTTGAATCGACAAAAAGTATAACTTACTCCTTGAGCAGATTGTTTTGAAATGTTAAGTTTTCTGTCACATTCTTTTCTTGCATTTGCTGTCTGCATCTGAGTCGAACCCCGCCTTCTTACTGAGAAGAGTGGTGCAAGGGACGTTATTACCTAAACAAAAGTTATTTCCCCAGTTTTCGTCTGCTAGGCCTATTCCTAATCAGCTTCTGCCACCAGGATTGACTTATAAATTTATTATAACTGGTAGAACAAGTAGCGCCACCAGAAATTCTAGCTGCATTAGTAGAAGTCGTAGTAGCAGTAGCAGCAGCAGCAGCAGCAGCAGCAGCAGTAGTAGTAGTAGTAGTAGCAGCAGCAACATGGTAGAATGGCAGTGGCTCTATTAGCAATACTGGTATAATCATATGAAAAAGCAGCAGCAGCAGCAGAAGCACTGAATGGCAGAAGATCTCAAAGTAGCATTAGCATAATTAATAGCAGTAACATGTAATACTATTTATCATAAAATTAAAACCCTCTGTAATACGAGGCCATATTAAATTTTACAAAAATCAAACCACCTATAACACTCATAAACACAAAAACCCCAACATATCAAAAAATACATGAAACAACAAAAACAAACAAACAAAAAATCCAAACCAAAACAAAATGAAACCCCAACCAATCAAACAAAAAGCAAAAAGGAAAAAAAAACCCAAACCCAAAACCAAACAAACCCAAAAACAAAAAACCCAACACAAACAAACAAAAAACCTACAAAAACAAACAAATGTAAAACTAGCAACCCATCACCACCACCACCACCACCACCACCACCACCTACTACTACAACAAAACTCTGATAAATATAACAATACACTGTAACTACTACACTCTGTTATAAAACCATTTATAGCATGCAACAACCCCCCAACACATCTGAAATAAAATTTAAAAAAATAATCATCTATCATACATCATAACCACACTGAATACCCATAGATAATACCCACTGAATACCCATAAATAGTAATATCCCCCCCCCCCCCCCCGAATACCCATAGAAAATAAATACCCACTGAATACCCAGAAATAAAATAATAATAATAATAATAATAATAAATGGAACTTATATAGCGCTATATCTTGCAAAGACAAATCAAAGCGCATGTATTCAACCTAATCTTACACAGTCATGCAATCAATGATAAATAATCAATAGTTTAAACAAACAGATTATTACAAACATGGTGCGCTGCAGACAAAATCTATGAAATAAAATTTCAATAGTCAAATGTTTTTCAAAAGCACACACACACTCACACAGGTCGTATACTGATATGAAACAGGGAGGGAGGGGGGGGATCTTAGGTTTGAAATAAATATGTCTTGAGGCTGGATTTAAAAGTGTCATAACTAGGTTTCTGTCGAAGAGAGAGAGGGAGCTCATTCCAGGTCGATGGACTCGCAATAGAGAAAGAGCGGCGGTCAACGGTGGATTGGTTGAATCTAGGTATTCGTAGGCACAAGGTATCTGCAGCAGAGCAGAGGGAACGTGAAGGAGTATACAGGTTAAGACACTCACAGAGGTAGGAGGGTGCGGTTTTGTGGAGACATTTGTAAAAGAGGGTACTGATCTTATAAATTAACTCTGTGGCACAGGCAGCCAGTGGGAAATCGCAAGAGAGGGGTAATGTGCTCAATTTTTTTCTTTCTGAGAACTAGTCGAGCTGCGGAGTTTTGTATACGTTGAAGGGAGTGGATAGATGATGCTGGCAGACCAGACAAAAGAGAATTGCAATAGTCCAGACGTGAGAGAATGAGAGATGTGACTAGTTTGGATGTTGCATCGGTGGACAAGTACTTTCGAATTGCACTAATACGTCGTAATTGATAGTAGCACGACTGACAGGTCTGGGTGATGAATTTTTGCATAGAGAGTGTGTTGTAATGGAAGAGAGTTTGTGTTTGGTTCCTACGAACATGGCTTCCGTTTTATCTGCATTTAGCTGTAATTTGTTCTGTGTCATCCAGTTTTGAGTATCTTCAAAGCAGCGGGTCATATTTGTCAGGAGAGAAGGCAGATTTTCAGGAGTAAAACTGCTTTGAACCTGAGAGTCATCTGCATAAAAATGATGGTTGATTTGATGACGGTTTATTACATGTGACAGTACCACACGTCCTTATCATTATTACACCTTCTCCCGCTCTCCACCCCCACCCCTCACGCCAGGCAATAGAATCATAACAATCCATAACAAGAATAACCACCACACATTGAAAAAAAAAAATATCACCCAGTGGATAGTACATTGGCCACTCATTGTGGATCGGTGGTCTAGAGGTTATGCACCTGCCCAGAAAGCGGAAAGAGTTGGTTCGATCCCCGACTGAACCCAAACTGTTCCCCCCTATCGGGTGAGATGATAAAATAAATCGATGTCCAGTGTGCAGCTCTCATTCATCACACTTTAAAGAACCCAAGGAAGCGAAAGTGTTGTTCCTGACGAAATAATTATTTGATGAAAAAAACACACCCACACCTGTCGGGACTTAAAGTAGTATACAATACAATACACTACGATACAATACGATACAAAACAATACAAGATAATACGATACAATACAATATAATACAATACAACACAACACAATACAATACAATATAATACGACACAGCACACTACAATACAGCACAAACACAATACAACGCAGTACAATACAACACAGTACAATACAATACAATACAATTCAATACAAAACAATGCAATGCAAGCAATACAAAACAATTCCATGCAATACAATACAACACAACACAACACAATACAATACAACACAATACATTCACTCCTGAACTAAACCGGCCAAAACACAGTATACAACTCCATACCCTCCCCCTTCATAAAATAAAATTATCTATAACACTGAAATCAAACCGTCTACAATATAATAATAATATATAATAATGTATATTATACAGTTAACCTCACCTTGCTCCCGTTCCCCCTCTCCCCCCAAAAATACCCCAAACAAACAAACCCAAACCCTCTGCTATAATAATAATAATAATAATAATAATAATAATCATAATAATGTATGGAATTTATATAGCGCTGAATCTTGTAAAGCAACATATCAAAGCGCTCAGATGACATTTTGGTTTTTTTTGGATATCGAGGATAATGGAATAAGCACTCATGTGCTTTTTTTTAACATCCAGTCCCCTTGTGTATGCGGTTTTGTAAATTTTGTCATCTGTTCCCACCGGCACACAATGGCCTACTCTTTCGAAAAGGGGAACAGGATTTAACGTGTGCGCAAGATGTTCTGCATACGTTCGCACACGGGGCCTCGGTTTATAGTCTCATCGGAAGGATGACATTAATTAAAGACTATCCTGGACGGACGCCGTAGCCGAGTGGTTAAGACCGTTTGACTTCTTTCCCATGAGTCTATGAAGTTGTGAGTTCGAATTTCAGCGGTGTCTGGTGAATAAAGGGTGGGGGATTTTTACCATCCCCCAGGTCAACAAACTTCATGTGCACACCTGCCGGCCCCTTCATTCCCCACGTGTATATTTATACGCATGCAGAAGATCAAAATACACACGTTGAAGATCCTTGTAATTCATGTCAGCATTCGGTGGGTTACGGAAGCACGAACATACCCAACATACATCCCTGAAGTCGGAATGCGGCTACCTTCATGATGGGCGGCATGAACCTCGGAGCTCTAGCCGAGGAACAATCCCGCCCCCCCCCCCCCCCCCCCCCCCCCCCCCCTCCGAAATAAAACCCACCACCACCAAAACTCCACGTCCTCAGGTGTCTAGACTACGTACAGTCCACCATTACTACAATGCCCTGGAATTAAAGCTCTATGATGATATTATTGTAACCAGCATCCCGTTGTTGTATCGTATTCGTTCCTCGACTTAGAACTCCAAGGTTCACCGATATTGAGATTTCGTGTATGCAACCGTTTGCCCACCATTGATGTAGCCGCACTCCGCCTTCGGGGATGAGGTCTACACACGAGGCCAGAGTGCACGCGCTTAAATTTTTGTGTGTCATCTTCATAGCCACCTTTTCCAAAAGGCAGACTGAGCTTTTGACGTGTGAAGAAGATGTTCTACATGCGTTCACACATGGGACCTTGGTTTATAGTCTCACCCGGATAACTTCCTGGGTGGAGGGGGTGGGGGCGGGGGTGTGTGGGGGGGGGGGGGGGGGGGGGGGGAGAGTAAAGTCAGTACTGCTGTTAATTCCAGGGGAAAAATCCACTCGCGTGGGCGTCTTAATGGTAGCTCGAACCCGGACTGTCAGATCCTGTGCTCAACGTTCTGATCGCTAGGCTACCCGCCCCCATATCGTGAAATTAATCATCTGCAACCATCAATACATTTCTAATACTTTGGGAATATAGGAGGGGATTATTGGGGGTATAAGAGGGGATGGGGGTTAGGGGGTATAGGAGGAGGGGATGGGAGTTATAGGAGGGGATGGGGGTTAGGGGATATAGGAGGGATGGGGTGATGGAACATACAAGGGGATGATGTTAAGGGACACAAGAGGAGATGATGTTAGGGAACATAGGAAGGGATGATGCTATGGAATAATTATGGAATGGGATGATGTTAGGGAATAGGGGGGAGGGTGGTAGTGGTGGTGGTGGTGGTGGTTTCGGGAATGGAGGAGGGCATGGGGTAAGGGAGCATGAGATGGAATGATGCTGGGGAGCACAGGATGGTGGTAGGGGCTATGGGGATTCAGGAGGGTTTAGGGTAAGGGAGGAGATAGGAGAAACAAATTAGTACCTGCAGATCCCTGATGAGTTTCGGTGTCTTTTGAGACAGTGCCAAAAGGTGGTGCAAAAAAAAGGGACACGGACCATAGCATTTCAAGAGTGAAATCAGATAAAAAAAATTCTGTGCTGTTTGAAAAGTACACCATTTACCTGCATGAAAACTAAAAGCAAAAGATAACTTGTCTATTTTTTTTTCTGGTAACATGGACAACGTCAGACCACGCGAAAAAAAGCTAGTTATGATGCTGGACATGATAAATGTTTACAATAATAGCTGAGCAAGGGGCATGAAGCAGGGGCTTTCATGAAAGATGGACGTCACTACTATAATGACGAAGAAACAAAGTGGTTTTTGCCAGTTATAACTGGTGAATGGAGTACCATTTTCATGTCCACAATCATATCTGACACCAGTTCATGTTTGAACTTAGTCAGATGTCATGCAAACTTACACTGCAGCTGCCATAGAGCATGAAACAATTCAGTATGCCCATTTTAAAAAAATGTAGCACTCACAAGCAGTCAGGTTGTCTTTTGTACGCTTATTTTTTAAAATAAAGAACAGGTGTAAGTTACGACAATTTTTGGTATGGACGTGACAAGCACAATGATATGTTTTTTCTATAAACCCATCATTGAGGCAACCCCTTAATCATGGGTGGCAATGTCACTAAGCAAAGCAAACCCAACGAGTAAAGTTTATTATATTTTAATAGCTGCTATGTTGTTTTGTTGTTGTGGGGGAACAGGACAGCTCAGCGGTCCGAGCACTCACTTTCCCTCAGCAAATGTTAAGCAGCATCGAGCGTGCTTACCAAGTGGATGGGTGACTGTTTGTGCACCTTGGCTTCAGTACAGTCCCCCAGTTCCCCCAGCTGTAAATGGGTACCTGCGTCTTCAGGGTCAGGGAAGGAAAAGCAGCGAGGGAGAGAAGATGGGCGCTGTTCTCAATATGCTGGCCCCTAGAGAAGCTGAGTTCTCTGATGCCTCGCTCCCCTACCACCACATAAGTTATGGGACACCTTTAGCTTTTTTACCTTTTGTGTGTTGTTTTACACAGATAATAAGATGAAAGTGTCACTTATGATTTTTGGACTTTTTTTTTTTTTTATTGAAGTGTCAGTGATGACAGCGGCCATGACTTCAGAAGTTCCAGAGAAGTGAAGAAAAAGCATTCTTGCTGTGTGCCTCGTGACAATCAATGTATTTGTGTTTGGCAGTGTTTCAAATGCATTTTTTGCAGGGCAACCGAATGTGTTTTTCACTGCAGTTTCGTGAAGATGTGATTCCCGTGTCAGTGATGATGATGATGCAAACAGCAGTGGACATGACTAAAACACTGACCAATATTTCGCCTGTCTCATATCGTATGCTCCTAGTTTTGCTTCTGCGGAAGAACACGTAACCTGACGGTTGTAAACAGACTACAAATGGCGGAGACAGGTACATTACATTTCTCCGCAAGATGGTTATTTATGATCTTTTTCTCTCGTTCGCTTTTTACATCGTCAAATGTATTTTGGAGAAATAGTGACGAGTCCTTTCCAGTTCCTCCTCTCGTGGGCCGTACAGCTTGGTTTGCAAGGCCATCTCTGTCGGCCACACAGTCTTCTTCCTCAGGTCGCTGAATAGCGTGCACCTCTGAAGGATGTGTTCGCCAGTCTGGTTTTCTTTGCCACAGGCTTACAAGGGAGAGGAAATTAGTTTCAGGTAATTTATGATGATTGGACATGGATTCAGAACACGGAATTTTGTTTTTGTTTTTTGAAAAGAGTTTAAACTCAAACATCTTCCTAAAAATAGGTTCATTGTGTCACTGAGACATCTTGATTGAATACATTTAAAATGTTTGCCTCATTTCCAATGAATATAGCAAAAAGCAACAAGACGCAAATCAGGCGACATGTCTCTTGGACACATTGCGAGTATTATCTGACCAGTTCAACTTTCCGATTTGACACAGACTTTACCAAAAAGCCTGCGTGCATGATTTGGGGATGGAAAGGTGTGCTTTAATTTTTTTTTTCACATGTTTAACTTTTTGTTTTAAATTTAGAATGGCTGTACAGGCACAATGCTTGTGGCATGTCAATCAATGTCCCACTTTGAATTAGTCGAGTTTGGCCATTTTCTTTTTACATTTTTCATTTTCATTCCACTTTCAGTCACAACAGCTTTCTCTGCATGAAACTCGGGCTGCTTTCCCCGAGGAAAGTGCGTCACCACAAGAGCAGCGCCACCCATTTTTTTTTCTTATCCTATCTGCTACTGTATCTGTTTCCCTATCAGAGTGGCTTTTAAAAATTTTATACAGAATTTTGCTAGGGACAACTCTCTTGTTGTCCTGGGTACTTTTACGTGCTTATTTTGAATGAAGAAAACCTGCAGAAAATAACAGCAAGAAAGTCTACCAGCTTATGAAAGATCTGACAATCTCAATATTTTAATTATATGTAACACATAGGACCTCGTTTTATCATTTCATCCGAAAGACAAGCATGCACCCAGACTACCACTCATGGTCTAATGGATTGGGGGTGGGGAGTGGGGGGGTAGTTTCGGGCCCAAACAGGGATCAAACCACCGCACACTTCCGAAGGACTTTCCACTGTCTAGGCAGGTGCGTCACCTATAGACCACCGATTTGGCGACTAAGTTATCCTGAGGCTGTGTGAAGTCTTGCTATTATATTCGTATTAGACTTTTGAAAGAAGAGATCTTTTTGTTATTTTAATTTACAGTCCTTGTAACTGAATATGCTCTCTACAATTAATCTGGCACAGGCCAAAAGCTGTGTCAGTTATTGGTGTCAGCTTATTGCCAAGGCCTACACTAAAATGTTATGTTGTAAAATTAATGTTGTGTTGAGATTGCCTTCAGCAACGCCAAGCTCTTAATATAACAACCTGCACTCTCCTTTATCAGAGAAAAAAATCCCATGAAGAAGGAATATAGCTGCCTATATGGCGAGGTACTTAAAAAGAGTCATGCACGCAAACTTCTCATTTAGTGTGCAGTTTCAATCTCACAGTGATTCCCAGGTTCCCGTGCACATTCTGAGTGACCCCCACAGTTTTAAGCTGGAAAACGCACAACAACAACAACAACAACAACAACAATATTTAATCAACATTGCCTTGCACGATTATATTGCTTTTGATTATTTTCCTTGGTTTTGTTGTGTATTGCTTTTGTTGTTGTTGTTGTTGGTTTGCTTGTTTGTGTGTGTGTGTGTGCTTTTTTTTTGTAGTGTGTGTTGTCGACTACTTCTGTTATGTATGTGCAAATCCCCTTTGTTTTGGGTGAATAAATCATTTGAGTTCGTGTTTGGGTTCTCTTTAACCCCAAACCGATTGAGGTCAGTTTTAAAGCAGACGAGAGAGAGAGAGAGAGAGAGAGAGAGAGAGAGAGAGAGAGAGAGAGAGAGAGAGAGAGAGAGAGAGAGAGAACAATAAAGATATAGACTTAAGACAGACAGACAAACAGAAAGAAAGAGAGACAGCCAAACTGACGAACAGATTGTTGGAGACAGACCTTGCCTTTTGTTTTTGTTTGCTGTGTGTGTGTGTGTGTGTGTGTGTGTGTGTGTGTGTGTGTTGTGTATGTGTGAGTGTGTGTTATGTGTGTAGTGTTGTGTGTGTGTTTAAAAGTACATCCAACACAGTAAGATATCATACATCACAACGCCTTGTAAAAAACTTATTTTTCTACATCACATCTTATTTTCAGTAATCAAACAATTACCCATGAAGAATAAACGCACCCAAAATGTTCTCTAACTGTAACACACACACAGAAAACCGAAGAAAAACAAAACAACAAAAATGTCTGAAAGTTGATCTTGTTTTATGAATCGAACAGTCAACCAGTAAAGGGAGCTCACTCTGGAAGAGCTGTATTCATACGCAACAATGACGACCTGGGCTCTTTAGTTCATTATGAAGGAAACAGATAGGGTGATGGGATGGCCCTGAAAAATCAACGTTATCGAAAAATATTAAACGCCACACATACACCAAAGAATAACGCACCCCACGATTTTATGGTTATCAAAACGTCATCATGAAGTGTGTGTGTGTGTGTGTGTGTGTGTGTGTGTGCTAAACAATCAACATTATCGAAAAAAAAAAAATGCATACATAAAGAATAGTGCACCAATCGACTTTCTTGGCAAACAGTTTTTTGAAAGATAGTGTATGTGCGTTTATGTATGTTTTTATGTGTGCGTGCGCGCGTGCGTGTGTGCTTACGTACAATCCTGTACGTATAGCCCGCCTGTGCTTAAACGTGTGTTTTGCATGCATTTGATCAGCATCATTGATTTGTTACAAAACACACACACACACACACACACACACACACACATACACGCACGCACCGCATACACAACAAAACACACACAACACTTATACTGACTTGTATGGAACCAATAAAATTTGTTTTTTTTATCTATGTTTAAAGTCCTTGACTGTATAATAATAGGCAACATTTATACTGATTTGTATGACACGAAACCAATGAAACAAATTACATTTTTTAAATCTACGTTTAAAGTCCTCAGACTATATGAATAGGCAACATGTATACTGATTTGAGTGATATGAAACCAATGAAACAAAATTTAATGAATCTTTTTTAAATCTACGTTTTAAGTCCTTGACTGTATAAATAGGCAACATTTATTCT
>CM054138.1:22122499-22132499 GCA_028751875.1 Rapana venosa
CATCCTGCGGCATTAAGAAACTTCTATACTACATCGATGAAACATATCTTTAAAAAAATATCATCAACAAACGTAATTACACACAAACATATGAGCAACCTTCATCTACTCATGAACAAATTATCCACTCACACGCTTCGTATTATGCATGTTCGACAGTAATCTCGACTACTATTATTTCAAGCCTTAAAAGCAACACTGTTTCTGCAATCATACCCAAAAGCATACCAGCTTATATAAATGATGTGACAGAGAAAACATTGATCGCACGACTGTTTCATGTCCTTCTTCGTCTTTGTTTTTGATGGGTTTTTTCCCTGTTTCCCAAATGTTTGACATTGAAAACAAATTCTCAGGGCAAATAAAAAATGATGAGAAAAGTTAAGGATACACAATGAAAATAAATAATATATATATATATATATATATATATATATATATATATATGTGTGTGTGTGTGTGTGTGTGTGTGTGTGTGTGTGTGTGTATCACATACACAGTGTGAGAAACAAATGATGATAAATATAAATGTCAAGAAAATAAAACAGTTTGGTACACGTATATAATGAAAACAATCACTATAAACACACTGTACAAACATAGTAAAAGAAAAGAAATAAAGCAAATTGCAAATATAATATGACAAACAATTAAACTAAATATTGCATGTGGTATGCAAAAAAAACCCAACCCAAACCCCCAAACAAACCCCAACGCAATACGTAATGCCCAAGTAAAATCAAGTTACAGCACATACAATAAAGTAAGCAAGCCAACCTACTACAATAACACACAATCATCTACAAAAATACATAAGTGAAACACACGATAATAAAATAATAATGTCATCTTAGTGTCTTGTTTTGAGAAGCACAAACTCGTTCATTATGAACGAAGAAATTCTCAATAAAGGAAAAGCTCGTTTAAACAATATAACAACGATAATTTTCTTCATAGTAAAACAACAAAATATCAACAGAGTAATACACATAATAATGTAGGCCAGGCCTAATACAACTGATTCAGTCATCTTGAATAAGAACACAAATGCTTCCCTAACCAATAAGGAAATCATAATCCTGAGATAATGGTGGCATAACATAAAGTGGTTTTGTGTCCATACCAAGATAGGTTAACTTTTTAGGGGTACTGAAATGAGAGAGAGAGAGAGAGAGAGAGAGAGAGAGAGAGAGAGAGAGAGAGAGAGAGAGAGAGAGAGAGAGAGATTAAAAAAAGTATGCGTACTCACCTATCCAATGATCTGTCTACCTATCTAGATAGATAGATAGATAGATAGATACAGACAGACAGACAGGTAGATAGATAGACAGACAGACAGACAGACAGACAGATGGATGGATGGATAGATGGATGGATGGATAGAAATATAGATAGATAGTCAAATATGCAGACATATGGATGGATAAACAGTGGTAGATAACCCACGCAAAGAAACACATCAGCCAGAGTGCATTTAATACTCTCATGCACCATTCATTACAGATGATGACTGTTGATGTTTTGCTTTGTGCCTGCACCCCCCTGCACCCCTTCCTCCCCACCAACCTCCTCCCCCCCCAAATCCAACCCAACAACAACAAAAAACCCCAACAACCCCCCAAAACCACAACAAAAACCCATTCCCCAAAAACAGACCGACCAAAACAAACATAAAAACAACAACATGTAAGTGTAAAAAAAAAAAAGAAATGAGCAAAATACACTGGATGTTATCATATTATTGAAGTAGACGAGGTGAGGAACAGTTATTTAAAACAACAAAATCAGCCACAGTTCGAACAAAAAAAACAACCAAAAAAAAAAACCGCTTAAAAAATTTTGACCAGAAAAAATTCAGCCAACTTGCCACCCACTTTCCACATCAGTAAAGAAGCCCTATATGAAAAAAGAGCAAAATCATAAAGAAAAACCAAGCAAAAGAAAAAAATATAAACAAAGAAAAACAACGACAAAACCCCCAAAACCAATCCAAAACCGAAGCCGTAGTGCTCTACGATTGCATCCTGGCCTTTGCGAAGAACGGTTTATTAATATTTTGTGTAAATGGGCACGCAGAGGATGCATTTCTTGTATTCAACGTTTTTCATACTTTCAAAACGAAATGGAGCACGGAGTTAAAAAAAAAAAAATCATGAAATCCTGTACTATGGGGGGGGGGGGGGGGGGGGGGGGGGGGGGGGGGGGGATAGTCACCAGTGTATACCAGTGTTCAGGACATGGCAGTTTGTTACATAATATGAATAAACATCAGAAATTTGTGGTTGTGGTCACACGTTTGTAGAATAATAATAAAAAAAACAACAAAACCGCATCGACTGAACACGTACACCCCCCTCCCCCAACATTTCTTTCTGATTAAAATGACACAATTTTCTTTCTTTTCTTGAAATTACCATCATTCTCTCTTGGGCAACAAACATTTTTTTGGTGCACATTCTAGGTTTCTCCTAGTTACTAACCTCGAAACATAATTTGTTAAAACTGTGTACAGGTTAAATATATTGTCTCACATAATATGTATTTTCAATCATAACCGATTTTTATTACTTGCAACGAAACCTTTCCGATTATTTATTTATTTAAAAAAACCCAAACTTTTCTTCAGTTTACATGTATGACATTTGTAAGTTCGGAAGTATGTATGTAAACGGAAGACTGCTTTCAAGAAACAAAACTTACTGCAAAATTTAACTCCAGACAAAAAGAATACTTTATTCCTAGGGTTATATTTGAGGGTTGTTTTTCTCGACAAACAAGTCCAAAAAAAAGGGGGGGGGGGGGAGAGGATGAGGGTGAGGAGTGGGGTTTATAAATCTTCTGTATATCTACAGAAAGCCATGATGGTAGTTTGCAGTTATTTTCTAAATGCTTCTTTCTCATATTAAAACGTTTTATTCACATGAGTTATTTGCGTGTTTAAAACAGCATTCATAAGTGGCAAAGCTTAAGTATATATATATATATATATATATATATATATATATATATATATATATATATATATATATATATATATATATATATTATATATTATTTTCCATAGAGCAAATACCTTCAGGGACAGGGCTTATCACAGTTCTTGATTAAACCATCGACACTGGGGGCAACAGCAAAGTAAGAGGCTGTATGATCAGTGGCTTTCCCACTCATGGAATTCCACTTTACAGATTAGTCTTTTGTGATCGACTTTGACTCTCGGACTAGGAGGCTTGACTCGCACAGTCCTTATGAACAGCAGCTTTGGGGGCTAGTTGGTCTTTGGAGAACATCTCCAACGCTGACTGTCCGTATGATTTCTTGGCGAGAGAGTGGGGATGTGCTGTGGGCAAGGACTCTCCATTATAATCAAATTTCTGCCCGATTTCCAAAACAGCAGCTGCCTCCTCTGCTGTTTTGGAGGTCATCGGACAAACATAAAAAAATTATAGTAATATAAACATATAGTTACAGAACAACTGCATGTTATATTTACAAAGCCAAAACGAAGACAAAGGAAATTAGCCTTGGAAGAAACAAAAGAAAGACATGTATCAGTTAGAAGCATAGTGCAACACAAAACGGTTGCTGACCTCTATCACACAAAACAAAACAATTGCTGACCTCTGTCACACAAAACAAAACAGTTGCTGACCTCTATCACACAAAACAAAACAGTGCTGACCTCTATCACACAAAACGAAACAGTTGCTGACCTCTATCGCACAAAGCAAAACAGTTGATGAACTCTATCACCCAAAACAAAACAGTTGATGAACTCTATCACCCAAAACAAAACAAACATCTGCTGAATTTGCTGTTGGTAGCATTCTATATTGGGGACGGGATAGCTCAGTGGTCGGAGCACTCGCTTTACCCCAGCCAAGTTAAGCAGCGTCGAGCGTGGTCACCAGTTGGATGGGTGACCGTTTGCGCGCCTTGGCTTCAGTACAGTTCCCCCAGTTCACCCAGCTGTAAATGGGTACCTGCCCTCTTTAGGGTCAGGGAAGGTAAAAGCAGCGAGGGAGAGGAGATGGACGCCGCCCTCAATATGCTGGCCCTAGAGAAGTGAGGTCTCTGACGCCTCGCTCCCCTACGACCTTATAGGTTATGGGACTCCTTTACCTTTACCTAGCATTCTATAGAGCTCACTATGTGGTGTGTGTGTGTGTGTGTGTGTGTGTGTGTGTGTGTGTGTGTGTGTGTGTGTGTGTTCACGCACGAGAACAATGAACAATGAACAAGATTTATTCTTCAGGTAAAACAAAGCATGGCAAAACAAAGCAAAACAAATGAAGCAAAAACAAAATAAGATCTCATGACCTATGTGGAAACTGCAAAAACACATGGCAAATGTTAACATGGGTTCTTCTAAATTAAAACAAATGACCTATTTTAAACAGGTCCTTCTAAATTTTAAAAAAGACCTAGTTTAAACAGGTCTTTCTAAATTAAAACAAATGACCCATTTTTAACAGTCATATTCTCCTTGTCCATTCTACAAAATTTCGACAACATCTTGCCGTATTTTTTAAGCATTGAAAAGATATAATCTTAGATTACGAATGATAGAAACATAACAATATTTCAGCAAAGTAACATGTTACGGTTGATCGTTATGGACCAAATACTTATGCTTTATATCTTCATAAAAAATACAACTCTTCATAAAATGCTCCTCATCTACCAATATATTACACAAATTACGCATGTAGGTTTGGTCCGTATTCTTAGGGTCTATTAACAGGTAGCTAGCCAATAGCAAGTCTTTATTAAACAGTCCCGAAAACATTTTACATATCCATGGATTCAAAATACAGTTCACATCCAAAGTTGGCTTTAAAACAGTCTATCATTGTGTTTGATATGAGAGAGAGAGAGAGAGAGAGAGAGAGAGTTTAAAAGGACAGTACCGTGCGTGAAGTGAGACTATTATCAAAGTCAAGCAACACTGTGTGGGACTTTTAGCTGTGCGCTCTTGTCATCATTTTCAAGGATAACAAAGGTAGACAGGTCACCCCAAGACAATCCCTAAAGCTATGTCCGCACAACAGTTTACACTGTATGCATAATTATCATTATCATTGTGGTCAGCGGGGGGCCAACAACAAGAAGATTGGACTAGTTTGGCTTGCCCATGGTTCTTTTAAACTTCGGCACCAGCGCCGTCAGAACACATGCGCAATGATATTACACCACGACGAGGCTAAATTTTCACAAAGCTTTCAGAAGAATCAGGTTTGTATAGACTGGGGGTGTCCGCCTCTTCTCACAATGTCCACACCAAATTCCTAACTTCGTCCTCTTCTGTCTGTTTCCTTTTTTTTCCACATTTAAAACTTAAGTGCTCAAAAACCAAAACCAAACCAAACTAGACGAAAATCAAACCAAACCAAGAAAAAATAACAACAACGTTTCCTTCTCCTAAAGAAAAAGACCCACTTCCCAAATAAAAGCAAAACAGAAACAAAAATCCCCAAGAAAACCCCTCAAAAACAAAGCAAAATCAAAACAAGCCCCCCCCCAAAAAAAAAAAAAAAAAAAGCAAACAAAATAACGACCAAAACCCAACAACAACCCCCCCCCCCCCCACACACACACACAAATAAAAAAAAAAGCATCATGTGCAAGAGCACATGTGCTGATACGTAAAATTTTAGGCCAGTTGTTCAGGACATTGTAGAAATGTTTTACCTATTATGTCATGTTAAACAGTGCAAGTCAACACAATATCAAAGTGTATTGCAGCCCAGATGGATAACGGAGGTTGTGTGTGTGCATGTGTGTGTGTGTGTGTGTGTGTGTGTGTGTGTGTGTGTGATTCTGTCAGAAAATAGCATCATCCAGGTAAAGAATTGGCTTTGACTCTTCTTTTTTTTCCCCCTTTCAGATCTCCCATCATCGAGGGAAATGTAGTACATACATACACTGACTCAGGACACACGCCATTAAAATATCAGTGAAATGATCGAGCAGTCGGGCATGGCCTCTTCCAACAAGGAGCTTGAAAGTGGCTCCACATTGACTTTAGTTAAGCTATCCAGTGCAGCAGAAAGCTGGATGCTGCGGGCATGTTGAGGTTGGAAGAGTGATGAGAAAGCATGAAAAAAGACAGCGAAAATCAAGCAAAACTACATTCTAATGACGCCAACAGAGTATTTGGGCTCAATTCAGTATAATCCATCACCTGTTTCAAAGTTGCCACCAAGAGTCCAACAAAACTAAAAAGTAAGCAGATAAACTCAAAATGATACAGCAAAGTTAAAGATACGTTTGAATAATACTAAAAACGTCATAGAAGACAGACCCAAAACATACAACATACGAGGCCTTTTCGGATTGGAACTAAAGTATGTAATATTTTTTTCCACTTCTAAGACTGTTCTGTGAAAGGTAATGATACTCAAATTAAAGGAAAAAAATAATGATCGAAAAATGTTATGTGGGAAAGAGACCTTAAAAAATGCAGCATATAAGAGTTGATTCAAATACTACAAATATGAATTGAAGACAACCCCCTTAAAGTACAACATATTAACAATATCATAAAAAAATACAAAACCAATACCAATCACTATAATACAAATGAAAGAAAACAAACAGTCTGCTTCGAAATCTGGTCTTAACATGATATATCAAACAACAGTAAGTTAAACATCAAAGAGTAATGGGCGGGGTAATGTATGTCCCTTCCCCCCCCCCCTCCCCCCCGTTTCTGTCCACTTCCCTCATAGACTTCTACTCAAACTTTGACTTCTCAAGGCAAGTACTCCTTTAAGTTTTTAATAAAACATCAAAGAGGAGAGGAAAGGGGTTGCTTAAAGACCTAACTTGACAAGTTTAAAGCTTAGCAGTAAAGACGATGTTGTAGTTGTTCTTTTAATGTGTGTCACCCTCAATCAAATTACAAAAGAATAGTTATAAGCAGTTCATGTTGACACTTGACTCCTTTCATGATGTTTCACATTGATCCGTAGTTGTTTGTAGGTGGTTAAAGAGACTAATTTACGTTCCTGTAAAACATCATCCAATTCTTTTCTCTTTTTTTGTGCCAAGTAGTTATCACCTCCGTGTTGAGACTACCTTTGCAGCGAAAGAAATCAAAGAAATCAGTTTTTTTTATAAAAAAGGATAATACAAAACATTCAAGAAGTCCAGTTGATTTCTTTGTTGTTTTTAAAGAGAATTCAGTGCATGGCTTAGATACATTTCGGCCTTAGGTTTGTTGAAACTGAAAGGAAAAACATGGAACACTGAACCTCACATAGTACAGGGGAAAATGCCGATAACACTGGAAACTTCAGTCTAAGGAATCTGTGACAGAAAGAGCAACAGCAGTGTTCCACCATCTTTGGACTGATTCCAAACAGCAGGAAAAAATGTGCTCACGGGGAAAAAGTTTGTTCCATAGTTGCATTGAAATGTCCATACTCTTCCATCGATATGAAATTTGACAAGTGAAGGCCGCTAGTTTTTCTTTTTATTCGCCGCTTCTTCGTGTTTATTTTGCAATAATTTTGCAGACTATTTTTCTGACCTATTTTGTTATCACCTTTTAGTAACAGCTTTGGCAGGCTTCGGGGATTTAAGTTTGATTCCCGTGAACTCACAAAACACAGATAAATATTATTAGAAGTGTCTCTCTGTAAGATGCTAGGGATGGTGAACAATAAGGTAGATCTTTCAATACAGTTCAGCCAGAGGTGGCTTAAAGTCATGGGTCAGGTCTGACAGATTTAATAGCATGGTCTACAAAACAGCCTGGATACCATTGCCAAAATAATGATTAAAAAAATAGTGGACACATATCTCAGAAGTCATCTTTGTCCCAGTGAGAGATTTATAACGAGTTACTTGCACTTGCTTTCCTTCATTACTACGTGTTCAATAATGAAGACCAATCCAGAGAAAACATCATTATAATGTCTGTGACTCAAAACGCCCACAAAATGCTGTCAACTGTAATTTAAAAAGCAACAACAACTGTGTGTCATCAAATAAGTAAAAGAGAATCAAAACAGCTTCCTGAGACAGGTATACTATGCAACGTATAAATGTAATCCCCAGCTAACCTTATTTCCAGGGTTACATTAAAAAAAAAAGACCATCAACTAAACGCTCTAGATAATGCCCTGCAAAAAATACGTGCGAAACAAGCTTTCCAGTTGAAGCCCTACAAAAAGACATGCCAACCAAGCCCTTAGCTGGAGATTCCACAGACATGCTAATGAAGCCTAATTCAGTACGAGCATCAAAACATGACCTGCCAACCAAACCTTCCGCTGAAACCCCACTACATCAATCAATCTGCTGACTAAACCTATCGCTAGATCAGCACAAACCTCCCCTACCTGCCAACCGAGCTTTTGGACATGTCCCTGCAACGACACTATAAGTAAGCCTGCTGCTAGAATCCTACAACATCTTCCGTTTTAAGCTTTAGGCTAGAACCCACCATAACAACTGCCATTCAAACCTTTCACCTGAGACTCAAAACACAAAACCTGCTAACAAGCCTTTAGCTAAAGCCCCATAACAACATCTGCCAATAAGTCTTTAGCTGAAACTCATACCAACACCTGTCAACAAGCCTTTAGCTTGACCCCACGACCCCTGCCCAAAAGCATTTAGCCAGAGCTCTACAACACCTGTCAATAAGCCTTTAGCTTGAACCCACGACTCCTGCCAAAAAGCATTTAGCCAGAGCTCCACAACAACACCTGCCAATAAGCCTTTAGCTGGATCTCCATGACACCTGACGACAAGATCCTAAAACTAAAGTCTCACAACACCTGCCAATCAGGCTCCTTCGCTGGATCCCACAACAACACCTGCCAACCAGACCTCTTAGCTAGATCCTCCACAGCAACACCTGCCAACCAGACCTCTTAGATAGATCCTCCACAACAACACCTGCCAACCAGACCTCTTAGATAGATCCCCAAACTAGCATCTGCCAACCAAGACTTGAACTAGCTCCTCTTCACAACACTTGCCAACCAGGTCCGTTTTGCTGGATCCCAGCAGCAGCAGCATCTGTCAACCAGATCCCTTAAAGAGATCCCAACAATAACAACTGCCAACCCAGTCCCTTAGCTGGATCTTCACAGCACCTGCCAACTAGATCCCTTCAATAGATCCCCCACTATAACAACTGTCAACCCAGTCTCTCAGCTGGATCTTGTAACACATGCCAAGCCGGATCCCTACAACTGCCAACCCAGTCCCCTAGCTGGTTCTCCGTAAACCTGCCAGCCAACCAGGTCCCAATGCCAGATTCTGACCACACCTGCTAACCATGCCGTCAGCTGTACAGCCCTAGCCCTGAGAAACAGGCCAAGAAAAGGTGGTGACCTAACATGAAGGTGGCACCCATGGAGCTGGATTTCGGTGGTACAGTATAAGCAGGTGGGTATATGCGCACATGGCATTGATCAAATGTACAAGCTGATAATGGAAGACAGTTTGTGCATTGGCTTTATTCTATTATTTCATTTATCCTTTTATTTAAGGGATGAAGGAATAAGCAGTCATGTGTTGTTGTTTTTATACAACCAATCCCCATATGCATACGGTTTTGTACATTTTGTCATCCATATCCACCAGCACAAATGGGTCTAGTCTTCTCAAAAGTGCAGAACAGGTTTTAACAGGTGCGTTCGCGCACAGGACCTCGGTTCATAGTCTCATCCAAAGGACTTTCTGGGGGGTAGTGGAGTCAAGTCGGTACTGATGTTAACTCCTGGGGGAAAAAATCTCATTGCGGGTGTCTTTTGGTGGTGGCTCGAACCTGGGCTTGAACCCCGATCGTCAGATCCCAAGCGCAGTTGAATGTAGAAGGCTTAGGAAAGATTGAGCACTATGTAAGTATTGGTGAATATGACGATGATTAAGATGACGGTGATGATGATAGTGATGATTGTGATGATGATGATATTAATGGTGGTGGTGATGTTGCTGCTGCTGATGATGATGGCATTGATGATAGTCTAAAGGAAAAACA
>CM054138.1:22137499-22149999 GCA_028751875.1 Rapana venosa
TCAGAATTAAAACTGAAAAAAAAAGAAATGGAGAAATGTTGGTACATCACACTTTTCGAGCAGTACCACCACCACCACCACCACCACCACCACCATCATTATGCTTTCTTCTGTGCTTTGATTTTTTTTTTATAAAGAATCCAGCAACGTGTTTCCTTAAAACTACACCCAGGCACTTGTCTTTTATGCGCTGAAACTAGTGTATGTCAGTTTGGTATATCATAGCCCATAGAGGTGTGGGTATAACCCCATTCAGAGACTGAACATGCTTTGATTACTCGATTTGTTACACGAAGATGAATCAGACTTATTCAAATCTTGAATAGCTAGAAGCAAATGTTTAATTACCGATTTCTACAGGTCATATGAATGGATTGTTTTTTAGTATTAAAAGTGATATCATGAAATTTCCGAGCGTACACTTAGCTGCTACGCCTACAAATTATAGAATGTTTAAAGCAAAATTTTGTGTTGAATTTTTCTTTGTTTTTGTTTTGTTGTTCTTTTTATTTTTTTTGGCTCTTTATTGCCATCGATTGTTACTGTTTGTTTTGGCCAGTACTGCACAGATAATAACAATCTGCCTATTAATATCCTCTGTTTTAAGGGAATTCAAAGGAATAAAAAAGATACTGTACAAATTGTAGTAGTGGTAAGTTTTAGTGACAAATTTCATTACCTTTTTATTTCAATGTTGAAAGAAGGTGGTAAAACTTGTTTGCCAACGTATTACGCTAAACATCCAAACCCTTTAAAGTATGAACAACTCTTTTTTTTCATCAAATAAAGAAGACTCTGCTCAATGCCGTTAAACGATTCCTACTATCGAACAAACAATAATATAAACTTTGGTCAAAGACTTTGAAATGTGTAAACACAATTTTTGTTTTTACAGTATTGTGGTCAATTATCAAGGTACATAGTGTATGTTATGTTGCTCCGTTATGGTTTTGTTCCTTGATATTATGTATAATCCTCGATAATCTCTAAAAGGGATGACAGGAAATGCAGAATTTGAAATGACAGATTTGCCCCATGTTTGAAATCTGGCCAAACTCCACCGATAGAGGAAGCGATGTAACCCGTTAACCATGTTTTGCTATAGTTTGTGATACATGGTAAAAATATCATAGCCATATATATATATATATATTATATATATATATATATATATATATATAATATATATATATATATATATGTTGTGTTGTGTTGTGTGTGTTGTGTGTATATATCTAGTACTGCTTCCACTCAACAGTTCAACAACTTTATGTTCAAGTTTTTGGAAATAGGTATCGCCTTATTTCTCATCAGACATATCAACATAATTATATTATGGCATAAACAGACCCCCCAAATCAACATTCTGTACAGTATTTACATAATCATGTACCTTGTTTTGTGGTCTATAGCTCCCTGCTAAGTGTTTTTTTTCTCCATCTTTGTTTTTTTTATATTTCTTTTAGATTTCTTTGTCGTTTCTTTTCTTTTCCACTACGTTCTTTGTCATATTTTATCTTACATTTTTTACCCTTATTTCTTCCTTCATTCTTTGGTTCTGTTGGCTGTTCGCATTAAAAAAAATCAGTTAACACCAGCTTTTTTTCCCTAAATCCCATGTTCCTATCCGAGACACATTTTGAACTCCAGCCCACCCTTCCATTTTTCTGCTCTCTGTTATTCCTCTCTCATTCACTCTCACTTTTCTCCCATTTCTGTCTCTCTCTCTCTCTCTTTCTTTCTCTCTCTTCTCTTTCTCCATCGCTTTTCACTCCCACAAACCTCAACACATTTCTCCCTGTATTCTCATCATTAACTGATCATCATCATCAACACCACCACCACCAACAACAACAAAGACTGCTAAGACTAAAAATAACAAAAACAAAAACAAAACCAAAACAAAAAAATGAGCGAAGTAGGAACCAACCAATCAATCCAACACCCACCCCAAAAAAAACAAAAAAAAAAACAGAGTTCACCCCCCCCCCCCCCCCCGCCCCTTCCAACCCCCACCACACCCCACCCCACCCCAACACCTCACCACCACCCCAAAAAACTAAAAAAACACCCCCCCTCACCCCAACCCCTGCAGCTTTTGCATAATCAACCCCCCCCCCCCCCCCCCAACCAACCAAACCAAACCCAACCCAACCCTCCTCTCACTCCCCCACCCCCCTCTCCCTCCCCACCCCCCTCCAGGGGTAAACCCCCAATCATACATACCACTCCTTCACGTCTTTCTTCTTCCCCCCTCTCTTCCCCTCCTCCTCCTCCTCCGCTCTGCCCACCCCCTCCTCCCCTCCTCCTCCGCTGTGACTCAGCAAGGTGCCGTTGCCTTGATGCCCTGCTTTCCGGGGCCCGTCCAGAGCAGAGAAGTTCTGGCTTCGTCCACTTTGTAAGTCCCTTCGTCTCGGCGACGAAACTTGTACAGAGCCACGCAGAGTACCACCACAGCGACAAGGACGCTCACGGCCACCCCTACGATCAGTCCGATGTTCAGTCCTCCTCCTCCGCTGCCTCCGTTGCTGCCGTTGCCGTCAGTGCCGCGCGTCTTGCCAGTGTCTATGGTGGGCTTGCTGGTACCGCGGTTGTTGTGGGGAGGAGGGTCCGGCGTGGAGAAGGAGAGGTCCGTCTGCTGGCCGATGACCCCCGGTTCCGAGCACTGGCGACCCTGGCAGTCGGCTCCGTTGGGGATGAGTTTGGTCTTGGGCTTTTCCCTGTGGTGGGTAGAGGGGTGGGGAGGGGTGAAGATAGGGGGCAAAAGATGAGGAGAGGTGAGGAGGAGGGTGGTGGTAGGGGTGGGTGGTGGTGAGGTGGTGTGGGTGGTGGGTGGTGTGAGTTTTTTTTTGTAGAAGAAGGGTGTTTGCTTGTGTGCGTGTGTGTGTGTGTGTGGTGTTGTATTGTTGTTGTTGTTGTGTGTGTGGGGTGATGTGGGGGTGATGGTGGTTGTGGTGGTGTGTGTGGATGGGTGTTGTATTGTATGTTCTTTCTTTAATTTAACGTCTGTTCACTCAAGGTGATATTAGACCAAAGATAAAGTGTTAGAATATATAGAGAACGTGTGTGTGTGTGTGTGTGTTGTGTGTGTGTGTTGTGTGTGTGTGTGTGTGTGTGTGTGTGTTGTATTTGTGTGTGTGTGTTGTGTGTGTGTGTGTGTGTGTGTTGTATTTGTGTGTGTGTGTGTGGTGTGTGTGTGTGTGGTAGTGGTGGTGGTGGTGGAAGTGGTGAGAGAGAGAGTTTATTCATTCATTAATTTAATCATTCATTTCGAGGATAATGGAATAAGCGCTCATGCGCTTTTAACATCCAGTCCCAGTGTGTATGCAGTTTTGTAAATTTTGTCATCCGTTCCCACCGGCACACACAAGTGCCTACTCTTCCGAAAAGCGGACCGGGGTTTTAACGTGCGCGCAAGATGTTCTGCGTGCATTCGTGCACAGGACCTCGGTTTATAGTCTCATCCGAAGGACTTAAAGGGAGCTTGGAGTCGTCACTGATGTTAACTCCAGAGGAAAAATCCTCTCGAACGAGATTGGAGCCCGGGTCAGCAGATAACGAGTGCAAACCACTCCAACCCAACAGCTTACCCAACTCACTCCAACACAATCACTTGTCCAAACCATTCCAAACTAACTGCTAACCTAGCCCAAATGCTAACGCAACCCAATGCAAACCAACCCGACCCAACCGCTAAGCGAACCCATCCCCTTACCCAACCCAACCCCTGACCCAACCCAAGCGCTTACTCAAACCAACAGCCAACTCAAACCAACTGCTAATCATAACTGCTAACCCAACCCATCCACTAACCCAAGCCAACCGCTAACCCAAACCAAAAGCTAACTCAAACCAACTGCTAATCCTAACTGCTAACCCAACCCATCCACTAACCCAAGCCAACCGCTAACCCAAGCCAACCGCTAACCCAACCCAACCCCTTACCCAAACCAACCCCTTACCCAAACCAACCCCTTACCCAAACCAACCCCTTACCCAAACCAACCCCTTACCCAAACCAACAGCTAACCCAACCGCTAACCCTACCCGACGGCTAACTCATCTGATCTCAACGTACCCTCTAATCTACCCTAAAGCTAACCCAACTTTTCCAACCCAACCGGTAACCCCCAATCCAAATGCTTACCGGACTCAATCGAACCCAACTGCTTACCAAACCCAAACCACTCCAACCCAACCGCTAACCTACCCACTAACCCAATCCAACCACTAACCCAAGCCACCCCAATCCACTCCAATCCAATCGCTTTCCCAACTCACTCCGAGTCAACGACTAACCCAAACACTTCAACCCATCAACTAACCCAACCCAACCGCTAACCTAGTCCAAATGATAACCCAGCCCAACTCAACCCACCTCTAACTCTCTCCAACCTAACCGCTAACCCAAACCAACTGCTAACCCAACCCAGCCTAACCCAACCGGCCTCAACTCACCCTACCCCCATCCCAACTGCTAACCCAACCCATATCAACCCAGCCCTTATTCCAACAACACAACCCAAACCAACAGCTAACCCAACCCAACTGCTAACCCAACCCATATCAACCCAGCCCTTATTCCAACAACACAACCCAAACCAACAGCTAACCCAACCCAACTGCTAACCCAACCCATATCAACCCAGCCCATATTCCAACAACACAACCCAAACCAACAGCTAACCCAACCCAACTGCTAACCCAACCCATATCAACCCAGCCTTATTCCAACAACACAACCCAAACCAACAGCTAACCAACCAACTGCTAACCCAACCCATATCAACCAGCCATATTCCAACAACACAACCAAACCAAGCTACCCAACCAACTGCTAACCAACCCATATCAACCAGCCCTTATTCCAACAACACAACCCAAACCAACAGCTAACCCAAACCAACAGCTAAGCTAACCAAACCCAACTGCTAATCCAACCCATATCAACCCAGCCCTTATTCCAACAACACAACCCAAACCAACTGCTAACCTAACCCAACTGCTAACCAACCCATATCAACCCAGCCTTTATTCTAACAACACAACCCAACCCAACTGCTAACCCAACCATATCAACCCAGCCCTTATTCCAACAACACAACCCAACCCAACTGCTAACCCAACCTTATCAACCCAGCCCTTATTCCAACAACACAACACAACCCAACTGCTAACCCAACCCATATCAACCCAGCCCTTATTCCAACAACACAACCCAAACCAAACTGCTAACCTAACCCTACTACTAACCCAGCCTAACCCACTAACCCAACTCACTTCAACCCAAGGGCAACCGCTAACGGTTGACCAACCGTCCCCAAGCCCCCCAAGAGAACAGCGATAGGCTACCTGGTGGTGGTGGTGGGAGGAGCCGGGGTGGTCTTGACGATGACTGTGGGCTTGAAGATGTCATCGTCAGTGCCAGAGCTGACCTCTGTGCAGTCCTCCTCGTCATCGTAGGGACAGGCTGGGCTGGCTCCAGAGTAGATGATGTCATCCGTCACCCCGTTCAGAGCTGTCGTCTGCACAGCCGCACACGTGCACACGCACGCACGCACGCACGCAAGCACGCAAGCACGCAGGCAGGGCAGGCAGGCGGACAGGCACACAGGCACACATACACACACACACACTTGATTGGGCAAGAGCACTGAGGACTGATGACGTGGGTTCAGAGTAGAATGTTAAGAGTTTTGCATAAACACAAAGAATAAAACCTCCTAAAGTTCAAGTATATAGTCATAGACTTGGTTTTAAAAGAAAAACAAATACGTAGGTAAGAGTTGATCAACTTAAGTTATATATATATATTAGAAATTTTAAAGAAAAAATAAAAATAAACATAGTGTTGGAGTAATAGAAGTGCGTAAACCCGTTCTCTTTCTTACGTTTGCTTTTCGTTTGGTTTTGAAATAGCTTTTATTTTGCTGCTGCCTGAAATGAAGACACCAAATTTGTACACAATATCATTATGTACAAAGACACATAAAACCAATGTTCGTGACAAGTTTCTCCTCATGTTTCAAGCCCATTGAAAACTGTTAAGAAAATCTCCAGAACCAATCCATCTTCAAATACTCGAGGATATAGCTCTATTGGGAATTTTTTTTTAAATTCTGAGGACAGTCGCATGCGCGTGAATGATTTGAAGGTAAGCGTTTTGATTTGTTTGCTTTATAGAAATTCCATACATCATTAACATCATCATCAAATACTATCCGTTTCTAAGAACATGTGAAGTATAAACCGTTTAAAGCATAAAAAACGTGAGGTTACGAAATGAATTAATTAAAAAAACAGCACATCAGAAAAAAATGACCAGTTTTGTTTCTCAAGTTAGCACAGAAACGGCCAAAGTATAGACCTATAACTTGAAACCAACGATAATTACCCGTGCTATAGAACACACAGTATATCGGAACAAAATGCAAAGAAAACAAATCCTGAGAACTTGAGGCTTGACGTTTCATTCCTCGGTCCATTTTTAGAGAAACAAAACTTCGTCTATTTTGTCTGTAGGGTGTGGGTGGTGGGAGAAGGTTTCAATGCTGAGAATAATATTCATAATTCTGAACAAAACAGTCTTATTTGTTTGTTCCAAGTTGCCCCTGCTGCTTGTGAACGCAAAGGTTTTGGTCAAGGAAAGCCAAAGACACCCACACAGTTAACACAAAAAACCAAAACATGGACGAAACAAGACAATTCAGAACAAAACATGATATTATAAACATGTTTCAGCATCTTGCAAAAATGGATATAGTGTAGAACATATTTGTCTTGCTGCACACATTCTACAACTGCTTGCCATACAAAAGCTGCAATTAAATCAAAGGTGTGCGTATGCGCCTGTCTGTCTGTCTGTATGTTTCTATGTATGTATGTCTGTATGTATGTATGTAATGTATGGATGCATGCACGCACGCACGTACGTACGTATGTATGTATGTATGGTATGAATGTATGTATGTATGTATTTATGTACAGAGAGAGACAGACAGACAGATAGAAAGAGAGACAGAGAGACAGAGAGACAGAGACAGATAGAGACAGAGAGACCTCAATTAGACTCACATTCCACAAATTTTGTCTTTTCTTTCTAATAACTTTAAAGAGCAAAAAATAAAATCATGATCATGAACCAACCCCCGCCTCCCCCTAAAAAAAAATTGCGCAAATACGGGTTTCAGAGCTTGTGCTCATATAGTATGCTTATGCAATAGCAATGTCTCATTTTTATCACAGAGAACTTTTCTTCATCAGCATTATCTCAAATAAGGATAGAGCTCAGTTTTGGAAAATTCTTTCCTTGAACTTAAGTAGATCAAAATGAAGAGTAAGAAGTGCGAGTGATTTCGAAAATATGTCTTTTAACCAAAAGGGAATAATTTCAAAACGTAACCAGAATGTCGCAGAAAAATAAATCACAAAATTGTGCTTAAGGTTTTCAAGGTGTCTAACATATATATTTTTTAAATAAATAATTCTGTTGTTTTAATATGTAGTTTTCTAAACATCCTTTGTGGATGATGTGAAAAGGGTTGTGTGTGTGTTTTTTTTTTTTTTAAATGTACGTCTCCTAGTTTTTGAGTGCTTAAAAACTTAAGCTTTTGATTTTGTTTCTCAGTTCTTGTTTTGTTTGAAGTTTTACGTCTAAGAGTGGCTACATTGCCCCTCTCATTTGAAAATATAAAATACCCCACTTTGCAATCTTTACCTACAGTATTTATCAGTAAACGTTTTCCTCTGGAAGTCAGCTACTTCTTCTCAAAAGTTTTTTTTTTCAAACAAAATAAGCTTATTTTGCATTTGTGTGCTACAAACCTTTTTGATTTTTGCTTAAATTTATGACATAAAAACGATTAACAAGCATTTACAGCGTCAGAAATTGACGGCAGCTAAAATCATGATTTGCTCTGATTCCGGGAAGTTTGCATTTCTGACACTTCAGTGTCTGTTTGATCCAATATAACACATCTTTTTCATAAAGCAATATCATTTTTATATGTGTAAGTGATCATTAGAGGTTACACATGAACAAAAATCCGTATAATTATTTTTGGTTTTTTTGTGTTCCATTTTCCCATGTAGTCAAGTGTCTGCATTTAAATCAGTAGGTCTTTGAAATGAAGTAATTTTATACACTGTAAGAAACTTTGTAAGTTCATTGTATGTACACAAAATCTTTTTTTTTACGATTTCGCGACTTTGTCAAATTGATTATATACAAACAAAAACAACCCATGCATACTGGTCACCACCCTCACTACACATTCTTTGCAATGCATACTCTAGTCATCCACAACTAACCTTTCAACTGGTCATAATATTACGTTCGAGATATAAAGAGCTGGCAAAGCATTCTTGAAAAAAAATTACACACCTTACTAGAACAGTTGTGAAAGTTTCGTGGTAAAGATATTGGCTTCTCGTAGGCAAACATGCCAACTTTGCCCTCCATAACTGCTGCTCAATACATAGACCAACATGTGTTCTTAAGCATAATAAGAGGAAAAAAAATGACTGGAAGGTTAGGCAAAAACAATAATTTAAAAATAATATCTGTATGTTTACAATTTAAAAAAAAATCAGCAAAAAGGCATAATGTAGTTGCAAAACTGAAGTTACCGTACTAAAAGAAAAAAAAAGTTCATTCCTTACCCGTTCCTTCCTTTTCAACAAGAGATACCATTCATTCAACAGAACAAAAGGTACATTACTTACAACAGGGCCATCTAATCACGATGCGTTTGACTAGCATGCCCATTTCATAGGATATATATATAAATATATCGAAAAGAAGGCACTTTAAAAACACTTCCTCACAACAGTGACATACTTGTGGACTAAATGGCCACATCTAAATAGTCGCATGCGATTGCTCCAACAAGCAAAAGCTACACAGGAAGAAGAAAACACATTGGAATACGAAGGTTAACACCTACACATTATCAAGAACATTAAAAAGCTGGTTTCAAAGCTTTTAAAAAATGGTTCTTGTTAAATGGATGTACAGCTTATATTTAGCCCTAAAAAAAAATGATTGGAGTCTCGTTTTTAATCTTTTCGGTTTATCTAACAGAGAGAAAATCAGAGTTATCTTAGTGCTTAAGCTGAGAACAAAACTCAAACTTTATCACCACGCAGAAGCAACCAAAACTCACTGTCACAAAAGCAAATGATACAAATCAATAAGAAATCGAATAAGGGCTCTTTGGAATGGATCAAGATCCCACACAGAAAACACGATCAAGCATAAAAAAGACTATTTTCATTTCACAAAATGTTTAATTGGGACTTCTTACTACTGTGAATTCATGTTTTTGGTTCCTAGTTTCAATTTTCATACAATCTTTGAGAATTTATATTTTCTGATGAAAAGTGAGAGTTACTAAAAAGTCCTCTGCATCTTGAAAATAAAAGAGAAAAAGAAAAACTCTACAATTTTCAATTAAGAACAGCAGCTTCTAATTGAATCATTCTTTTCTCATAGAAATCAGCTGCAACTGAAAATATAACATTGATCATTCTAATCTTACGCTAACAGAAATCACTCTTCTAAAACTATAAAAAAAAAATCTTAGATGCATCATTTTAAATAGGAAAAAAGTTAGAATATCTACTCCAAGAAAAGGACATATTCTACAAGAGTACAGTCACCTGAGTTTTACCTACTAACCACCTGTATCAAAAATAAAGAACTATGAAACATCACATCAATTTTACCGCATGCAAAAAGGGGTCTTAACTAAAAAAAAAGGTACCTTTTTCATGTTTACGAACAATTAAGAATAGAGATTCTGCCCAAATACTTTAATCAACGTAAGTCATCTGTTATCTTTCAAATAAGTACCCCTACTACAATAAATAAAGTTTTCACCAAACCTATTTCTATCTTGAAATATCCATTCTTGGCTGCATTTTGTCTCCAAGTTTACAGGGTTAAAAAAATAGATGCTCAAGCAAACTCAGATTCAATATTCTGTACTATGTCCAGTATGTTCAACGCTTGTTTGTCTTGAAGTGAACCAAAAGCTCTTGATAATGGTTATCTGACATTTTTCTTACATGTAATATTAATCTAAAACCAACTTGCTCAATCGAGGGTACAAGTGGAAATTTATCAAAATTCTTGTTCGTAGTTCCAGATGATCATGCGTGCATCCGTGCGTATGAAGAATGTCAGTTTATTTGTATGCAAGTCGCCATGATCTTACATGTGTATGAGTGTATCCATTTAAAAAAACAAACATGAAAGACTGATCTTTAACAACAATGCAAAATAGATGTTATGTTTTTCCCCAAACTGGCTTAACATTTAGACAGGTCAATTACAACTGTCGCTGGTGTTTAATTCAATTTAATTGATTATAAACTGCCACTTATGATTCCAGTTATACCTATAATCATGAAAACACGCAAACACTGGTGTAGAGAGAGAGAGAGAGAGAGAGAGAGAGAGAGAGAGAGAGAGAGAGAGAGAGAGAGAGAGAGAGAGAGAGAACCACTTATATTTTACAACAATTTATATAATTATACTGGAGAAAGCAAAGGTGTTTGATCAAAGAAAGGTACATCTGGCCCAAAAGACAGTTAATTTACCTGTGGCAGCATATTTTCCGGCGCGCGCGCATGTGTGTGTGTGTGTTTTGTCCGTGCACTTGTGAGTATCTAAACATAGAAACTGATAATCTTTTATAGACGGTATACCCTGTGAAGAACTGAAGTGCTGGAAAGAGACATTCATCACCCAGTTCCATGAAATCCTCTGCCTCTGTTGGAGCAAAGGCGAAGTTCCACAAGACATGAGGGATGCTAACCTCGTCACGCTATACAAAAACAAAGATGGCAGACGCAATTGCAATAATTATCGTGCTATATCCCTCCTCAGCATCGTTGGGAAAGTCTTTGCACGATTAGTACTGAAGAGGCTCCAGGTACTTGCAGAACAAGTCTACCCTGAATCGCAATGCGGTTTCTGTGCCAACATATCCACTATAGACATGATCTTTTCCCTGAAACAACTTCAGGAGAAATGTAGGGAGCAAAGGCAGCCACTCTTCGTTGCCTTCATAGACCTCACAAAGGCTTTTGATCTGGTTAGTAGGGAAACCCTCTTCAAGATTCTTTACAAGATTGGATGTCCGCCCAAACTTCCTTCCACGAAGACGTGAAAAGCACTGTCGTCTTTGACGGCTCAACATCAGATACCTTCAACATACGGAGCGGAGTGAAGCAGGGCTGCGTCCTGGATCCCGCCCTGTTTCGAATCTTCTTTGCTGTGATGCTGAAACACGCATTTGGTCCTGCAACTGACGGTACCTATATCCGAACGAGGTCAGATGGGAAGCTTCAACCTCTCTAGACTAAGAGCCAAGACTAAAGTCCAGATGAGGTGCCTGCGTCACTTCCTCTTGCAGATGACGCAGCAGCAACCGCCAACTAAGCTGAGGACCTACAGAAGCTCATGACTCGCTTCAGTGATGCCTGCCAAGACTTCAGGCTTACCATTAGCTTGAAGAAAACGCAAGTCATAGGACAGAATGTTCACCCTCCCCCTGCTAGAAGCATCAATGACCATGAACTGGATGTCGTCCATGACTTCTGTACCTGGGTTCAACTATCTCAGACACCTCACTTGACGCAGAGCTGAACATGTGCATCGGCAAAGCAGCTACCACCATGACCAGACTGACAAAGAAAGCATGGAACAACAGCAAGCTGACTGAGCACACAAAGACCCAGATCTACAGAGCCTGCGTCATGAGCACCCTCCTGAATGACAGCAAGCTTTGGCCTTTGCATGCCCGACAAGAGCGAAAGCTCAATGCTTTTCACATGTGTTGCCTCTGACGCATCCTGAATATCACCTGGCTGGACAGTCTCAAACAACGCTGTCTTGACAAAAAAATCCTGAGGCAAATAATCACACACTTTCTAAAACTTGAAAGCAGCATGCACGAGATACTTCCACATGAAAACGAGTTTAGAGTTTAAAGAAGTCACCATTTCGCCAGCTCCTATATTGTTTGGAAGAGATTGTGGGATCGATCACTCTGACCATTGACCAAACCTCATCAACTCGTTATTAACTCATAAGCGCTTTGATTTGTTTTTTGAAAGCTTTGGCGCTGTACAAATTCAATGTCTTGTTCTTGTTCTTGTTCTTGTTCTTGTTCTTCTTGTTCTTCTTCTTCTTCTTCTTCTTCTCTTCTTCTTCTTCTTCTTCTTCTTCTTCTTCTTCTTCTTCTTCTTCTTCTTCTTCTTCTTCTTCTTCTTCTTCAAAAATGGTCACAGGAGACGCACGTTACTGAAAAGCTGAAGCAAAAAAAGAATTAACGCTTACAAAAACCAACATGTGTCAAATTTGAAATAGTTCATGGAAGGTTGTTTTTTTTTCTGTCCTGGTACTTGAAAATCTCTGCTGGTCTTTTGAGTAGGCCAGCAGTACCTAGACACTAATGATTACATAGACTCACATCATTCTAAAATATAGCCAA
>CM054138.1:22162499-22167499 GCA_028751875.1 Rapana venosa
CTGTGTGCCAACGCATGCAGAACATTTTGCGCATATGTTAAATCCTGTTCCACTTTTTGAAAGAGTAGGCCATTGTGTGCCAGTGGGAACAGATGACAAAATTTACAAAACTGCATACACACGGGGCCTGGATGTAAAAAAGCACATGAGTGCTTATTCCATTATCCTCGATATAAAAAAAAGTTAAAAAAAAGTCAAATGAGTGTATTTCTTTCTCTGTCCCAATCATCCCACCCCTCCCTACTCCATGTTTTCATTATTGTTTATGGTCCTCGAGTTACAGACGACCACAAGTGGCTGTCCATAGAGCTGTCTAAAGAGCTGTCTACAGGGCGCTGTATACAGAAAATTACAGCAGATTTATAAACACACACTCATAAAAAAACAATGACACATATCTAACTACTTCTGAGAAATCTTGCCACCCCCACTCTTTGCCCGCCCCCATCCCCGCCCTCCTGCGCCTACCCCCACCCCACCTACCCCGCCTATCCTCCCATCCCCCACCCTGACCCACCCTGCTGAAGTTACCCCTATAATCATTCTCACAATACCAACAGTGTGGCCACAGAAAGGCTGCACACACTTTGCTCTGAGTGTATTTCTTTCTCTGTCCCAATCATCACACCCCTCCGTACACCACGTTTTCATTGTTGTTTATGGTCCTCGATTTACAGCCCCCTGACCACAAGTGGCTGTCCACAGTGCTGTCTACAGAGGGCTATCTACAGAGGGCTGTCCACAGTGCTGTCTACAGAGGGCTGTCCACAGTGCTGTCTACAGAGGGCTATCCCCAGAGGGCTGTCTACAGAGGGCTATCCCCAGAGGGCTGTCTACAGAGGGCTATCCCCAGAGGGCTGTCTACAGAGGGATGTCTACAGAGGGCTGTCTACAGAGGGATGTCTACAGAGGGCTGTCTACAGAGGGATGTCTACAGAGGGCTGTCTACAGAGGGCTATCCCCAGAGGGCTGTCTACAGAGGGCTATCCCCAGAGGGCTGTCTACAGAGGGCTATCCCCAGAGGGCTGTCTACAGAGGGCTATCCCCAGAGGGCTGTCTACAGAGGGCTATCTACAGAGGGCTGTCTATGAGGGTTGTCTATGAGGGTTGTCTAACAGTGGAAGATGATCATGATGTGTTCCTAATTGTGGTAACTGTTAGCCCCTAGAATGAAGATATGTGAGCGTGCATCAAAAGGTAATTTTCAAGTGTTCAGGGCAGATAGATAGATAGATAGATAGATAGATAGAGAGAGAGAGAGAGGAGAGAGAGAGAGAGAGAGAGAGAGAGAGAACAGACAGACAGACAGACAGACAGACAGACAGACAGAAAGACAGACAGACAAACAGACAGACAATTAGACAGACAGAGACAAGGGAGAGAAATACAAAGACAGATCCAGATGGAGACAAGAGGTGATGAAAATAATATCGCCTGAAACAGCAGATTTATAACCACACACACACTCCATAAAGAGAATGCCACATACATCACACGACTTCTGAGAAATCCTGCCACCCTCCTCTCTCTGTCTCCCACCCCTCCCCATGCCTATCCCCCCACACCCACCTCACCTATCCCCCCCAACAAGGCTGAAGTTACCCCTATAATCATTCTCCCAATATCAAAAGTGTGACCACAGAAAAGCTGCACACACTTTGCTCTGAGTGTATTTCTTTCTCTGTCCCAATCATCACACCCCTCCCTACACCATGTTTTCATTGTTGTTTATGGTCCTCGATGTTATAGCCCCTGACCACTAGTGGCTGTCCATAGAGCTGTCTACAGGGGGCTGTATACGGAAGATTACAGCAGATTTACACACACACACACACACACACACACAAACACACACACACACACACTCATAAAAAACACCAATGACACATACAGAACACTACTTCTGAGAAATCTTGCCACCCCCACTCTTTGCCCCGCCCCCTCCACCACCCTCCTGTGCCTATCCCCTACCCCACCCACCCCGCCTATCCTCCCATCCCCCACCCTGACCCACCCTGCTGAGGTTACCCCTATAATCATTCTCACAATACCAACAGTGTGATCACAGAAAAGCTGCACACACTTTGCTCTGAGTGTATTTCTTTCTCTGTCCCAGTCATCACACCCCTCCCTACACCATGTTTTCATTGTTGTTTACGATCCCTGATTTTACAGCCCCTAACCACAAGTGGCTTTCCATAGAGCTGTCTACAGGGAGCTACCTAGAGAGGGCTGTCTACAGAGGGCTGTGTACAGAGGGATGTCTACAGGCTGTCTAGGAGGGCTGTCTAAAGGGGGCTGTCTGAAAGTGGAAGATGATCATGATGTGTTCCTAATTATCACAGTTCGTCCCTAGAATGAAGATATGTGAGCGTGCATCCAAAGGTAATTTTCAAGGGTTATGTGAGATAGATAGATAGATGATAGAGACGAGAAAGAGAGAAAGAGAGAAAGAGAAAGAGAGAGAGAGAGAGAGAGAGAGAGAGAGAAGAGAGAGAAAGAGAGAGAGAGAGAGAGATAGAGAGAGAGAGACAGACAGACAGACAGACAGAAAGACAGCAAGACAGATAGACAAACAGACAGACAGACAGACAGAGACAAGGGAGAGAGATACAAATACAGATCCAGATGGAGACAAGAGGTGATGAAAATGATACCACCCGAAACAGCATATTTATACACACACACACACTCCATAAAGAGAATGACACATACATCACACGACTTCTGAGAAATCCTGCCACCCTCCTCTCTTTATCTACCACCCCTCTATCCCCCCACACCCACCTCACCTATCCCCCCACCCCAACAAGGCTGAAGTTACCCCTATAATCATTCTCACCTATATCAAAAGTGTGACCACAGAAAGGCTGCACACACTTTGCTCTGAGTGTATTTCTATCTCTGTCCCAATCATCACACCCCTCCCTACACCATGTTTTCATTGTTGTTTATGGTCCTCGATGTTACAGCCCCTGACCACAAGTGGCTGTCCACAGAGCTGTCTACAGAGGGCTGTATACAGAAGATTACAGCAGATTTATAAACACACACACTCATAAAAAAAACAATGACACATATCTAACACTACTTCTGAGAAATCTTGCCACCCCCACTCTTTGCCCCGCCCCCTCCCCCACCCTCCTGAGCCTATCCCCCACCCTACCCACCCCGCCTATCCTCCCATACCACACCCTGACCCACCCTACTGAAGTTACCCCTATAATCCTTCTCCCAATACCTACAGTGGGGCCACAGAAAGGCTGCAGTGTGTGCTCTGAGTGTATTTCTTTCTCTGTCCCAGTCATCACACCCCTCCCCACACCATGTTTTCATTGTTGTTTACTGTCCTCGATGTTTCAGCCCCTGACCACAAGTGGCTGTCCATAGGGATGTCTACAGGGGGCTGTCTACAAAGATTGTTTACAGGGGTTGTTTACAGGGCTGTCTATAGGGCTGTCTATGAGGGTTGTCTATGAGGGTTGTGTACAGGGTGCTGTCTAACAGTGGAAAATGATCATGTGTTCCTAATTGACCGAACTGTTAGTCCCCAGAATGAAGATATGTGAGCTTGCATCAAAAGGTAGTTGTAAGTGCGGGCGCACAAACACACACACAGACGGTGAGAGAAAGAGGAGAGAGAGAGAGAGAGAGAGAGAGAGAGAGAGAGAGAGATGAGAGATATGTGAGCGTGCATCAAAGAGAGGAGGAGATAGAGAGAGAGAGAGAGAGAGAGAGAAGGAGCGGAGAGAGAGAGAGGAGAGAAGAGAGAGAGAGAGAGAGAGAGAGAGACAGACAGACAGACAGACAGAGACAGATACAGAGACAGAAAGAGAGAGAGAGACAGACAGACAAACAGACAGACAGAGACAGATACAGAGACAGAAAGACAGATGACCAGACAGACCGACAGGCAGACAGGCAAACAGAGACAAAACAAGCAAGGGCCGATATATCATACCATAATGTCGCAATACTTCTCCCTCTAGTATGTTTTGTTTTGTTTTTGCTCTTATTTTTGTTGTTGCTGCTTTTCTTTCCCCTGAATATGAAACACAGCATAACAACAACAACAACAACAACAACAACAACAACAACAACAACAACAACAACAACAGTAGTGACATCCGTGGACACAAACGATAATATCCAGAACCACAGACAAAATATCAAGTGACAGTCATCAGACACAGTAACGTCTACAGCTGTAAGAGCTCAGATTTTAATCATTGGGGGAAAAATTGTTGAACAAGAAACTAAAGTTTAAAAAAAGTTTATGTATCTCTGCAAAGTTGGTTTAAAAAAAAGTTTATTCGATAGTTCCTTAAAAAAATCCAACCTTCTCTCTCTCTCTCTCCCTCCCTCCCTCCCTCCCCCCCCTCCCTCCTCTCTCTCTCTCTCTCTCTCTCTCTCTCTCTCTCTCTCCTCTCTCTCTCTCTCTCTCTCTCTCTCTCTCTCTCTCTCTGTATTTTAAAAAACAAAGTACGTCTCAAGGTGTTTTGTGTACGCAATTGTTCTATTTTGTGTGTGAATCAGAATCAGAATCAAAAACAGAAAACTTTATTGCCATTTAGTCAGAACGAGACTTACTTGACTCCAGACATAAGCGTTTTCAACATTTCTAAAAGATGTAGATTCTTAGATTTATGTAAGTTGTCTATGCTCTCGCTTCTTCTGGAAAAAGAATTATGTACATAATTATTTGATCATGTCTAGCAGATGGTCCTCGTTGTTGAACAACTTACTCACATTCTCGTTGTTATTCTTGTTAGTCTTTTCTTTATTTTTAACATTAGATTTTTTTCTTAAATCATTATATATAGTATACAACTTACTCACATTCTTGTTGTTATTCATGTTAGTCTTTTCTTTATTATTAACATTAGATAAAAAAAAACACGTTCTTTCTTAAATCATCCTATATAATATATAAACATCAAGCAAGTGATACTCATCCTCTATTTTGTTACATCACTTACATTTTTTTTTTATCTCTCGGC
>CM054138.1:22174999-22202499 GCA_028751875.1 Rapana venosa
AAACTAATATCACTGAGAGTAAACAGACGAAAAAAAAAATCGGAGAATCAAATCGAGACACAGAATAGAGTGAGAAATGGCAAGAAAGGCACGCATCCATACACACACACACACACACACACACACACACACACACAACACACACACACACACACACACACACACACACACACACACACACACACACACACACACAGAGTAATATCATCAAATGTCTAATATCACTGTGAGTGAAGAGACGTTAAATTAAAGGGAGAGACACACACACACACAGAGAGAGAGAGAGAGAGAGAGAGAGAGAGAGAGAGAGAGAGAGAGAGAGAGAGAGAAACAAATATACATACAGCAAGACAGACAGATGGATGAACAAAAACAGCCAGCCAGACAGCCGCCATGGCGCAGTGGTTAGCACATTGGGTTACGGACTGGAAGGCCGCGGGGTCAAATCCCATAAGAGGCATAAGGAAATTTTATGACTCCGGCCGGCTCCTACCGAGAGCGAGTGTGCTGTGGGCTCAGTGGGAAGACTGGGACCACACGGTCGAGCTTTATCCACTTTATGGATGCGAGTTTGAGAGTGGTTCTCAACTTACCTGACCAACACTGCAGGTGTCTGTATATCTCGGGCCCGGTTTGTTGCCGGGATATATCTACGAATGGAAGCATAGGGTACAACAGCTCTGTCAAGCAGTCTCCAAAGCACAGGCCTTCCATTACGTCATCCTCATCGCATATCGTCATGGATAATCATGCAATAAAATACATTGTCTGATTTGGTGGACTTAGTTGCTCTGGTCTCATGCTGAACTCGGGGTTTGGGTTTCTCCATACACTTCTGTGCCTGTGGTCAGTTTGTGTCAGGGGTTTCTAAGGTTGGAGGTTCACGGGAGAAGGTTGTTTGAGGGACGCTGTGGTGGTTGCCACTGTACCCCAAGTGGGCGACTCACTCAGTCTGACCCCACAGAACCACTACTACCACCGGTAGGAGGCTGGCTTTAGTGGGTTTAAATTTTAAATTAAAAAAAAATTCTTTTATATCGAGGAAAATGGAATAAGCACTTATGTGCTTTTTTACATCCAGTCCCCGTGTGAATGCGGATTTGTGAATTCTGTCATCTGTTCCCACCGGCATACAATGGCCTACTCTTACGAAAAGCGGAACAGGATTTAACCTGTGCGCAAGATGTTCTGCGTGCGTTCGCACACGGGGCCTCGGTTTATAGTCTCATCCGAAGGACTTTGGGGGAGAGTGGAGTCTGCACTGATGTTAACTCCAGAGGAAAACTTCCCCTTGAACGGGAATCGAACCAGGATCGTCAGATTGCGAGCGCAACGTTCTGACCACAAGGCTATCCCGCCCCCCCGGGTGGTGTCCTGCGTATATTAGCTCAGAACAGGCACCACCGATCACCACCAAGGTGACCCAGGAGCTAACAGTGCAGGGCCACATGGTATGTGGCCCCACGGCGGCCTGACATTGATGGGCCTCCCTGTGGACTTCCGACCCTTGGAATGTGACATAACGAATCTGGGGTATGGCTGGGTATGGAGAGATTGGAATGAGCGGCGTGGGAACAGCGGGATAGGAACGTCACTGAAGATGACGTAGCCAAAAAAAGAAAGAAAAAAAGAAAAAGAAATAGCCAGGCGTGGCAGCCAGCCAGCCAGTCAGTCAGTCAGTCAGCCAGCCAGCCAGCCAGCCAGCCAGTCAGCCAGCCAGTCAGTCAGCCAGTCAGTCAGCCAGTCAGCCAGCCAGCCAGCCAGTCAGCCGGTCAGTCAGCCAGTCAGCCAGCCAATCAGCCAGCTAGCCAGCCAGTTAGACCGACAGTGAAGTTCAAACCTGCGAGTTGATCTATCAGGATTAGAATGACAGTCAGGCAACCTTAGAGGAAAAAAAGATGTTCGCGTACAATAGTACTAACTTGACTAGCTCTGAATTTGTACTGGGTTGCACACACTTTACTTTCGACTGATAACAACGCTTCAGCAACGACACGCCACTTTCTCTAATCCAACAGAACTTCTGTCAGGAAGCGGTCTTTGGAGCAGGGCCGGCAGTAGAAGAAGATAGCATCATGATATAGACATATACCTAACACAGTATAGCAGTAGAAGAAGATAGCATCAGGACATAGACATGTACCTAAGACAGTATAGCAGTAGAAGAAGATAGCATCATGACATAGACATGTACCTAACACAGTATAGCAGTAGAAGAAGATAGCATCATGACATAGACATGTACCTAACACAGTATAGCAGTAGAAGAAGATAGCATCATGACATAGACATGTACCTAACACCGTATAGCAGTAGAAGAAGATAGCATCAGGACATAGACATGTACCTAACACAGTATAGCAGAAGAAGGATTGTTACTGACCAAACCCCACAGCTTTTGGATATTATATGGACGGTCAGTTTTTGAATACCTTCATCCCCTTAATAGTACATAATAATTATAGATAGCTGGCACACACACACACACACACACACACACACACACACACACACACACACACACACACACACACACACACACACACACACACACACACACACACACACGTGCGCTCGCGCGCGCGTGCACACACATACATACACACACACACAACACACACACACACACACAGACATATATACGTCGTGAGGCACTGAAGAAGTTAATGCTTCCTCTTTAAAAAAGAAAAACACGCGCGTGAAGTGATCAGCATTCCATCGAATATTCTAGCAAACGGTGACCCCCACTCCCCCTAAACACCAGCCCACCCACCCTTTTCTCCCTTCCCCCTCCCCCTTCCCCACGCCCTTCCACCCTCCACCCCAAATACAAAACATGCAATTCACACACAAGATTTCAGTGCAAATGCAAATGCATAATCACTGAAGAAAAAAAAGCAACCCCCTTCCCCTGCCCCCCCCCCCCTCCCCCCCCCCACCCCCGACCACCCCCCCCCCCCCCCTCACACGCACATCGTGGAAATTGTCTGTGAAGCAGCAATCATGTGCCACACTAAAAAAACACACCCAAACACCTCCCCCCCCCAAAAAAAAAAAAACAACAACAACAACAACCCAACAAGCCCTCCTCCCCTACACCCCAAACACCACCGTCAAACCAATAATGTGTCTCTCTTGTGGCGGGTGAAGATTTGGAAGAGTGGAGGCAAGAGATTTGAAAAGCCAGGAGGGAAAAAAACACCCCCAACCATGACAGCACACAATCTGGCAACCATCTCCCCCTTCCCTCTCCATCCTCCTATCACCTCCACCCCCCCCCCCCGGCCCACTTCCACCCTCACCCCCTTCCCCATTCAAGACAAGCGTAGTGCAAAAATTAAAAAAAAAATAAAGCCCATGCCTGCCCGTGAATGGACTAGGATTCGGGGAGAGATCCCCAGATCGTGTGATGCCGAAAGACTAGGAGGCATTTTGCAAAGCTGAGAGGTCTGTGTGTGGCCACTGGGTTAGTGGTAGTGGTAGTTACCTGGTTGTAACGCCTCCTCCTTGTCCCAAAAGAAGACTTTTGGTGGTGGTGGTGGTAGAGCAAAAGAGAAACATGTTAGAGAAGCAACAGTTCATCGTTCATTTCGCCTAAAGGCTGCTTCTGACAAGAGCATCTTTTTTGTTGATTTTATCTTTAAAAAAAAAAAAAGTATTGTTTAATGATGTATGGAATGTTGCACTCTTGTCTTGTGCCCTTTTCGAGCAACAAGTATAAGCCCAAAATTAACGACAATGCTTGATGTGTGCCCTTTTCCAACAACAAGTATAGGCCAAAAATTAATGACAATGCTTGATGTATCCACTTTCTACGTTAAAACAGAAGTGAATTTTGTTTTGATTTTTGTAGTCTGGAACTGACTTATCTGACAGCAATTTAGTTGTTTTCCATGCCATTTCTTTATAAGATATAGCATGGAAACATAGAAAAATGTTAGAGCACTTGACGTTGCGTGCTCTTTAACATATGACAGTGAAGTGTCTGTGCAATCTTCCCCTTAAAGCATTTTTCTTTCTTCCCTCCACTTCTCTGTTTTCTTCTATTTCGTTTTGGTTTTCTTTCGTGATTTTTTTGTTGCCATGTTTGACATATTCTGCCCACAGAAGTTTCAGAAAGTGTTTTTTCCCTTGATACTTACATCATATGACCTATTTCGAAAAGTTGTTTTTCCACTTTTTGACAGCGAGTCATATTTTGTTCAGTGTTGTACTTTTGAAAAGACATCGATTTTATTTCGCAAGACGAGTTTATCTTTTTACTTCACATGTACTTTCCTGTTACTGACCTTACCACCTCCCCCCCCCTTTTTTTTTGGTCATATAAACGAGCATCTCTTATTTCAAGATCTTTTATGCTTTTCGTTACTTTCTTGACAAAATGCATATTTTCTTCTGTTTTGACACCCTTTAGAAACCACACAAACGAAACACTTATAAATTGATAATGCTGCATGCTCTGCTTAGTTAACAATCAAATAAACCGTTTCCCAAACGATAACCTCTCTATACAAAACATGCCAGCAGAAGATACTAACAATGTCGAAAACTGACGACAAAGTGCATCATTATTCTGAGCGATCCTCAAAGACCTTCAGCAGGGAAAACACTCAACAACAACAACATCAACAACAACACACGGTAACTGTAGCAGCAAAAAGAGATTGATCACAGAGTGGGGTTGTTTGCAAAGTTAACTCGTTCTATCCGAAAGAAAGAACTCCGCGTCACAGCGTTCAACGCTGTGGCTGGAATCTGGAACGGTGTGGGTTAAAGCGGCCGGAAATCGATACTGATTAGAAGGCGGCCCATAGAGAGCAGACACATCAAGGCTGACTTGACTGATTGCGTGCCAGCTCTTGGCAGAAGCAGGTACAACAAGATCAATACTACGCAGGTAAGCGGTAAAAAAAAACCTCAATCATGAACATGGTACAAAAAGTCAACAACTAAATTTTACGACCAAAAAAAATTTCACTGTACACAAAAAATACTCTCAACTGTACAGAAGAAAATGTAACAGTATTTGTTGAACTTAACTGGATGTACATTTTTCAAAAAAGCTCTAAACTATACACAAAAAGTAACAGTGTTGTTGAACTTAAATGAATGTACATTTTTCCAAATAGGTAAATTACAGAAAAAAGACTTCTTTTTTTTAAAGTATAACAATTTTTGTCTAAATCCAAACAACTTTTCAGTTGAATAAGAAAAACAACAACCCTGCATTCATATAACAATAAATTGCTATTCACATTATTGTACACACCTGCTTATTAAACATTTACATCAAACTAAATGATTTTCTTTTGCACTGTAGGTTTGTGTTGACAATGTCGGTATAATACAAACAGTTAAAACAGTGTGCACCCATGACACATTACCATATAAAACATGGACAACACTTGCAATGATTTTAGAATCCCTCCCCCCCCCCCTCCCACACACTCACTAATATCTACCCATATACCCAAGTCTACCACCCCCTACCTTTTCACACACACAAGCTCACAAACGTTAGCTTACATACAACTTCCCCCCCCCCCCCAGTTTCAACAAAAACACTACAAATAAGAACATCTAGTAAATGGACAATCATTGACGAGCAAAAACTCTTGAATATAATAATGATCACAAGTCTTGCTGAATCAATTTGCTAAAACAGTAGCTATCTTGTCATCTTACAGTTTAATCACAGGCTATTTTCAAGTTAGTTTCGTTAAAAAAAGCGTACTTCCGTTGAGAGGAAGATATTCTCCATTGCTACAAAATTTCATTTCCAAACACACAAAATAGTACAAAATACAAATTCTGAGACAATATTTAACACAACAGTGCTGGACACAACAGAATGTAGATAATATGTATCTCCAGTGTTTTCCATGATGCGTTGCGTGACAGAATTGGAAAAAATAATGGATTAGTTTAAAAAACCCAGAAGATACAATGCGATGATACGTCTGACATGAAACCAAAACCAATGTAACGATGGTAACATGAAGGAGAAAAATAAAAGCAGAGACAGAGGCACAGAGAGAGACAGAGAGGCAAAGAGAGAGAGAGAGAGAGAGAGAGAGAGAGAGAGAGAGAGAGAGAGAGAGAGAGAGAGAGAGAGAGAGAGAGAGAGAGAGCGCATTCCTGTTTATTGCATTGTACATTGTACATTATATACCACTTTCAGTCACAGCAGATTTCTTGGTGTGAACTTCATTCAAGCTGCTCTCCCTGAGGAGAGCACGTCGCCATATGCACAACGCCACCCATTCTTCTCTTGTTTTTCTTGTTCTTCTTGTTCTCTTCGTTCTTCTTGTTCTTCTGTTCTTGTCTTTTCTTTCTTGTTCTTCTTGTTCTTTTCTTGTTTCTTTTCTTGTTCTTTGTTCTTCTTCTTCTTCTTCTTCTTCTTCTTCTTCTTCTTCTTTTTTTCTTCAGTGTCTGTACATAGATTTATAAGTGTATTCGTATTCGATATGTGTGTATTTGTTTGTTCCAACGAGAGTGCCATTTTCCCTCCAAAACTTTGCCAAGGACAACTCTCTTAGTTTCCGTGGGTTCTTTTACGTCCACTAAGTTCGTGTTTCAGACTGGACCTTGGTCTATCGTTTCATCCGAAAAAAAACAACCTTTGATGATTAAGACGCATTCACTATTTTGAAAGCGTCGACAAAGAATAGCATCTGATGAATTTTTTTAAAAATATCCAATATAGGTCATGTGTAATCTCATGCTATTATGTAAATCGTTATATCAAATCTTTATTAATTCATACAGGGTTTCTTAACCAGTCATACAGGCTCTTAAAACACAGAGCGGTAGTAAGCAGACTACGCAGTCATTAAAAGTGAAACTTGATTTGTGAAATATGGCAATGCAACGTAACTAAAGGACTGTTAAGTTTCAAAGACTAAAATCAATGAGATCAACTGGAAAGCGGTATATTCATATACATGGAAGGAATGATCTCAGGTGACAGTAAAAAACAAAAAAAATCGCGCGTGCATACATAATCATCACCATTATTATTGTTGTTACTAATATCATCATAACAAATGACCACGATTATTATCATTATTATCATTATTATTTTTTCACTTGTTATTATTTGTCACTTTCGTGTAGCATTCTTTGTTGTCAGAGCAGTAAGTGGTTGAATTTTCATGTCTTGATTTCCCAGTTAATTTGTCCTTATAGGTCAAGTAAACTGCGCATTTCTAGGGTTTAAATGATGAATAACTTAAGCCCCCCCCCCATCCCCCCACCAAAAAACCCCCCACCAAAAAAGACACCCCCAAACAACCAACTCTTGTTTTAAGCTCAATTTGTAAGTTTAAGTCTACAAACGAAAGAAAACAACCTCTTAAGTTCATTTTATCCATAACGTTATTTCTGTTTCTTTTCTTCTTCTGATTCTTCTTCTTCGGCGAACGCTCAGACAGCAACTAATGTTTGTCTGTCATATGAGCGAAAATGCGTCACGCTGCCGTTAAGCGCCTGACAAGTCAGGCTCAGCGCATCCGACTTCGGCGCAGGAGAGAATTGTTATCTTTTAAGTCTTTCTGTAAAAAAAAAAAGGCAAGAGAATGGACCAAAAAGACAGAAAATGGACAAGAAGGAGGTGACGGTATTTTCTTTTAATTTTGATTATTATCATCATCATCATGAATATACATTCCCCCATCACCACCATTTTCAGCTTCAGTAAAAGCACCGTCTTACCATCACAGATGCTGAAAATTCAGGAAAAAAATGAAGGAGGCTGTGATTGTAACGACATCATCATCACGTCATCGTCATCAACACGAGTTGTTTGGTCATACGTGTTGAAAGTCATAAGCCATTCACACATTTTCCTTCTTGATTTTAATCTTCATTATCATCATCATCATAATCCCAAATCTTCAGCCTACATTACCAACATAGTGTTATAAGACATTCAGCACTTCTATCATCATCATCGTCGTCGTCGTCGTCGTCGTCATCATCATCATCATCATCATCATCATCATCATCATCATCATCATCATCATCATCAGCATCATCAGCATCATCATCATCATCATCATCGCTAACATCACCTCAGCTAAAATTATTACGTATTCATTGCTTCAACTATAACGGTCACTCTTTAACTTGTGTTACGATCACCATTAATTTAAAATCGCCACAATCGAAATTCTTCTCAAGAATACTTCATTATCTCAATAGAGATCATGGTCATGGTCACGATCATACCATCCGTCGTTTCATCATCATCATCATCATCGTCGTCGTCGTCGTCGTCGTCGATTGCAATCATCATCATCATCATCATCTTATCCTCCTCCTCCTCCTCCTCCTCCTCCTCCTCATCCTCCTCTTCCTCCTCCTCCTTCTCCTCCTCCTCCTCCTCTTCCTCCTCCTCATCATCATCGTCGTTATTTTCTCATCACCCTCGATTCGATTAGTCGAGTCACTAACAAGAATGATTACACACACTCAGCATCAGAACCACCACCCCCCACCACCTCCACCCCCTCACCACCACCACCACCACTATCAACCCCACAACCCCAACCACCACCACCACCACTACCACCCACTAAACCTACACGCGTCATTATCACACTACTACCACTTTTCGCCACTCCACTTCACCCTCCCCCTCCCACCCTCCCCCCCCCCAACCCCCCCCCCCCCCCCTACCCCCCCCCCCCCCCCCACCACCGAACAAGGAAAGTGGAAACTGCGCACTGCTCGCTCACCTCTGGGAGTCTTGGTTTGCATCATGAGGTCATCCACTTCCCTCCCCCACCCAACCCCCACCTTCCCCAGCCCCAAACCACCCTCCCCCTCCCCCTCCCACCCTCACACCCCCCACCCCCACCCCTAACCTCCTAACCCCCCCCCCCCCCCCCCCTCCCCCGAACAAGGAAAGTGGAAACTGTGCACTGCTCACCTCTACACCTCTAGGGGTCTTGGTTTGCATCATAAAGTCATCCACCTCCCTCCCCCACCCAACCCCCCACCCTCCCCAGCCCCAAACCACCCTCCACCCTCCCCCCACCCCATCCCCCCCCCCCCACCCCTCCCACCCCTACCCCTCCCCTACCCCACCCCGAACAAAGGAAAGTGAAAAACTGTGCACGGCTCGCTCACCTCTGGGGGTCTTGGTTTGCATCATGAGGTCATCCACCTGGATGGTGGAGTTAGGCCCGGACCTCGTGAAGCGAACGACGTGGTACTTGTTGTCGTTCACCCGTTCAAACATCTCCCCGATCGGGTAGTCCCGGGTACCCATGTTGTAGGACACGTACACTTTGCCTTTCACCTGGAGGAATAGGAATAAGAATAGGAGGAATAGGAAGAATGATGATGATTTGATGATGATGATTGTGATGTGATGATGATGATGATGATATTGATGATGATGGATGATGATGATGATGATGATGATGATGATAATAATAAATAATATTAATAATAATATAATAATATAATAAATCAAATAAAAAACAAAAAAACAAAAAAACACCTAGACCGGGTATCATTATGAGTGTGATTCAGGGTGGAGAGTGAGGGTGTTGTGTGGGGGGGGTTAGGGTGTTAGTGTTGGGTAGTTGTGTTGTAGTTGTGGTGTGGGTGGGGTGGTGTGGTGGTGGGTGTAGGGGTGTGTGTATGTATATGTGTGTGTGATGTGGTGGGATGGTGGTGGTGGGGTAGGGGTGTATGTATGTATGTATGTATGTGTGTGTATGTATGTATGTATGTATGTGTGTGCATGTATGTATATGTATGTATGTATGAATGTATGTATGTATGTGTGTGTGTGTGTTGTATGTATGTATGTGTGTTGTATGTATGTATGTATGTATGTATGTATGTATGTATGTAAGTGTGTGTATGTATGTATGTGTGTGGTGTGTGCGCGCGCGCACGAGCGCGTGTGGTGTATGGTTAGGGTGTGTGTATGTGTCTGTGTTTGTGCGTAGATGGAATATATAAGTGACTATTGGTTTGAGTTTTTGGTGGGTGGGTTGATTGAGTTATATGAAGTAGCTTGCCTGAAATTTGTGGACGTATGTCATCTTACGTACGCAGCTTCTGTACGTGCATAGAAAGATACATATGCAGAGACGCAGACAGACATACAGACAGATAGACAGACATGTACACACGCGCGCGCATAATTCTGCCATGTGCACATGCATGCGTACAGGCACGCATACACGTACGCGTACATATGCACGTACGCACACACTCACGCACACACCACACACACACACACAACACAACACACTCACACACACTCACACAAACCACCACACACACACCACACACACACACACCACGTGGCGCGCGGCACACAACACACACACCCAAACAACACACTACACACACACACACACACACACACACACACACACACACACACACACAACACCACACACGCACCCACCAACCCACCCACCCACATCTTAAGCAATCCAACTTTAACCCTTAGGGCACATGCACAGAAATGTCAAATTGTCTAACGGCAAACGAAAAAAAAGAGAAAAAATTTGCGGTAATTTCGAAGTAGAAAGCTATGATTGACCTTTTCAGATGTTCAAAATAATACAAAAAAATGTCGTTCAGAGGCAATCAGTTCTACATGCCAGAAGATTCCAGAAATCAGTTTTAGGGTGAAAGAGGGCGTGCGCGCGGTGCGCTGCGTGTGTGTGTGTTGTGTGTTGTGTGTGTGGTGTTTTTGTGTGTGTGTGTGTGTGTGTGTGTGGTGTATGTGTGTGAGAGAGCAGAGAGAGAGGAGAAAAGACAGTCAGACAGTCAGACATACAGAGACAGACAGACAATACAAAAAAACATACATAATACAAACAACCATCCATCATCCATCATCCAGACATACAACATCCAATCAACATACATCATCCAATCATCCATCCATCCGACCAATATACATCATCCAAACAACATACATACATACCATATACGATGCATGCATACATAACATACAATCATGCATACATACATACAACATCATACATCATACGTGCATACATACATACATTTATCACACACATACACATGCATACATACACACATGATGCATGCACATACATACATACAGCCATCACCACGACACACACATCACACACACACACCACACCACACCACACCACACACACACACACATACACCCCCCACACACACCACACACCCCCACACCCCACCCACACACCCACCCCCCCACACACCACCACACACACACCCCCACCCAACACCCCTCCCCCCCCCCCACCCCCACCCACACACACCACACACCAACACCACACCCACACAAAACACACAAACACCTCACACACACACACAGCAAAACATTTAACACACACCAACCCAACCCAACACCACTCACCAGCTCCATCTCGATAAAATCGTCATAGGCGGCACTGTCGATTCGAACCAGGACCGCCGACTCCTGGGTAGTTCGGAACCCCAGGGCCAAATTCTCCCGGGTGGTAGAGGGTCTATTGTCCGACGGGTGGCTGAAGGTGATCACTCCGGCACTCGGCCCAAAGCGGTACGTCGTGCTGTCTGGAATCAGGACCCACACTGTCAGGAATCTTCCAGAAGTTAAAAAAGCTGTTCCTATAACCTATGCGGGTGGTTGGGGAGCGATGTGTCAGAGACCTCAGCTTCTCTAGGGGCTAGCATATTGAGGGCGGTACCCCATCTCTTCTTCTCCTTAGCTGCTTTAAGTTCCCTGACCCTAAAGAGGGCAGGGTTTTATTCTCAGCTAGGTGGGTGAACTGGGGGACTGTACCGAAGCCAAGGCGCGCGAACGGTCATTCCTTCAGTTGGTGATCATGCTCCATGCTGGTTAACTTTAGCTTGGGGGGAAAGTGAGCGCTCTGACTACTGAGTTATTTCGTCTATGAACACAGACACAGGCACAGGCACAGACACACAGAGACACACACACACACATACACACACACCACACCACACACCACACACCACACACACACTCACACACACACACACACACACCACACACACACACACACACACACACCACACCACACACACACACACACACACCACACACACCACAACACACCCACACCACACCACACCACACAAAACAACAAACCACCGATAAAGCTTAATGTTATTTCGGCCAGGCCTCCCCGACCATAAACAATGATAATTACATCTCCCTTTCTTCTTTTTGTTTAGAAGCACAATGATAACTAGCCTTGTTTCCCAATTTTAATAATCTAACATCCTGCATGCACATACAAGCAGACAGACAGACAGACAGACAGACAGACAGAAAGACAGACAAAGAGACAGACAGACAGACCGACAGCCAGGCAGACAGACCGAAAAAGAAACAGCCAGAGATACAGACTGACTGTCACCAGTATCTTTCCCCTCCTTTTTACAAACACAGATACAGACAAACACACACCCACACAACCACCCACCCACCCACCACACATACACACACACATACACACACACACACACCAATACACACAACAACACACACACCACCCTCACACACAACACACACACAACAAACACACACATACACACACCAACACACACATACACAAACAACACACACATACACACACAACACACACATACCACCACCACCACCACCACCACCACCACCACCACCACCACCACCACCACCACCACCACCACCACATGCATCAGACAAAGCTAAAGGTGTACCATAACCTATATGGTGGTAGGGGAGCGAGGCATCAGAGACTCAGCTTCTCTAGGGGCCAGCATATTGAGGGCGGCGCCCACCTCCTCTTCCTCGCTGCTTTACCTTCCCTGACCCTAAAGAAGGCAGGTACCCATTTACAGCTGGGTGAAGTGGAGGACTGCGCTGAAGCAAAAAGCGCGTAAACGCTCACCCATCCCCTTGGTAACCACGCTCAATGCTGCTTAACATCGGCTGGGGGAAAGCCAGTGCTCTCAGATAAAGAACTAGACTAACTAAAGCTTTAAACAATGCTCTGGCTCGGCTCAGCACCAATGATCATAAACACTGATCCTCATATCTTCATGTTATGTCTTTCTTGTTTTTAGCTTTGTTTTTTGTTATAATGAACATAATTGTGGCCAGGGTTGTTTCTCTAATCTCAATGATTACCCCTTCAACCCCCTCTCCCACCCACCCTCTACACATCTCTCCTTCCCCTCCCCCCCTGCCCAAATCATCCCCACCCTTAACGCTACCAACCTCGTAAGATTAAAAACAGGCCGTAACTCACTGTCATTTATAATCGTATAGCTGTGAAAAAATCGATCAGATGAAAAAAGAAAAGGAAAAAAATTTAACCGAAAGATTGGTGGGAAAAGTTATACACAGGAAATCAATTTTCAATAAAGTTAAGCAAGACATGGTTAAAATTTTAACAAGGCAAAGTGTTGGGTAAAAAGAAAATAAAACATGTCCACACACACAAACAAACATGTTTTTGTGGCATACTACCAGCATCTGTATAATTGTTCAGTGTGAGAGTCTAAAACCGTTCTTACTCTTCTTTTTCCGAGAAATCCTTGGATAAGATATTAAAAAAAAACCCGCACCTAATATGGCATTTCGTATAACAAAATCTTTAATGAAACAGCCCTTTAGGACACTTGTTACAGTTATCTCACAAGTCATTTTAGCATTTCTTATGTATCTATTGTTGTTATCATTGTTTAGCTATTTCCTGTATACTGTCTACGTTCTTTGGCTATAGATACCCATTTTACTGCATCTTTGTTGTTATCACTGTTGAGCCATTTTCTCTGTATCGTCCACGTTACGTAGCAAATAGATATCCATCTTACTGCACACATCCATCAACTTAAGTGCCCTCCATCCTCCCTTCCCCTTCCCATCGTCTAATATCACTTTGAGTGAACAGACGTAAAATCGAAGCAACAGCAACAACAATAACCAGATGGCCCATCAACCTTGACAGATTAAAATAGGCCATCACTCATTTTTATTATCATCATCATCAAATGGCCACGAAAAAATGGTTCATACAAAGAAGAGAGGAAAGCAAAATGAAAGATTGGTGCGGAAAATTATGGACAGAAAAATCATTTTTGATTAAATCAAGCAAGACATGGGCAATATTTCAGTGAGTTATAGAACTGGGTAAAGAAAAAACCACACACACACACACTACACACACACACACACACACACACACACACACCACCACCACACCGCCACCATCACCACTCCCCTCCATACACACGCACACACACCACACACATACACACACACACACACATACACACATCAAACAAAAGAAAAGAACAGAAACCCAATAAAGAACTTAACAATCATATTTTTGACCCAGTTCCCATGCCCATAAACAATGATAATTAGATTTAGATCTTTGTGTTTCTTCCTTGTCGTATTTTTTGGTTTATAACCAACAAAAATGGCTTTGCTTTTTTTTCCTTTGTTCTGTCATCCCAATGATTTACTCTCACCCCCCTACCCCTCACCTACATCCCCCACCTCTCCCTTCCCCCACCTTTCAAAACAGCCCCTCACCACCACAACCCAAGAACCCTAACCAAATTCAAAAGATCAAACCAGGCCATACCTCACCATCATTATCATCATGTTGTGGCCAAAAAAATCGTTCAGACAACCAAAAAACAAATAAATAAGAAGAGGGAAAATGAATTGAAAAATTGATGGAAAAAAGTTATTCTTATGAAAAGAAAATACATTTTCGTGTTAAATCAAGACAGAGTGAAAACTTGGATGCATGATAGAGCTGAGTAAAATATAAAAACTATGTAAATCACTATAAATCCAACACAAAAAATCCAGAACGTGTACACATGGACGTGTAACCACACACGAATAACGAACTACAGTTTATGCACAAGCATTACTTTCACGCACACGTTTGTTATTTCATACCACATTTTTCTTCTTCTCTTAGTGTGTGCGTGTATATTATTATTGTTCGCGGGCGTACACAGACAGACAGACACTCAGACAGACAGACAGACAGACAGACAGACAGACACACACACACACACACCACACACAACACACACACACACACACACAACACACACACACACACACACACACACACACACACACACAAACAATCACCATCACCACCACCACCACCACCACCCACACCCCAACACACATCAATTAAAAGGAAAAATCCCAAAGAAACACAGTAACACCCCTGAAAATAATAAATTTTGAAGCCCACGCCCATACCCATAAACAAAGACAACCAGATCTTCATGCTTTGTCTTTGTTGTTTTTATTTTGATAAGCCCAGCCCCAAAATTATGGCCCAGCTTGTTTCTCCACTCTCAACCATTTACTCTCTCTCTCTCTCTCTCTCTCTTTCTCTCTCTCTCTCTCTCTTTCTCTCTTATCATATATATCCTTAAAGGCGGGGACTGGATGTAAAAAAAGCACATGGTGCATATTCATTATCCTCGAAATAAAAGAATTTGTCATTGTCATTGTCATTGTCATTGTCATTGTCATTGTCTCTCTCTCTCTCTCTCTCTCTCTCTCTCTCTCTCTTCTCTCTCTCTCTCTCTCTCCTCTCTTCTCTCTCTCTCTCTCTTGCTCTCTCTTGCTTTGTGTCTATCCGTCTCTGTCTCTGTCTCGGTCTGTCTCTGTCTGCCTGTCTGCATGTCTGTCTGTCTGTCTCACATTTAGGGGGAAGGGAAAGCCTGGCTGGTTTAAGTGATACGCATTGCGCTCGTGATCTGCTGACCCGGGTTCGAATCAGTCAAGGGGATATTTTCCCCTGGAGTTAACATCAGTGCCGACTCTACTTTCTCTAAAAGTCCTTCTAATGACACTATAAATCGTGGTTCCGTGTGCCAGCGCAATCAGAACATAATAATAATGATGATAATAATAATAATAATAATAAATGGAACTTGTATAGCGCTATATCTTGCAAAGACAAATTAAAGCGCATGCACTCAACCTAATCCCACACGACCATGCAATCAAACATCTCGCACACACGTTAAAACCTGTTCTACTTTTCGGAAGAATGGGCCATTTGTACGCCGGTGGGAACCGATGACATAATTGACAAAACTGCATGCACTCGGGGACTGGATGTAAAAAACCACCACACGAGTGCTTATTCCACTATCCTCGAATTTAAAGAAAGAAAGAAAGAAAGAATGAATGAATGAATAAATACATACATAAATAAATAGATCGATAAATAAATCTCCCCCCACCTTACCTCCCAAATACCCCACCCCCACCCCTCACCCCAAAACACCCATCAACAATGAAAGATTGAAACAGGCTCTAGCTCATTTTTATTAGCATTAGATGGCCGCCCAAAAATCGTTCAGATGAAGAAGAAGAAGAAGAGGATGTAAAAAAAACCCAACAGATTGGCAGAGGAAAGTATGACGAGAGGATCAATTTTAAATCAACTCAAGCAAGACATTATCGGGATTTCAATAAGCGACAGAGGTGGAGGGGGAAAATAGTAAAAGAAAGTAGCATGCATACATGCTCGCGCGCATCAATAGATACATGACAAGCTAGGGACTGTAGCACAGGCATAGTACTTGTATGAACTTGCATTCAGGCGTCCGCGTTTAAATTTGTCATCATCTATCTCTCTATCTATCTATCTATCTATCTATCTATCTATCTATCTATCTATCTATCTATCTATCTATCTATCTATCTATCTATCTATCTATCTATGTGTATGCGTGTGTGGTTGTGCGTGTGTGCACACAAGCGTACACACACATGAACTCCCACCTCCTCCATCCGCACACACACACACACTCACACACACAGACATATACCCCCCTCTCCCCCCCCCCCCCCACACACACAAGGAACTAAACCATATAGATTCTAAATTCTGGTCCAGGGCCCATGCCCATAAACAATGATAATCAAATCTTCATTCTTTTTGTCTTCTTTCTTTTTCTTTAAATCATTACGGTCAGGCTTGTCTCTTAAATTCCAGTGATTTATTTCATCTCAAGACACGCCCCCCCCCCCCCTACCTCCCACCAAAAAGCAAACAACAAAAAAATCAACCCCCCAAAACACAACTAGCCACACAAGCAGTAAAGATAGCAACAAAAGAAGCCCATACTTCTTCGTCGAACGCTCAGACAGTAACTATTGTTGTCTGTAATATTAGCGAAGATGCGTCACACTGCCGTTAAGCATACACACGGGGACTGGATGTAAAAAAGCACATGAATGCTTGTTCTATTATCCTCGATATAAAAGAATAAACAAACAAATAAATAAAAAAATCAGCGCATGGCAAGTCAGGCCCAGCGTATGCAACTTCGGCATGATAGAGAATTGTTATCTTTTAAGTCTTTCTGGGGGAAAAAAGGCAGGAGAATGGACCAAAAAAAAGGAAGAAAATAGACAAAAAGAAGGTGACAGGAAGAAAGGAACAATGCAGAAACCAAGAGAGTGATAGAAAAGGGGACATTTCTTGCACAGAATTTCTAGAAGGTGGGGATGCTATTTATACCGAAAGGCCTCCGGATCGTCTAATATCACTAGAAGTGAACAGACGTAAAATTGAAGTCAACAACATAGGCCTCCGGAATCCCCACGGGGGAATAAACCCATACAAGAACACCTTACAAGGTCAGGGACTTTTATTTTGCTCCTCGGCTAGAGCTCCGACGTTCACTACAAAGGGATTTTTTGTATATGAGCGTTTTTACCCACGAAAGATTAAAGCAGGCCACCACTCACTGTCATTTTCATCCCATGGCCAACACAAAAACGTTCAGATGAAAAAAGAAAAAGAAACCGAAAATAAAAAATGGGGAAGGTGAAGATATTGAACAGATGATTAACTCTTAAATGAATCAAGCGACATATGATCAAGATTTATGACAGCGATAAAGCAGGATAGAAAATACAAGTACAAAGGTGGGCGCTACTACACAAGCATACGCGTATGCATGCATGCATAAGTGCATGCACGCACACACAGAGATAAAAATACAAAGCCCAGGGTTAATATTTTCATTTGCACATGTGTACACAAAAGAACACGTCAACACACACACACACACACACACACACCACACACACACACACACACACACACACACACACACACACACACACACACACACACACACACACACACACACACACACACACCAGCCACATGTAACACGCTGTAAAATCAATGAACATAGAGTAGAGAATCTTGATAACACCACAGCTACATGAAAATAATGATTTCTTTTGATCCACTGATCCAACTATGCCATCAGTGAACACTCTAACAGGACTAGTACGTGTACAGCTAACTTCCCAAGGGATCATGTCTCTGTGAAGCATTTTCAATATAAGCCAAACTACCACTGCTATGAAATCATCTGACAGCAAAATAACTAATAAAACCCCAGAAAAACACACGAGAAGAGAAACATATTATGGGCACAAACCTTCAGAAGCAGCGTTTTGACTGGTGCTAATTCTAGTACTTCAAAAATAAACAAAACCCCCCAACAAAAATCCTCAATGGAAAGTCACAAAAATAGCCAAATGCAAAGAAACAAGACATAAACAAGTAAACACAACAACAACAAACAAAAAATCAACTGTGTGGTGTTGTAAAACACTAAGGAGCAACACTTAGCTTGGAAATAAAAGATTCACAACTGTTTTTTGTTTAACACTATCCCTCTTGTTCACTTTCCAAAGGCTTGATCAGCATCAAGCTCTGAAAGCAAGATTGTGATTGGTTCTGACTTTAACCAATCAATGCTAGTGTTTTCAAGCAAAATTTGAATTAATCTTAACCCCCCAGCAAATCAACAAGTAACACTATTTATTGGCACTAACTCTAACCAGTCAGCCCTTACCTTTGAATACATATTTTTGATTGGTTTTAATATTGACAAACCAACACTAACCTTTTAAAACAAGGCTTTTTTGTTTCTGACACTAAGCAATCAGAACTAACCTCCTTAAGCAAGATTTTAGATTGGTCTAAATCTAGCCAGTCAGTAACTAACATTTTGAAGCCACATTTTGATTGGTTCTGACTTTAGCTAATCATTATTTACCTTTGAAAACAAGCTTTTTGATTGGTTACTGCCATAAACCATTTGGCCCCACCCTTCAGAAGCAAAGTTTTGATTAGCTTGAACCAGGACCATTCGGCATTATTATTTTATGTAAGTTTGTTAAATGTTTCTGGCACTAGCCAATAATCTTGACATCTGAAAACAAAATTTTGATTAGTCTGAAAACAAATAAATCAGCATTGTTTTTTTAACATAAGACCCAAATCTAGCTTCAACACTTGCCAGCCACTATTGACCTTTAGTAGAAACAACTTGATTGGTCCTGATGTTAGCCAATCAGCAGTGACTTTTGGGTGCAGTTGGGTTCTGAGTCTCTCTGACACTAACCAATCATCATTGGTAATTTCGGTTGCAGTTGAAATTCTGATTGGGTCTGACACTAACCAATCATTCTCTGACACTAACCAATCATCATTGGTAATTTCGGTTGCAGTTGAAATTCTGATTGGGTCTGACACTAACCAATCATCAGTGACGTTTCGGGTGCAGTTGGGTTCTGACTGGCTCTGCCTCTAACCAGTTTAGCACTGACCTTTGGTGCAGTTGGGTCCTGTGTAGGAAGTCATGTCGCAATCACAGGAGATGGTGGTCCACTGCTGCACACAGCGACCTCCGTTGGCACAGGAATCGTTCTGGCACTGAGACGTGGGCCCTGGAACAGTAATAGGATTCACAGAATGGTTTTTACTAGATTTGTTGTTGCCGTATGTTTAAAGTCTGTTCACATTTAGGGATATTAGACTAGAGAGTGGGAGAGAGAGAGAGAGAGAGAGGGGGGAGAGAGAGAGAGAACGAGAGAGAGAGAGGGGGGGAAGAGAGAGAGAGAACGAGAGAGAGAGAGAGCGAGAGAGAGAGATGGATGGATGGATGGATGAATAGATGGATAGAAACATAGATAGATACATAGATACATAGACAGATAGATAGACAGATGAATAGATGCTTTGATAAAAGCCCACACTTCATCAGGGCACCATTCCCTTCAGGCACACAGTTGAGGTAAAATAGTAATAAGAAATAGTAATAAAAACATAAGTATATTAAGCTTCACCTCTCTCTCTCTATATATATACATCTATGTGTGTGTATACACACAATATATAATCATTACATTTCTTTCAACAAACAATACTAAACTGGCCTGAAACTACAAAGCCGTGCACCTTAGTTCACAATTTTCATATTAAAAAACCCAAAATAAAATGGTTTAAGAAAAACAAAAAAACCCCTCTGAACTCTTTATGTAACCAGAAAAAAATTAAGGAAAGCTATTTCGGGAAACAGCATTGCAAAATACCTATTCCATGCCCACCATCCCAGCACTTTGCAATCTCACCACCTAGGAACCCAGAGTAAAACATGGCCAACATCACATTGCAATACAAGGAGTTCACAGTCAACACTAAGTCACAGTGACCTATACTGACATTTAACGTCAAGAGGGAAACTGCTACAAAAATAACTGAAATACTAGGGTTCAGAATAATCTTCTTCGTCCCACGAGCTTTCCTTGACCTTTTCAATTCAACCACATTGTCTATCCTACAGCTCCATTCGTTTTCTCCCCAAGCGTTGTATTCCATCACGTAACTTTTTTGGATTCTATTCTAGTCACCATACTCAAAAACTAGCATATAAACGCTGTGTTGGAGTGTGCAAAAAAGTCTGTTTTTGAAAATAAGTTTTTCGAATTTTGTCATGAATACTTTACTAGCAGAAACACATTTCACAATCACAGGGGACAGGATAGCTCAGCGGTCAGAGCACTTCTTTCCCAGGCTAAGGTTAAGCAGTATTGAGCGTGGCTACCAAGTGGAAGGGTGACCGTTTGCGCGCCTTGGCTTCAGTTGAGTCTCCCATTTCACCCAGCTGTAAATGGGTACCTGCCTTCTTTAGGGTCAGGGAAGGTAAAGCAGCGAGGGAGAGGAGATGGGTGCCGCCCTCAATATGCTGGCCCTTTGAGAAGTTGAGGTCTCTGACGCCTCATTCTCATATGACCACATAGGTTATGGGACACCTTTACCTTTACAAAAGTTGTAACAATCTTAAGAGCCTCCGAGGAGCGGCTTAGCTGGTTGTTGTTCATGATGGAACAAGGTTGACAGGAAACTTTCCGCAAGAAATGACAAATAGTTATAACTCAGGTGGACGTTGTGACAAGAGAGAAAGATAAGTTCAAGGACTGAATAAACTCTAGCCTCTTTTTGACAAGAAGGAGTTTTTAACATTTTGCTGAAGACTAATGTAAGGGTTAAGTGTCACTGTCGACTGAGTGCGCTTATCAAATTTGCAGCAGAGCTATATATCAAGGCAAGAAAACAATTCTATTTTTGGGGATGATGTATGTATGTATATATGTATGTATGTATGTATGTATGTATGTATGTATCTTTCTGTCTGTCTGTCTGTCTATCTATCTATCTGTCTGTCTGTCTATCTATCTATCTATCTATCTATCTATCTATCTATCTATCTATCTATCTATCTATCTATCTATCTATCTATCTATCTATCTATCTATCTATCTATCTATCTATCTATCTATCTATCTATCTGTCTGTCTGTCTGTCTGTCTGTCTGTCTGTCTGTCTGTCTGTCTATCTATCTATCTATCTATCTGTCTGTCTGTCTGTTTGTCTGTCTGTCTGTCTGTCTAACTATCTATCTTGCACCTACCCTCATTTTCCTTTAATATAAGCCTTATAGTTATTATAGCCTCAATGGTCGACCTGGCCATAGGCATCATTACAGGCAGGAAAGTGAGCTTCTTCCTTCTCTCAAATCTTTAAGAACATGTTACTATCGTATTAAGGCAGTTAACTTCTTTTGAAGTTGAGAGTCTTTATCCAATATTTTTTTTCTTAAAGGAAACAGGGTATTCTATAGGAATGTGCTTAGCTCAATAACTACTTTCATGATGAAATACAATCTATATAAACTTTTCTTAGGGAATGTCAAGTTTTGTCTGTACGGAATCAAACCACTGGTTTTGTTTTACAGTCAGTTTTCTATCCCTTACCTTGTGTGTGAGAGAGACACTAAAGTCTAAGGAACACCGATCCTGAATGTGACCACCCCCCACAAAATGAATCGCATTGCACCTGATTCATTTTCCATGCTAGGGCTAATTTCAAGCAGAGGGGTGTGTGTGTGTGTGTGTGTGTGTGTGTGTGTGTGTGTTTGTGTGTGCGTTCGTGCGTGCGTGGATGCATATGTGTGTGTCAAATGTTGGCAATTTTGAGACTTTGATTGATTATACAACTATAAGCTTTCTTCTACTTTGTACAAAAGTATCAAGGCCTAATTTTGTTTCCCCTAGCTCTTAAAGACCACGTTTAAAAATACACCCAACCCTTCATACTGACATCCTATTACGATGCCAAATTTGTTAAATTTCTCATTTTGTCACTTCCTGGAGTTTTATCATTTCAATACGTAATAGCTTTTCATAGAATTCTCCGATTTTCACTCTGGTTTTTTTTTGGGTATTGAATAGAATTTCCCCCTTTAATTACAGATTAATACATGTTAACTAAAAAAAAAAAACTAACCCCCATTGCAAAACGAGTCACGATGCAGAAAAAAAGTCTCATAAATCATATATTTAATAATAAATAATAATAATAATGTATGGAATTTATATAGCGCTGAATCTTGTAAAGCAACAAATCAAAGCGAAAAAAAAAAATCTCGTCTGTACCTGACTTGAACCACTGAAACAAAAAAAATCTAAAATCTAACACTCACCCTTCCCCCATCCCTCCCTCCAACACTTCCACCCCCTGTACCTACCCAGCCTATCTCATACCTCCCCCTCTCTCCCTCTCCTCTCCCCAGCCCACCACCACCAGCCCACCCTCCCCCCTCCTTTACCTTGACAGCCATCTCCCACGGCCTTGTGGACCGTGTTGGCGTCCTTCAGCACGTTGGGCTGGTAGTTGTTGAGGTCCAGCGAGCCGATGCAGCCCATGAAGCCGTGGCGGGCCGCGATCTTCTTGGGCAGCGTGTGGTACATGGTCTTCCTCACGCCCCCGAGGAAGAGGTGGTCCTGCAGGTCGAAATAGATCGCCCCGGCCCCGGACAAGTCGTCCACCGTGGGCGTGTTGTCGTCCACCCGTATCAGCTGCTTGTACGTTTCCACCCGTAGCAGCCGGATCTCGTGCCAGCGGTTGTCGTTGAGCTTTTCGTTCACGTTGGCGCGGATGCGTTGCGTGCCGCCGCCCATGTTGTAGACGTAGTAGAGGAAGCCGCCGGTGAGTTCCAGCGCTAGGAAATCCTGACCTTTGCCGGCGTTGTACAGCAGCAACCCGTCCAGCTCCGTGGTCTTCAGCTGGAAGGACAGCGAGAAGGTATCGTGGGCCTGGAGTCTGGGCAGGACCGCGAAGCCGTCCATGGATTTGAAGGTGACTGGGTCGGCCACCACGTAGCCTTCTGAGCTCAGGCGTGCCGTCAGCTGGATGTTCTCCACCTGCCCCGTGCGGGCCATCTCGAAGAAGAGGTGCTCGTTGAACATGAACTGCTGCATGGAGCCGATGAAGCCTTTGTGCTGGTTGAGCTGGTTGTCGTCCTGAGGAAGTTCGTCGATGTCCATGTGTTTGAAGTCGAACTGAGCGGCTCGGCGGGCGATTTCGGCTGTGTGGTGGTGGATAAGGACAGAGGAACAGAAAGGTGGAATGTGAGTGTGAGTTATGGTGGAAGATTGATGTTTGGTGAGAGAAGAACGGAAAGATGGAATGTGAGTGTGAGTTATGGTGGAAGATTTATGTTTGGTGACAGAAGAAGAACAGAAAGAAGGAATGTGAGTGTGAGGCAGGGTGGAAGATTTATGTTTGGTGACAGAAGAAGAACAGAAAGAAGGAATGTGAGTGTGAGGCAGGGTGGAAGATTTATGTTTGGTGACAGAGGAACGGAAAGATGGAATGTGAGTGTGAGGCAGAGTGGAAGATTGATGTTTGGTGAGAGAGGAACGGAAAGATGGAATGTGAGTGTGAGGCAGGGGAAGATTATGTTTGTGACAGAAGAACGGAAAGAAGGAATGTGAGTGAGAGGCAGGGTGGAAGATTTATGTTTGGTGACAGAGGAACGGAAAGAAGGAATGTGAGTGAGAGGCAGGGTGGAAGATTTATGTTTGGTGACAGAAGAACGGAAAGAAGGAATGTGAGTGAGAGGCATGGTGGAAGATTTATGTTTGGTGACAGAGGAACAGAAAGATGGAATGTGAGTGAGAGGCAGGGTGGAAGATTTATGTTTGGTGACAGAAGAACGGAAAGAAGGAATGTGAGTGAGAGGCAGGGTGGAAGATTTATGTTTGGTGCGTGTTTTACTTTGTGGAACACAGTCATATCTTTATGTTTGAAAAAAATTCTACAGTATTTATTTTATTAAGATTGTAGCAATCTTTTACATCTGGGGTTTACATTTATATTTCACACACATGAAAATAGAAAGTCTTGTTAAAAATAGGAACCTAGGCAGGAACATTTTCCTATTTTTTGCTGAAATAGGTTACTCATAATGATTAAATCTAAAGATTTGTATAAATGCAAAAAATAATGCTGCCTTGACTGTATTACTTTTTATTTATGTCTTTCATTTTTAATTCACAAATAACAGATTGCACAATGACAATCATTCAACCTCCTAACAAACAACAACAACAACCCTCCCAAAAACACACACATCCACCCACCCACCCACCCACATACACACGCACGCACGCACGAACGCACACACCACCACACACACACACACACACACCAACACACACACACACACACACACACACACACACACACACACACACACACACACACACACCACAACACACACACACACACACACACACACACACATACACACACACACACACTACACACACACTGTGTAATATTTGTCAAGCTTTTGCAAAAGACAGTCATCCACTTGCCTATCTATTTTTTCTTTCCTTTTTTTCTTTTTCTTCTTCTGTGATCCAAATATGTGCAAATAATTCGTAAATAGCTTTTGTATTTCAAAATGTACGCCCACATGATCCACAATTCTGTTGTTTTCTTTTACCCCTTGTTTTCCTTTTCAAAAAGAAACGACAACTCTTATAGAGTATAGTTTAAAAATATAGAACAGTTCCTTGAACCCCCCCCCCCCCCTTCCCCCACCATCCCCCCGCCTTCCCCCCTCCCCCCCCCCTTCTAACTTACATCTGCTATGGTGGTGGAAAATAACTCTCACACAAATAATAAATACGCAGCTCATCTAAAAAAAATACACTAGGACATAAATACAACGTGACAAGCTACAATGTTTATATCTTTTCAAGATAATGACGACCACGCAACGAAGTAAAAATTAAACGAAAGAAAACACAGAAAACAGAACACAAAATACAGTACTCTACCTAGAATATGATGCAATACAGCAGAAAAATACGATATTCCGAAGTTAAAAAAATAACAACGAAACAAGTCCACTGGATACATGCGTATGTGTACTTGGTCAGGTCTGCAGGATAAGGTTCAGAGCACTCTTATAGAGAATAGATGTATGTTCTGTGTTTTTTAAACATATTTTATTCTTTCATTTGATTCTGTTATATCGAGGATAATGGAATAACCACCTACATGCTTTTTTTTTACATCCAGTCCCCGTGTGTATGCGGTTTTGTGATTCTGTCATCTGTTCCCACCGGCACACAATGGCCTACTCTTACAAAAATGGGAACAGGAATTAACGTGTGTACAAGATGTTCTGCGTGCGTTTGCACACAGAACCTCGGTTTGTAGTCTCATTCGAAGGACTTTTGGGGAGAGTGGAGTCTGCACTGATGTTAACTCCAGGGGAAAATATCCCCTTGAACGGGAATCGAACCAGGGTCGTCAGATTGCGAGTGCAATGTTCTGACCACTAGGATATCCCGCGCGCGCGCGCGCGCGCGCGCGCGCGTGTGTATGTGTGTGTGTGTGTTCGCGCACGCGTGCATGAGGGTATAATCTGTTTCGCGTAGTTTCCTTTTGTTTAATTACATAACAGTTGATTTTGTGTAGTTTAATATTGCTATTGCTTTTCCTACAAAAACAAAGTATTATGAATTGGTTGACGTTTATTTTCCCGTTTGCGAAATGACACTATTTACTTGGTTTGTCCTCCTTTATATTGCGCAGGTTTGGTTTTTTGTTGTTGTTATTGTTGTTGACATCAAGGAGTGGACCGGCCTCACTGTACCAAACCTCCTGAAAGCAGCCCAGGACAGAACCATTTGGCGGTCCACTTGCAGCGTCCGTGCGGGTACCCCAACGGTCGTCCCGACCAAGGGATGAGTGATGAGTGATGATTGTTGTTGTTATTGAGGGGTAATTTTCTTGTGTGTGGCTTTTTATACATACTGTGTGAATGTTTGGGTGTTGGGCCTATTGCTATTATCATGATGTATCATTTAGGGCTGGGACTAGATGTAAAAAACACATTGATACCTATTCATTATCCTCGAAATAAAAACATTTGATTTAATTTGATTTGGATAACACACACGCACACACACACACACACACTACACACACACACACTACAATCGCTACACACACACTACCATACACACACAGAAACACACACACCTCACACACACACACATTACACACACACTAAGCACAGACACACACACTCACTCACTCACACACACACACACACACACACACACACACACACACACACACACACACACACACACACACACACACACACACACACACACACACACACACACACACGCAAACACACACACACACACATACACATACACAAAGTCCTTCGGATGAGACTATAAACCGAGGCCCCGTGTGCGAACGCACGCAGAACATCTTGCGCACACGTTAAAATCCTGTTCCGCTTTTCGTAAGAGTAGGCCATTGTGTGCCGGTGGGAACAGATGACAATTTTATTTACAAAACCGCATACACACGGGGACTAGATGTAAAAAAGCACAAAAGTGCTTATTTCATTATCCTCGATATAAAAGAATAGAATAAAATAGATAAAAAACCACACACACACACTACACTTCACACACACACACACACACACCACACCACACACACACACACACACACACACACACACACACACACACACACACACACACACAACACACACACACACACACACACACACACGCACGCACACACACACAAAGTCCTTCAGATGAGACTATAAACCGAGGCCCCGTGTGTGAACGCACGCAGAACAGCTTGCGCACACGTTAAAATTCTGTTCCCATTTTCGTAAGAGTAGGCCATTGCGTGCCGGTGGGAACAGATGACAATTTACAAAACCGTATACACACGGGGACTGGATGTAAAAAAGCACAGCAGTGCTTATTCCATTAT
>CM054138.1:22212499-22217499 GCA_028751875.1 Rapana venosa
AGTTTTGTCTTTTTTTTTTTAAACACCCAAATCACACCAGAAGCAGTCATCAAATCATCCCCCAAACAAACAAACAAACAAACAAACAACACACACACTATATACGCACATATATTATCATTATTATCATTTTTTTTAAGATAGCCTGATGAAAAAAAAAAAGCAGCTGCATTGCTTATTCAATGTACCATCTGAAAATAAAAGTTGGACTTTGACACACACAAACACACACGCACGCACACGCACACACACATACACGCACGCACGCACACACACATACACGCACGCACACACACACACATACACGCACACACACACGCAAGGCATGAAAATTTGACGATGTGTGGTCTACCCACCTGGTTGGGACTTAGCGATGGAGGGATAGCCAATGAAGAAGGCTTTGATGGACAGAGAAATCTCTGATCCCACTAGCTGCTCTGAAAAATGAAAAAGCCACAACACCATTCATTTTGTAATCAGGGAGGGGTGGGAGAAGGAATGTGCTGGCTTGAAAAGGAAAAAAACCCAAGCTGATTCAACAACTTTGTTGGTTTGATTAGTTGGTTGGTTTGAGTCTAGCGTGTTTGGCAGTCAAAACAGACCCCCAAAAAGGCAAGGAAAACGATGGACAGACCAACCAACACTACCAAGCAACTTACCAATAAACAGAGAGACAGACACACACACAGGCACACACACAGCTGCATGTCGCCAATCCAGTATCGATTGTAAAGACACATTAACATCATGTCTGCCTTTCTACCTGTCTGCCTGTCTGTATGTCAGTCTGTCTCATTTTATCAAAATAAAACAGTGACCTTAATCTGACAGGATGGAAGAAATGACCTACATCTGACAGAGGTGAAGACATGACCTTCATCTGAACTACATATGACAGAAGTGAAGACATGACCTACATCTGACAGAGGTGAAGACATGACCTACATCTGACAAGGGTAAGAGTGTGACCTACATATGACAGAGGTGAAGATGTGACCTACATATGACAAGGGTGAAGATGTGACCTACATATCACAGTTTTGAAGACGTGGCCTACATGTGAAAGAAGTGAAGATTTGACATACACCTGACAGGACTAAAGACATGACTTATATCTGCTAGAGGTGAAGACATGACCTACATCTGAAAGGGGTGAAGATATGAACTACATCTGACAGGGGTGAGGGAATGACTTATATCTAATAGTGATGAAGGTGTGACCTACATCTGAGAGAGGTGAAGATATGACCTACATCTGAGAGGTGAGGAAGTGACCTACATCTGAAGGGTGAGGAAGTGACCTACATCTGAGAGGTGAGGAAGTGACCTACATCTGAGAGGTGAGGAAGTGACCTACATCTGAGAGGTGAGGAAGTGACCTACATCTGAGAGGTGAGGAAGTGACCTACATCTGAAGGTGAGGAAGTGACCTACATCTGAGAGGTGAGGAAGTGACCTACATCTGAAGGGTGAGGAAGTGACCTACATCTGAGAGGTGAGGAGGTGACCTACATCTGAGAGGTGAGGAAGTGACCTACATCTGAGAGAGGTGAGGAAGTGACCTACATCTGAGAGAGGTGAGGAAGTGACCTACATCTGAGAGAGGTGAGGAAGTGACCTACATCTGAGAGAGGTGAGGAAGTGACCTACATCTGAGAGGTGAGGAAGTGACCTACAGGAAGTGAGGAAGTGACCTACATCTGAGAGGTGAGGAAATGACCTACAGGAAGTGACCTACATCTGAGAGGTGAGGAAATGACCTACAGGAAGTGACCTACATCTGAGAGGTGAGGAAGTGACCTACATCTGAGAGGGGGGAATGGCTGACACATGACCGAGGTGGAGATAACTGTGGCCTGCATCTGATAAGGGAGGCGTCACCAAGGTACAAGGGATGTGAAGACATGATTTAAAATTGATGGAAAAGAGACCGTTGCTACTGATGACAAAGTGAAAACTAAGCCTCAATATGTCAGTGTGTGTGTGCATGTGCATGTGTGTGCGTGTGCGTGTGTGTGTGTTGTGATGTGTGTATGTGTGTGAGAGAAGTTTGTTTTAATGTCTACCCACTAACAAGTTATATTAGATAGTGTGTCTGTATGTATGTGTGTATGTGTGTGTATGTGTGTATGTGCATGTGTGTGTATGTGCATGTATGTGCGTGTGCATTTGCCCATGCACATGTGTGTGTTTGTGTGTGTGTGTGTATGCATGTGTGTGAGTGTGTGTTTCACTTTATAATGAAACATCCAAATTTTCTGAGCTTCAGAGGAATGTCCTACTTCAAGAATGTCTACATCAAAGATAATTGTGTAATGTAATCTCCTCTGACTAAAAGACTGAGGAAATTCTTTGTCAAGAGTAAAGTTGCATACCATTGATGAATAGATTGAATACATTTCTATTACCATCACACGCAGTGTTGTACATGTGTTTGTTTAATGCAGATTATATAAACTACAGCCAATTTGGTTTATTGAAATCCTCCATGCCCCAAAAGAAGTCAAAGGCAAATTTAATCTTAAAACCTTGTGTGTCCTTGTGTGCGATATGAATGACAAGACAACATGACTGTGGCAGCAATAAATACACAATCATTATAACTCGCATAGGACTTGAATAACTATAACACCCTAAATATCACAGGGTGATAACATGACCTATACACAAACAGGAATGAAGTCGTGACCTACAGCTGAAGAATATAACGTGACCTATATCTGAAGAAGATGAAGAAGACGTGACCAACATCTGAAGAATACGAAGAAAACGTGACCTACAGCTGAAGAACAAAAACGTGACCTATCTGAGAGAGAGGAAACTGACCTACATCTGAAGAATAAAACGTGACCTTTATCTGAAGAAGATAAGAAAACACGATCTACATCTGAAGAATAAACGTGACCTTTATCTGAAGAAGATGAAGAAAACATGATCTACATCTGAAGAATAAAACGTGACCTTTATCTGAAATAGATGAAGAAAACGTGATCTATATCTGAAGAATAAAACGTGACCTTTATCTGAAGAAGATGAAGAAAACATGACCTACATCTGAAGAATAAAACGTGACCTTTATCTGAAGAAGATGAAGAAAACATGACCTACATCTGAAGAATAAAACGTGACCTTTATCTGAAGTAGATGAAGAAAACGTGATCTACATCTGAAGAATACAACGTGACCTTTATCTGAAGTAGATGAAGAAAACGTGACCTTTATCTGAAGAAGATGAAGAAAACATGATCTACATCTGAAGAATAAAACGTGACCTTTATCTGAAGTAGATGAAGAAAACGTGACCTTTATCTGAAGAAGATGAAGAAGACGTGACCTACAGCTGAAGAATGAAACGTGACCTTTATCTGAAGAAGATGAAGAAGACGTGACCTACAGCTGAAGAATAAAACATGACCTTTATCTGAAGTAGATGAAGAAAACGTGATCGTAATCTGAAGAAGATAAAGAAAACGTGACCTACATCTGAAGAATAAAACGTGATCTTTATATGAAGTAGATGAAGAAAACATGATCTACACCTGAAGAATAAAACGTGACCTTTATCTGAAGAAGATGAAGAAGACGTGACCAACATCTGAAGAACAACAACGTGACCTTTATCTGAAGAAGATGAAGAAGACGTGACCTTTATCTGAAGAATAAAACGTGACCTTTATCTGAAGAATAAAACGTGACCTTTATCTGAAGAAGATGAAGAAGACGTGACCAACATCTGAAGAATAAAACGTGACCTTTATCTGAAGAAGATGAAGAAGACGTGACCAACATCTGAAGAATAAAACGTGACCTTTATGTGAAGAAGATGAAGAAGACGTGACCAACATCTGAAGAATAAAACGTGACCTTTATGTGAAGAAGATGAAGAAGACGTGACCAACATCTGAAGAATAAAACGTGACCTTTATCTGAAGAAGATGAAGAAGACGTGACCAACATCTGAAGAATAAAACGTGACCTTTATGTGAAGAAGATGTGACCTACAGCTGAAGAACAAAAACGTGACCTACATCTAAAGAAGAACTTTTTTGTTTGTCTTTTTTTCTTTTTTTTTAATTCCTTGGTCCTTCATCGTTTACAAATGATGAGATTTTTGTGCATGCGACAATTTCCCCCCAACCCCCCACCCCCAACCACAAAAGTAGTCACATCCCTACTTCTAGGGATGGTGTCTACACATGACACCTGCGTGCATGCTGATATGTTTGTCATCCGTTCCTAATCGCACACATTCGCCTACTCTTCCTAAAGGCAGAACAGGTTTTTAACATGTGCATAAGATGTTCTGCATGTGTTCACACATGGTGCCTTGGTTTATAGTCTCATCCAAAGGACTTAAGACAGTCAGTTCCAATTTTTTCCCCACCAAACTGGGATGAAAAGGCAAGGCTGGGAATCAAACCAGTATACTTCTTGCCAGGCAAACATCTTAACCAACCTGCCGCCCACCCTCGTTATTTTGACCTACATCTAAGTTGTGACCTACATCTGAAGACGCGACCTACATCTGAGGACGTGACCTACATCTAAAGACGTGACCTACATCTGAAGACATGACCTACATCTGAAGGCGTAACTGACATCTGAAGATGTGACATGTGCCTGCTGCTGCTGATGGTGATGACAGATGTTACCACCTACCTGTGACTGGCCTGAGGATGTCAATCTTCAGCTCCACCCGGTGTCCTCTCCGCTTGATGAAGACCGTGTGCCAGCGATCGTCGTTCAGCGTGTGACCCACTGACAGAAACTGAAACCAGAGAGCCAGTTTTGTCTTTAGTTTGTTTTTTTGCTTCTCTCCTTCTTCTGTCTGTGCTGTCCCCATCCTGCTGTTTCCCCACCACCATTTCAATCATCCCACCACAGAACATACCCAGACTCGCTATGTCTCATTCCCAGGGTCGGAAGTCCACAAGGAAGCCCATCGATACAAGGCCACCGTGGGGCACCAGCCAGAGGGGCCCTGCACTGCTGCTAGGTCA
>CM054138.1:22227499-22234999 GCA_028751875.1 Rapana venosa
CACGGCAACAAGGGAGTTGTCCCTGGCAAAATTCTTAGAAAAAAGCCACTCTGATAGGGAAACAAATACAGTTGCAGACCAAAAGAAAAAAAAAAAGAGAAAAAAAAGGGTGGCGCTGCTCTTGTGGCGACGCGCTTTCCCCGGGGAGAGCAGCCCGAATTTCACGCAGAGAAATCTCGTGACTTAAAGTGGTATAAAAAAAAAATTACCAACACTCCTACGCACATACACTGCAAAAGCGTGCACACACACATACATTCTCACACACACACGCGGGCGCGGGCGTGCGCACTAACATACACACACACACTCTGCACAAACATACACACGGGCACGCACACATGCACGCACGCGCGCGCGCGCAAACACACACATACACTCTCACGCACGCACACGCACACACACACTCACGCACACACACACACATTCACACTGCACAAATATACACACCGGCACTCACATGCACACAAACTGATAAACATACACATACAGCAGGTATAGACAGTACTCCTACGCACATACACTGCACAAGCATGCACAAACGCACGCGCACACACACACACTGCACAAACATAGACACGGGCACGCACATGCACACAAACTCACAAACAGACACACACAGCAGGTATAGACATAATGTACTGAAGTACACCTCCTATATTATGTGTACTTATCTCCGTCTTTCATTTTTGAAAGAAAAATTATCCGTCTAATAATTATCATCGTAAATTTAAAAAAATAAGATGGTGAATAAATAAAGCGCGCGCACACGCACACACAAACATACACACACACACACACACACACACACACACACACACACACACACACACACACACACACACACACACAAACACACACACACTCTCTCTCTTCCCTCCTTCCACTCCTCCATCCCCACCGGAATATCAATGAATGCACATTATTCCCCTGACCGCTGCAAATCCATGAACGGTAGTGCCAGAGCAATGGTACCGAAACAGCCCCCCCCCCCCCCCCACACACACACAGACACAGACACAGACAGACACACAGACACACACACACACACACACACACAGACACACACACAGACACACACACAGACACTCACACACCACACACACACAGACACACACACAGACACACACACGTACGCGGAGATCAATACTAATATTCGCCATGGCACCAGCCGCCATGGCGCAGTGGTTAGCGCCTTGGGTTACGGACTGGAAGGTCGCGGGTTCGAATCCCATAAGAGTCATAGGGATTTTTCGGACTCCGGCCGGCTCCTACCCAGAGTGAGTGTGCTGTGGGCTCAGTGGGAAGACTGGGACCACACAGTCGAGCTTTATCCACTTAACGGATGCGAGTTTGAGAGTGTTGCTCAAATTACCTGACCAACACTGCAGGTGTCTGTATCTCTCGGGCCCGGTTGACGCCGGGATACATTATGATAGTAAGCGTAGAGTACAACCCTGTCAAGTAGTCTCAAAGCATATGCACTTCCACAGCAGCATCATTACGTCATCCTCATTGTCATTGATCATCATGCATTAAAAAAAAAAAATTGCCTCTGATTCGGTGGTCCCGAATTCTCTGGTCTCATGGTGGCCTCAGATTCGGTTTGCCCATACACTTCTGTGCCTGTGGTGAGTTTGTGTCAAAGTCTTTGGGGTTGGAGGTTCGCGGGGGACGGTCGTTGGAGGGACGTTGTTGTGGTTGCCACCTGGGGTGGGCAACTCACTCAGTCTGGCTCCGCGACTGAGCTAATACTGTCGTTAGTAGGGGGCTTAGTAGGTGGTGTCCTGCGTATGTTAGCTCAGAACAGGCACCACTGAACACCACCAAAGTGACCCAGCAGCAGTGCAGGGCCCCTCTGGCTGGTGGCCACACGGCGGCCTGATAGTGATGGGCTCCCTGTGGACTTCCGACCCTGAGGATGAGACATAACAAATCTGGGTGTGGTTGTGGCGGGGAGATTGGAATGAGCGGCGTGGGAACAGTAGGACGGGGGTCGTCAGAAGATGAGGCAGCAAAAAAAACAAAAAAAAAATATTCGCCATGGCACGAGCATCTATCTAACCAAACTTCCAGTCAGCCGACCGATCCATCGCCCCGTTCGCGAGCAGAGCAAGGTTTTCTTGTATTTATTTCTATTTTCAAATCTGTAGTTTTATGTTTTGGTTTGACATTGTTTCTAATATAATACACACACACACACACACACACACACACACACACACACACACACACACACACACACACACACACACACACACACACACACACACAAGAAAATATGCATATTCATGCGCACACTGTGTTAATAACCTCTCCATTACCAACACTCCTACGCACATACACTGCACAAGCGTGCACACACACATATTCTCACACACACACACACGCGGGCGCGCGCGTGCACACAAACATACACACATACACACACACTCTGCACAAACATACAAACGGCACGCACGCATGCACGCACGCGCGCGCGCACACACACGCACACACGCACACACACACTCTGCACAAACACACACACACACTCACACTCACACTGCACAAATATACACACCGGCACGCACATGCACACAAACTCATAAACATACACATACAGCAGGTATAGACAGTACTCCTACGCACATACACTGCACAAGCATGCACAAACGCGCGCGCGCGCGCACACACACACACACACTGCACAAACATAGACACGGGCACGCACATGCACAGAAACTCATAAATAGACACACACAGCAGGTATAGACATAATGTATTTCAGTACACCTCCTCCTATATTATGTGTTTTTATCTCCGTCTTTCATTTTTGAAAGAAAAATTATCCGTCTAATAATTATCATCGTAAAATTAAAAAAAATAAGATGGTGAATAAATAAAGCGCGCGCACATGCACACACACACACACACACACACACCAACACACACACACTCTCTCTCTCTCTCTCTCTCTCTCTCTCTCTCTTCCCTCCTTCCACTCCTCCACCCCCACCGGAATATCAATGAATGCACATTATTCCCCTGACCGCTGCAAATCCATGAACGATAGTGCCAGAGGAATGGTATCGAGACAGCACACACACACACACATACACATAGAGAAAGATCAATACTGATGTTATTATTATTATTATTCGGCTATGGCAGAAACAGCCAACAGGTTACCCAGGCTAGCCACGATGCTGCGAGCAGAAAAGCAGAAATGAGAAATGGGATTGTAAGAAAAAAATAGATTAAAAAATTACTAGCATGGAATGTGTGTGTGTGTGTCGGAGAGAGAGAGAGGGGGAGAGAGAGAGAGAGAGAGAGAGAGAGAGAGAGAGAGAGAGAGAGAGGAGAGAGAGATGGGGAGAGAGAGAGAGAGAGAGAGAGAGAGACAGACAGACAGACAGACAGAGAGACAGACAGACAGAGACAGACAAGAGAGAGAGAGAGAGAGAGAGAGAGAGAGAGAGAGAGAGAGAGAGAGAGAGAGAGAGAGAGAGAGAGAGAGAGAGAGAGAGAAGGGAGAGAAATTTATTTATTTTTTAAAAATTTATTTATTATTTTATATCGAGGATAATGGAATAAGCACTCATGAGAGAGAGAGAGGAGAGAGAGAGAGAGAGAGAGAGAGAGAGAGAGAGAGAGAGAGAGAGAGAGAGAGAGAGAGAGAGGAGAGAGAGAGAGAGAGAGAGAGAGAGAGAGAGAGAGAGGGGAAGGGGGAGACAGCGTGGGAGAGAGAGAGAGGAAGAGAGAGAGAGAGAGAGAGAGAGAGAGAGAGAGAGAGAGAGAGGGAGAGAGAAGAGGAGAGAGAGGGAGAGCAGAGGAGAGAGAGAGAGGGAGAGAGAAGAGGAGAGAGGGAGAGCGAGGAGGAGAGAGAGAGAGAGGGAGAGAGAGAAGGAGGGAGAGAGAGAGGAGAGAGAGGGGAGAGAGAGAGAGAGGAGGAGAGAGAGAGAGAGAGAGAGAGAGGAGAGAGAGAGAGAGAGAGAGAGAGAGAGAGAGAGAGAGAGAGAGGAGAAGAGAGAGAGAAGAGAGAGAGAAAAGAGACAGTGAGGGGAAGAGAGAGAGAGAGGGGAGAGAGAGAGAGAGAGAGAGAGAGAGAGAGAGAGAGAGAGCGTGTTAGTGTGTGTGTGTGTGTGTGTGTGCTAGTGTTAGTGTTGTGTGTGTGTGTGTGTGTGAGTGTGAGTGTAAGTGTATGTGTGTGTGAGAGTGTGTGTGTGTGTGTGTGAGTGTGAATGTGAGTGTATGTGTATGAGTGTGTGTGTGTGTGTGTGTGTGAGTGTGAGTGTATGAGTGTGTGTGTGTGTGTGTGTGAGTGTATGAGTGTGTGTGTGTGTGTGTGTGTGTGATCATTCTTCTTCTATGGGAGAAACAGCCAACGGGGTTACCCAGGTTAGAGCTACGATGCTGCGAGCAGGAAACAGAAATCAGAAATGGGACAGTAGGACAACAGAGAAGGAATGGTAGCAGGGAAAGCGCGCGCGCGTGGTGTGTGTGTGTGTGTGTGTGTGTGTGTGTGTGTGTGTGTGCGTGCGTGTGTGTGTGTGTGTGTGTGTGTGTGTGTGTTAGCGTGTGATAGTGTGTGTGTGTGCGTTAATGTGTGTGTGTGCGTGTGTGGGTGTATGTGTGTGTGTGTGTTAGCGTGTGATAGTGTGTATTAATGTGTGATAGTGTGTGTTAGTGTGCGTGTGCGCGCGCACGCGCGCGTGTGTGTGTGTCTGCATACGTGTGTGTGTGTGTGTGTGTGTGTGTGTGTGTGTGTGTGTATGCATTTGTGTGTATTTTGTACGCATGTGAAACGTGGACCACTCAAAGAAGGATACAGGCGATGGAGATGATATGAGAGGCTTTTACAAATTTCTTGGTATCTGATACAGAGATCACATAAACAACGAGAAAGTGAAAACCAGAACTGAAAATACTATAGGACCATATGAAAACCTCCTGACTTCAATAAAAACAACAACAACAACAACCCACAAACTGAAGCGGTTCAAGCACGTCACACCAACATCTGGACTGGCCATGTCTATCCTACAGGGAACAGTACAAGGAAGAAGACGAAGAGACAGACGGAGAAAACGATGGGAAGACAGCATCAGAGAGTGGACTGGCCTTGTGAGCGGAACGACAAACTGCTAGAAAGCTGAGAACCGCGAGGAGTGGAGGAAGCTGGTTGCAAAATCTTCAGTGACGCTCCAACGGTCTTACAGACTACAAGATAGGTGTAGTGGCTGGTCAGATCCACATACTGATCACAGTACGGCACTGTTCAGCATTTACCATGACAGTAACAGCAGTACTCTGTGCAGCAGAATGTCTTAAATTCGCTTCATATTCAGAATCATGCCTTTGCTTTGCAACTTCACATCTGAATACATGTAGTGTATAAACACTACGACGAAATATGAACTTGTAACGCAGTCTGTTTAATTTTTCTTACTTATTGTTTAGGTTACTTTAAAAGAAACAGAGCATTGTAAAAGAACAAAAAATGTAAGACTAGAGTCTGGTTTTTCCAAGCAAAGTTTCCCACTTCTTGTGACCCAACCTATTTCCAACCTGCCATAAATAAATTCTGTTGCTGTTCTTGTGTGTACGTGTGTGTGTGTGTGTGTGTGTGTGTGTGTGTGTGTGTGTGTGTGTGTGTGTGTGTGTGTGTGTGTGTAGTGTGTGTGTAGTGTGTGTGTAGTGTGTGTGTAGTGTGTGTGTGTGTGTGTGTGTGTTTGTGCACATCTATATATTGTTGCGAACGACTTAGACAAGTTAAATTAAAGTTCACTCCGTCTATTTCAGCTGCGCCTCTTTTGACTGGAAAAAAAAGTAGGTAAGGGAATAGGAAGAGAGAGAGTGACAGACAGACAAACAGACAGACATACAAAGAGAGTGAGACAGAGACAGGAGAGAGAGAGAGACAGACAGACGGAGAATAAGAGTGAGGCAGAGAGAGAGAAGAGAGAGAGAGAGAGAGAGAGAGAGAGAGAGAGAGAGAGAGAGATGAGAAGAGAGAGAGAGAGAGAGAGAGAGAGAGAGAGAGACAGTCAGACAAACAGACAGACAGACAAAGAGAGTGAGACAGACAGGAGAGAGAGAGACAGACAGAGAAAGAGAGTGAGGCAGAGAGAGAGAGAAGAGATAGATAGATAGATAGATAGAGAGAGAGAGAGAGAGAGAGAGAGAGAGAGAGAGAGAGAGAGAGAGAGAGATGAGAAGAGAGAGAGAGAGAGACAGAGAGAGACAGAGAGAGACAGAGAGAGACAGAGTGAGACAGAGACAGGAGAGAGAGAGACAGACTGACAGAGAAAGAGAGTGAGGCAGAGTGAGAGAAGAGAGAGAGAGAGAGAGAGAGAGAGAGAGAGAGAGAGAGAGAGAGAGAGAGAGAGAGAGAGAGAGAGAGAGAGAGAGAGAGAGAGAGAGAGAGAGAGAGAAGAGAAGAGAAGACAGAGAGAGAGAGAGACAGACAGACAGACAGACAGACAGACAAACAGATACAGACAGGGGGGCGGGGGAGAGGAAGGGGGCTGTCTGCAACTTTTCCGACATGTTAGCAGTTTGGCAAAATGTAAATGCCACTTCCTACTGCCCTTTTCTATCGCACCTGGTATTTTGTAATGTACTGAAAGAAAGTGGATCAGATGGCGCGCGCGCGTGTGTGTGTATGCGTGAGTGTGTGTGTGTGTGTGTGTGTGTGTGTGTGTGTGTGTGTGCATGCTTGTACGGCAATATGTAGACATGTGCTTATGCTTACTTGAATAATTTCATGCTTGCATATATGTATATAAGCGTATACACATGTGTGTATGTGTTATTTCAGTGTGCGTGCGAGAACAGACGCGCACATGAGAGAGAGAGACAGAGAGACAGAGACTGAGAGACAGAGACAGACAGACAGACAGGTAGAGAGGCACACACACATGCGGACAGACACACACACAAAGACAGACAAACAGACAGACAGACAAATAACATTCGGAAACAGCTACTACAAGTTCACCTCTATGATATGACCAATTTCATCTCCATTACAGGCCTCCCCTATCTAAATAGAGCCTGATCCTAGTGCCACAGACAAAACAGGGGTGGCTTTGATCCAAGAGTACAGATCGATACTAATACTATCCTGTCTGTGGCCAACGCGCAATCATCTATAAACAAACTCATCCACAAAACAAACTCATTCACAAAACAAACTCATCCACAAAACAAACTCATCCACAAAACAAAACTCATATATAAAACAAACTTATCCACAAAAAACTAATCCACAAAACAAACTCATCCATAAACAAACTCATCCTCAAACAGATTCATCTACAATAATCTCATCCACAAAACAAACTCATCCACAAAACAAACTCATCCACAAAACAAACTCATCCACAAAACAAACAACTCATCCCCAAAACAAACCATCCACAAAACAAACTCATCCAAAAAACAACAAACCATCCACAAAACAAACCATCCACAAAACAAACTCATCCACAAACAAACTCATTCACAAAACAATTC
>CM054138.1:22244999-22249999 GCA_028751875.1 Rapana venosa
TTGAAAGTTAGCCGCATCTTCAAATTGAAGAGACCAGCCCTTCATGAACTTGTACTCTGAGATTTGTCTGACCTCAGAGCAGATCGTGGGTATAAAGGAGTTAAGTTGTATAACGTCACATGAATAGGGGGGGGGGGGGGGGCGGACGGGGCGGGATAGCCTGGTGGTCAAAACATTGCGCTCGCAATCTGACGACCCGGGTTTGATTCTCGTTCAAGGGGATATTTTCCTCTGGAGTTAACATCAGTGCAGACTCCACTCTCCCCAAAAGTCCTTCGGATGAGACTATAAACCGAGGCCCCGTGTGTGAACGCACGCAGAACATCTTGCGCACACGTTAAATCCTGTTCCGCTTTTCGTAAGAATAGGCCATTGTGTGCCGGTAGGAACAGATGACAGAATCCACAAATCCGCATATACACGGGGACTAGATGTAAAAAAGCACATAAATGCTTATTCCATTATCCTCGATATAAAAGAATAAAATAAACAAACAAATAAATAAATACATAGATATAATTCAATTAAATCTGAAACGTAAAAAGCCTTTCCTATTTAATTCCATCTTTCCTGAATTCTGAAACTAGAGCCATGATATTGTTATGTAACCTCGCGTCAATCTAATCTCATGTGAAAGTGAATGAAGCCTGTTCTGTTTGACTGAAGCTAGCTTCCTGGTGAGAGAACAGAAAACCAAATATTGCGAAACTATATATATATATATATATTCTGCTCTTTCCTGATCAACATGTCTCCCCTCTCCATTTCCTGTCTCATCGCTGATTGGTTCCTCAGTTGTGGCGTATAGCTTACAGTGTCTCAACCACTTGGACAGCTCAGAGAAGTTCAATCTCAATATATCTCTCAGCTGACTATTGAGGCACATAATATTTATTCTTGTAGAGTTTTTATGTGATGAAAATTGATAGAGAAGGACAAGGAAGGACATTGAGGTGAGTCTGCAGCCTCTCTGCCTTGTTGGAAGTTTCGAAAGTGTAAATGTCATGAGTTGATATAATGGTGTATTGCAGGTGATAGTGTATACTCACTTATCTACTATCTATATTACAATTGTTGATATATATTATTATTAAATTTATCATCCTATCCACGTGACATTATGCACTACAATCTATCAAAGCGAACATATAATGTGTGTGTGTTGTGGTTATCTGTTTGAGTTGTGATGTTTGTAGTATGGTATGAGGGATATGAAGCATAGAAGGGACAGATTAAAGAGCAGAAATACACTAGAAAAGCAAACACAGATTAAGGGAATGGAGACTGTAGGTGGGGGAGAGAGAGAGGAGACAGAGAAGACAGAAGAGACAGAGGAAAGAGCAGAAGAGGATGAGACAGAGACAGAGACAGAGAGAACGAGAGACAGGAACAGTAAGCAGAAGAGAGAGACAGGAGAGAGTGAGAGAGAGAGAGAGAGAGAGAGAGAGAGAGGATGTTGGATCGATTCAACAGCCATACCATTCCATACCACCATCTAAATCACATGGATGGAGCTTCGAAAACAAACGATTATTGCTCTTAAAAGACGAGAAATAGATTTGCATCTGCTGTTTTCTTTTAGCATATAATGTCTTGTTTTGCAATAAACACATAAATACACATACACATATACATATAGACACAAACACACACGCACAAGCACACAGCATACACACTTACGTGCGCGCACACACACCACACCACCGACTGCACCAGTAACATACAACATGGCATGTGCGCGCACATACACATATCGCACACACAAACACACAGACACACACACACACACATACAAACGCGCACATACACACACCATCAGACACACACACAACACACACATACACACACAGACACACACACACCACGACGCGCGCACACACAGCACGAACGCACACACATACACACATACACACACAAGCAGATGTTTTAACTCAACCGTGCAAAAAATGTTTGAAAAAAACGAATACTTTCATCATCAGACTCTTTGTGTATGATTTTGGGTATGTGCGTGTGTGCATGCGTGCGTGCGTGTTTGTGTGTGTGCGTCCGCGCTGCGCATAGCTTAAAAATATTGATGGATAGAGAGATAGGTTGATACAGACAGACATACAGATAGATAGAGAGACAGATAGATAGATAGGTAGATCGATAGCTAGATAAACAAACAGACAGATAGATAGATAGGTAGATAGATATATAGGCAGATAGATAAACAGACAGATAGATAGATAGGCAGATAGATAGACAGATAGATAGATAGGCAGATAGATACATAGACAGACAGGCAGACAGACAGACAGACAGACAGACAGACAGATAGATAGATATATAAATAGACAGACAGATAGAAATATAGATCGATCGATGGATAGAAAGAAAGAAAGAAAGATAGATAGATAGATAGAAAGATATATAGATAGATAGACAATCAGATATGTAGATAGACACATAAATAAATAGACAGATGGATAGATATATAGATAGATGGACAGATGGATGGATAGACAAATAGATAAATAAATAGATACACAGATAGGTAGATAGATAGATAGATAGATAGATAGATAGATAGATGGATAGTTATGTAAAACGTATAATCATCCATGATGTGTATATCACATAAAAAGACCCACTTTCTCTCGCAGAGAATCGAGATATTCTGTAAGATGGTATCTGTAGTTATCAGCTGAAAGATAGTTAATAAATTATACCCGATTATTTATTTTTTTGTTTAACGTTTTAAAAACAGTGATGTTGTCATTCTTTATTTTCACCAAGACATGTTCTTCTATTCTGCAGACTTAACTGTCTGTGGGAGGGGGGGGGGGAGGGGGAATACACTCATGCAATGGAGTAGCATAGACATAAAAAAATGTACATGGAGGATAAACAGATAAAAAGAACAAAAGCAAAAACAACAACCCCAACAACCTCCAATTCACACATACACACACACACACACCATCCTTAGACAGACACATTTTATTTTTTCCTTTTTGTATTTTGCGGGAAGAATTTCGTGAGCCCACTCATTCATTTTTGTTCCTAAAGTGAAACCAAAAAAAGATTTTAAAAAAATCATGAAATAAAATAAAAAAACAAACTACAAAAAAGAAAATAAAATATTTTAAAAACCCTACAAAAATATAACACAATCGAATGCAATAAAACAAAACAGTTTTAAAAAAAAAGTTGGCGCTCAATAATCTGCTTGCTACAGAGTCCCCCATGCCTTCTCTCCCCTCCCCCATCCCCCCCCCCCCCGCTCCACACACACACCATTTTCATTTCTGTCTATTCCTCTACCACCATCACCCCCCCCCCTTCCCAAATCCCAAAACACTGAAAAAGAAAGCAACTGGAACAAAAAAAAATCACGAAGAAAACTAAAACAAAACAAAACACCCCCCCCCCCCAGCACTTTCTATAACAGGTACAAATGATGAAAAATATAAAGAAAAATACAGCACGAGAAAACAGCTTGTAAACAACTCACCTGCTAAAACTCTGTGCGCTAATGCACGCCCACTGCTTGTCTCTCACACGTGTTTGGATTTGCTTGCTTGTTTGTTTTGTTTGTTGGTTTGGTTTGGTTTGGTTTGGTTTGTTTGTTTGTTTTCTTTCTGTCTTTCTCTCTGTCTTTCTTTCTTTTCTTTCTTTTCTTTCTTTCTCTTTCTTTCTTTCTGGATTTTTTCTTTCTTTCTTTTTTTTTCTTTCTTCCTTCCTTCCTTCCTTCCTTCCTTTCCTTTCTTTCTTCCTTTCTTTCTTTCTTTTTCTCTTCCTTTCTTTTTTTCATTCTTTCTTTCTTTCTGGATTCCTTCCGTCCTTCCTTCCTTCATTTCTTTCTTTCTTTCTTTCTTTCTGGATTCCTTCTGTCCGTCCTTCCTTTCTTTCTTTCGCTGTTACATTCTGATCGCGTGTACAGCAAACACAAGTTTGTCTCATTTCTGTCTTGTCTCCTACTTAGACTGAAGAAATAAATTACCATTGAGCTTCTGCGACAATCTGTTCGAGAGAGAGAGCGAGGAAGAAAGAAAGAGAGAGAGAGAGAGAGAGAGAGAGAGAGAGAGAGAGAGAGAGAGAGAGAGTGAGAGAGAGAGAGAGCGAGACAGAGACAGAGAGACAGAGAGACTGAGAGAGAGAGAGAGAGGCAGACAGACAGACAGACAGACAGACAGATGAGAGAGAGAGATATCTGTTCTTTCATTTCGAAGATAATGTCATAAACACTCACGTGCTTTTTACACCCCAGTCCCCGTATGTATGCAGTTTTGTAAATTTTGTCATCCGTTCCCATTGGCACACAATGGCATACTCTTCCGAAAAGCGGAACGGGTTTTAACGTGTGCGCTAATATGTTCTAGCACACGGGACCTCGGTTTATAGTCTCACTCGAAGGACTGTTGGGGAGAATGGAGTCGGCACTGATGTTAACTCCAGAGGCAAAATCCCCTTGAACGAGGTCAAACTCTGGGTCAGCAGATCACGAGCGCATCACTCTAACCACCTGGCGATCCTGTCTCTCAGAAAGAGGGAGGAGAGAGAGAGAGAGAGAGAGAGAGAGAGAGAGAGAGAGAGAGAGAGAGAGAGAGAGAGGGAGGGAGGAGAGAGAGAGAGAGAGAGAGAGAGAGAGAGAGAGAGAGAGAGAGAGAGAGAGAGGAGAGAGAGAGAGAGAGAGAGAGAATGTCACGAATTGCGAAGAACTGCGAAGAAGAACAAGAATTGCAAAGAAAAGGAATGCGAAGAAGAGTTTGAAGAAAAATCTGCAGAAGAACAAGAATTACGATGATGCTGAAGAAGAGTGCAAAGAATGCATAGAATGCAAAAATATCAAGGAGGAGAAGGAGGAGGATGAAGAGGAGGAGGAGGAGAGGGAGAAGACTTGCGAGAAGAAGAATTACGAAGAAGAAGAAAGATGGGAAGAAGAAGATGATGAATGCGAAGAAGGAGAAGAATGCGAGGAAGAAGAAGATGAATGCGAAGAATACGAAGAAGAAGAA
>CM054138.1:22254999-22257499 GCA_028751875.1 Rapana venosa
AGACGATAACAAAGAGGAGGAAAGAAACTGGAACATTATGATGATGTCGACGTCGACGACGACGAAGATGATGATGATGAAGAATTGCAAATGTAAAATGCAAAGAATTGCAAAGAAGAAGTTCACAGTCGAATTGCAAAAAAAATGAATTGCAAAGAAGAAGAAGGATTACAAAGAAGAATAACTGCAAAGAAGAGAAATGCAAAGAAGATTTGAGAAGAAGAAGACTTGCGGGGAAGATGAAAACGAACTTGAAGAAGAAGAAGACGAAGACGAAGAATTGCGAAGAAGAAAAGTTGCGAAGAAGAGGAAGAATTGCGAAGAAGAAGAAGAAGAAGAAGAATAAGAAGAAGAAGAAGAAGAAGAAGAAGAAGAAGAATTGCGAAGAAGAAGAAGAAGAAGAATTGCGAAGAAGAAGAAGAAGAAGAATTGCGAAGAAGAAGAAGAAGAAGAAGAAGAATTGCGAAGAAGAAGAAGAAGAAGAAGAAGTGAAGAAGAAGAAGAAGAAGAGAAGAAGAGAAGAAGAAGAAGAAGAAGAAGAAAGAAGAAGAAGAAGAAGAAGAAGAAGAAGAAGAGGAAGAAGAAGAAGCAGAAGAAGAAGAAGAAGAAGAAGAAGAAGAAGAAGAAGAAGAAGAAGAAGAAGAAGAAGAAGAAGAAGAAGAAGAAAGCACTGGAAGAAATGGTGCAGAATTAGACAAAGACACGTTCACCAACTCAAAACAGTACGAAATACTGGAGTGACAAGTTTTAAAGACAAATTCTTGCACTGTAGTTGTTCTTACGACATAAAAGTCAGACACAGAGCTTCTCGTCTTGGTGGTAGCTCATAATTATAATGTATAATATTGTGTTGTAATGTATTGTATTGCATTGTATTGTATTGTATTGCATTGTAATGTATTGTATTTATTTTATTCTATTGTACTGTATTGTGTTGCATTGTATTACACTTTATTCATTATATTGTAGTGTAATATTCTTTGTACATGAATGCTTGCGTCATGTCTCTACAGTCAATCTGCAGTTGTTTTGTATTGAACTGTATTGCATTGTATTGTATTGTATTGCATTCTATTGCATTGTATTCCATTGTGTTGTTTAACGCTTAAAGGTATGGTAACTTTCTCGTCATGAACATTAAGGTTACTCTTCTCTCCTCTCTCCAAAACAAACCTGTTATAACAGTCCAGTGCCATCTGTTTGTAGAAGATGTCCTCCTGTCTGCGTGTATCTGTGTATCCTTAGTAGTACGGCTTTTTTTTCCTACACCATTTTCTCATCTAGAAAACACGCACTCAAATAGCTAGCTATTTATGGTCCTTTTCAATGAGGTATTTAAAAAATATAAAATTTGGTGCTCATCTTCTAGAGTTCCGATATTCACTAATGGTGAGACTTTGCGTTTGCAACCATTTTTTTTTGGTTATTACATACCATTAGGGGACCGGATAGCTCAGAGGTCAGAGCACTCGCTTTCCCCCAGCCAAGTTAAGCAGCGTCGAGCGTGGTTACCAGTTGGATGGGTGACCGTTTGCGCTGCCTTGGCTTCAGTACAGTTCCCCCAGTTCACCCAGCTGTAAATGGGTACCTGCCATCTTTAGGGTCAGGGAAGGTAAAGCAGCGAGGGAGAGAAGATGGGCGCCTCCGCCCTCAATATGCTGGCCCTAGAGAAGTGAGGTCTCTGACGCCTCGCTCCCCTACGACCTTATAGGTTATGGGACTCCTCCTCCTCCTTATATACCATCAAGGTAGCCGCATTCCAACTTCGGGAAAGTGCATGAGATTAAACCTAACCCTATAAGAAAAGTGATCCCCAAGGCGCTGCTCTTGTGGCGACGCGCTCTCCCCAGGGAGAGCAGCCCGAATTCCAGGCAGAGAAATCTCGTGACTTAAAAGTGGTATAAGCAATAAAACTTCTCGCTATATTGTTTTTAGATGGTTTGCAATACATCTAGACTGATTGACTTAATCACTTTGGATACAAAAACGAAACAAACTACAAATATTGACCAACGAAGTGTTAAGTCTTATTGGTGAAACGCTTTGTTGTTGTTGTTGTTGTTTTTACTAAATGCAACCAAACTTTCTACTGTTTTTGTGTGTGTGAAAAGTAATTTTTTTAAGGAACAATTATCATGGCAAGCTGCTTGCACGATCTATTTCAGTCAACATCTAAGTATTCAAATTGTTGTTGTCGTTGTTGTTGTGTGGAAAACGTTTTGCTTGTTTTGTTTTTTGAACCAACGCAAACTAAATTGTCTGCTGTTGTGTTTAAAAAATGTTTTTTGCTGTTGATTGTTCCAAAGAAACAGGTATGGCAAGTTGCTTTATCTCTTTCAGTCTTATATTCTTTATGTCAAGAAAACTTTAAAAAAATTATAATTTGGTTAGATAAAAAAAACAACAGGTGACAAATTTTCCAGCACGTGTTGACAACTACACACCTGCCCCAACAAAACAAAAAAAATCTACAAGAGAGAGAGAGTGTATGTGTGTGTGT
>CM054138.1:22262499-22264999 GCA_028751875.1 Rapana venosa
TCCAAAGGTCTGCTAGACTACGGGGATAGATGAGGTAGGGAGGTGAAGAGCGTTTCTAGACCTTTGGTCAGGCTGGAGAGGGACAGGCCTCACCAGGATCAACTTACCCAAGGGACACAGTGTCAAAACTTCAGTGCAGTTCCCAATGACTCCTCAAGGAGTTTAACGGAGAGAGCAAGTCAATAAAACCCAGGTTTGTGTTCCACTACTTTGAAGTCACGGCAAATTTCTCTGCGTCAAATTCGGGGTACTCTTTCAGATTTCTCTTTCTTTTTCTAGTTTCTTGTCTGCATGAGTGTTTTTTCTACATAATTTTGCCATTGACAACACTCTTGTTGCCGTGGGTTTTTATTACTTGAGCTAAATGCGTGTTGCGCACATGACCTCGATTTATCGTCTTATCCGAAAGACTAGCACCCAAACCAGCAACTCACGGGTCTAGTGGATGAGAGGGGATAATTTTCAGGCACAAAGGGGAATGAAAGCCGGCCTTTTCGCTTTCTAGGTAGGTGTGTTACCTCTAGACAACCGATGTACCAAAACACACACAGACTATAAACTAAGGCCCCGTGTTCGAACGCATGCAGAACATCTTGCGCACACGTTAAATCCTGTTCCGCTTTTCGGAAGGGTAGGCCATTGTGTGCCGGTGGAAACAGATGACAAAATTTATAAAACCGCAAACACACGGGAACTGGATGTAAAAAAAAGCACATGAGTGCTTATTCCATTATCCTCGATATAAAAGAATAAATATTTTTTTTTAAAAAGACACCCCCCCTCCCCCCACATACATACACACACACAAAGAAACCAATTCGAACGACAACAATATACATCACCCAAAAAAAAACCACCACAAAGTTCCGCATGCACAAACCAACAACCAACCAACAACCAATCCACCCACCATAAAAAAAACAACACCAACAAACAAACGTCCACCCACCAAAAAAAAAAACAACCAAAAAAAAACACACCACCCAAAAAAAAAAACCAACAACCAAAAAACAACAACAACAAACAAACAACAAACAACAAAGAAGACCTTACCAGTCTGACACACACTGTCGATGAAGCCGGTCGCCCTACAGTCGCAGGTGAAGCGGTTCCAGCCTTCCACGCACTGGCCCTGGTGCAGGCAGGGCTGGCTGTAGCAGTGGGGCTGCATCTCCTGGCAGTACTCCGCCACCCCGGCCATCCCTTGCCCTTGAGCCCGCGACACCAGGTCCACCTTCTGCCCGTTCATCACCAGGTCCAGCAGACAGCCCACGTACCCTTTGCCCAGGCGCCGGCCCACAACTCGCGGGGCAGGAGGAGGGGGGCTTCGCCCACCGCCTTCTTCGTGTTCACCCCGCCCACGTACAGCGAGCCGGCCAGCTCCAAGCGGTCCTGGTGGGAGCGGGAGGCGAAGACGTCCTTCTGGCCGTCCACGGTGATGTAGCCCCGGTTGGACTGGAACTCCAGGTACACGTTGTGAGGCTCCCGTCACTCACCGGCTGCCCGCGGCAGACGACGCGCACGGCTTCCAGGCCCTGGCTCAGGACCAAGTTGAGGTAGCCGTCCACCAGCTCCAGGGCTAAGAAGTCCCGTTGCCGAGAGCCGCCCCGCTTGAGTACATCAGCAGGCCGTCCTGCTCCACCGTCTGGAACTGGAACGCCATGGAGCCTCTCTCCTGGGCCGTGTCCCAGGTAGGGACGGTGAGGAAGGACTGCGGGGTGGTGAAGGTGATGGGGCGGGACTCGGAGAGTTCCTGGCACTTGTCGTAGATGACGTCACCGTCTATTTTTAGCAGAGGATGCCGGGAACGGGCCAGCTCTGTCAGGTCCATCTCCACGCTGTCTGCTTTGTAGCGGACCTGGAACACACAGAGAGATGGCGTCCAGAAGGTGAAATGGTGACCTCAGATCTGGTCAGTGATACTGTCATCTTTTTTTTTTTTGGAAAAGGGGGGGTGGTGGCATGTAACCCCACGCGCGCACGCACGCACACGTGCACTTACACAAGCATAGACACGCTCCACGCACGCACGCATACACACACACACAAACACACACATACACATCTATCTGATCACTAGAGATAACTTTATGTTTATGTTAGTCTAGGTTCAGTAGATTCCTTTTAAAGTCTGCTAACCTTGCTTGTTAATAGGTAGTTATTTGTATGTACTTGATTCGTTTGTTTTGTCGTCCAAATCACATAACCTGCATGGACTTGAATTTTAAGCTATCTATCTATCTATCTATCTATCTATCTATCTATCTATCTATCTATCTATCTATCTATCTATCTATCTATCTATCTATCTATCTATCTATCTATCTATCTATCTGTCTGTCTGTCTGTCTGTCTGTCTGTCTATCTATCTGTCTATCTCTTTGTCTGTCTGTCTGTCTGTCTATGTAAACGCTTACTGAACATTTAGGCCTGAGGCCTTCTTCATTAGTTATGACTAGGAAGTCACTGTCTCTGTCCGTCTGTCTGTCTGTCTGCCTCT
>CM054138.1:22269999-22279999 GCA_028751875.1 Rapana venosa
AGTAGGCCCTTGGGGGTGGGAACGGTGGCAAAAATTGACAAAACCCCTAACACGGGGTGGAGTAAAAAAAGCAATAATGCTTATTCCCTTATCCTCGATATAAAAAAAAAAAAAAATAAAAGAATAAATAAATAAATAACAAAATAAGTATTTAATCCCGGTGAAAAAAAAAATTCCAACGAAGGAGTCTAGGGGAATGGCTCGACCCAGGCCACAGATCTCCAGCATAAAAGCAACACAAAAGCTCTAACCCCCGGTTATTTCAAAAATCTGGCAGGGGGGGGGAGGGGTTGGATGTTTGTGTTGTGAGAGAAGGGGGGGGGGGGTGGGGTTGAGGGGGGGGGGGGGGGCGGGGTGGAAAAAAGGTTTGAAAGATCAGTCATGATATTGGGGAAAAAAAAAGGTGTGTTTCTTTTTTCCCCGACAGCATTAAAAATCGGAATTGTCGCTGTGGGAATAGCTGTTGGGTTTTGTGCTGTTTTTCTTTTTAAACTGAAAAAAAAAACGCCTTGAGATGGCTTTTTGTTTGTACACGGATTGTAGGGCCATAGGTTTGACACACACACTATAATGTATTTGTACGACAGGTTTAACAAATAACACCCGAGAGAGAGAGAGGAAAAAAAACAAAAGAACACATTTTATTTATAAAGGGTTTTAGAATAAGCATAAAAATAGTTTTTTACTCCGCCCCCTGCAACAAAAAAAAAAACAACAAAAAAAACGAAAATACACGAGATTACAAGAGAGAGGAGGAGAAGAAGAGGGAGAGGAGAGAGAGAGAGGGAGAGAGGAGAGAGAGGGGAGGAGGGACAGACAGAGAAGGGGACAGGAGAGGAGAGAGAGAGAGAGAGAGGGGAGAAAGAGAGAAGAGAGAGAGAGGGGGGAAAAGGAGAGGAAAAGAGAGAGAGAGAGAGAGAAGAGAGAGAGTTTTAAGTTCAAATGTTTTTCTTCGAAGTAAATGCCAGCTTTTCTATCCCGAACCCCTACCTGTACATGAGTTTTGAAATGTTGTCATCCCTTCACAGGCACCCTACATACTCTTCCAAAAGGCGGAAAAAAGGTTTTATCACATGCACGTGATATTCTGGGTGCCTACATATGCAAGTCCTGGCTTTATGGTCTCATAGGCTTTATATTCTCATAACAAAGATTTGTTGGTTGAAGTGGAGTCAGCACTAATATTATTAACTCCAGGTGATAAAATAAATTCCTTTGAAGGAGTATCTAGGCAGTGGCTCATCCTGATTTTGAACCCAGGCCATCAGATCTCGAGTATAGCGCAACACAAACACTCTAACCACCAGGCTATTTCAAGAATCTGGACAGGGTTAGGGGCGAGGTTGGAAGTGTGTGTGTGTTTGTGTGTGGAGGGGGGGATGAGGAAGGGGGGATGGCTGCAAAATGGTTTGAGAGATCAGCCATGATATGGGGGAAAAGAAGGATGTGTTTCTCTTTTCCCTGACAGCATTACAAATCGGATTTGTCACTGTGGGAATAGCTCTTGTGTTGTTGTTTTTTTAATGTGAAAAAAGAAATCTGCCTTGAAATGGCTGGCTTTGTTACACGAGATTTTAGGCGGACGTATGCACGTATGTTTGACACACACACATATAAATGTATTTGTACAGACACGTTTCAACTGTTAACACAAGAAGAGAGAGAGAGAGAGAGATGAGAGAGAGAGAGAGAGAGAGAGAGAGAGAGAGAAGGGGAGAGAAGAGATAGAGAGAGAGAGAGAGAGAGAGAGAGAGAGAGAGAGAGGAGAGAGAGAGAGAGAGAGAGAGAGAAGAGAGAGCGACAGACAGGCAGACAGACAGAGACAGAGAGACAGAGAGACAGAGAGACAGAGTTTTCAATTTCAACTGTTTTTCTTCAAAGACAATGCCAGCTTTTCTACATACGGAACCCATACCCATGTACATGACGTTGTGTAAATGTTGTCATCCATTCACACTGGCACTCAATGACATACTCTTCCAAAAGGCGGGAAAAGGTTTTAACATGTGCACATGATATTATTCTGCGTGCCTACATATGTAAGTCCTAGCTTTAAAGTCTCATAATAAAGACTTGTTGGTTGAAGTGGAGTAAACACTAATATTATCTCCAGGTGATAAAAAAAATTCCCTTGAACGGGTATCTAGGCAGTGGCTCATCCTGATTTTGAACCCAGGCCATCAGATCTCGAGCATAGCGCAACACAAACTCTCTAACCACTAAGCTATTTCAAGAATCTGGACAGGGGAGGGGCGAGGGTGGATGTGCGTGTGTGGGGAGGGGATGAGTGAGGGGGGTGAGGAGGAGAGCTGGGGTCTGGAAAATGGTGTGAGAGGTCAGCCCTGATATGGGGAAAAAGAAGGATGTGTGTTTCTTTTTTCCCTGACAGCATTACAAACCGGAATTGTCGCTGTGGGAATAGGTGTTGTGTGTGTGTTTTTTCTTTTTAAACGTGAAAAAAGAAATCTGCCTTGAAATGCTGGCTTTGTTACACGAGATTGCAGGCGCACACACGTATGCAGCTATGTTTGACACGCATACGTATGATATACATTGTATATATATATATATATATATATATATATATATATATATATATATATATATAATATATATATACACGCGTAAACACATGAATACGAGAGAGAGAGAAAGAGAGAGAGAGAGAGAGAGAGAGAGAGAGAGAGAGAGAGAGAGAGAGAGAGAGAGAGAGAGAGAGAGAGAGAGAGAGAGAGAGAGAGAGAACAGACGACAGACAGACAGACAGATAGATAGATAGATATATAGACGCACCAGACAAACAGAGAGGCAGACAGAGACAGATAGATAGACAGACAGACAGACAGAAATAGAGAGAAACAGAGAGAAAAAAACAGTGAAAGATAAAGATTCCGACTGGCAAAGAGAAAGGAAGATGGAGACAGAGAGAAAGAAATACAGAGGTAGATATAAACAGGGGAAGGCATTATGGACAAACAGGAAGAAAGAAAGGAATAAATTTATTTATTTTAATTCATTTATTTATTTATTCTTTTATATCGAGGACAATGGAAAAAGCACTTATGTACTTTTTTACGTCCAGTCCCCGTGTGTATGCGGTTTTGTAAATTTTGTATTCCGTTCCCACCGGCACAATGCCTACTCTTACGAAAAGCGGAACAGGATTTTAACGAGTGCGCAAGATGTTCTGCGTGCGTTCGCACACGGGGCCTCGGTTGATAGTCTCAACCGAAAGACTTTTGGGGAGAGTGGAGTATGCACTGATGTTAACTCCAGGGCAAAAATATCCCCTTGAAAGGGAATCAAACCCGAGTCGTCAGATTGCGAGCGCAATGTTCTAACCACTAGGCTATCCCGTCCCCCACCAAGAGAGAGAGAGAGAGAGAGAGAGAGAGAGAGAGAGAGAGAGAGAGAGAAGAGAGAGAGAGAGAGAGAGAGAGAGAGAGAGAGAGAGAGAGAGAGAGAGAGAGAGAGAGAGAGAGAGAGAGAGAGAGAGAGAGAGAGAGAGAGAGAGAGAGAGAGAATGACAATGACAATGAAAAACTTTTATTTCGAGGATAATGAATAAGCACCCACGTGCTTCTTACATCCAGGTCCCGCCCTTAGGGATACATAATGGAACTAAAATAAGCCAAACACCCATACACTCACACAGTAAAACAAAAAAAACAAAAAAAACCCACAAACAAACAAACAGACAGAAAGAGAGAGAGAGAGAGAGAGAGAGAGAGAGAGAGAGAGAGGCAGACAGACAGACAGACATACATATATACAGACAGACAGATAGACAGACAGACAGACCTACAGACAGACAGACAGACACATAGGCAGACAGAGAGACGGACAGACAGGGATTCTGCACTATGGCTTAGTCATTCTCTGTTTCGTGCAAGTCTTACGCAACCTCTCCGAGCCACATTTTCATCGGTTAATTACTGGTGTATTCATGCTGAGATTTCATTAATTGAAAAACCGTTAAGTCAGGATTTAATTCCTTCTTTTTTGTTTTGGTTTATTCCTCCAAATTCCAAGAAAACACCTGAATGACAAGAGCGAGTAATTAAGATGAGTGAGTGAGAGGTAAAATCACGGCCAAGAATTCCACTTGCACATAATTAAAGCTAAGTATGTTGTTGTTCTTTCTTCACGTTTTAAAACTTTGTTTTTGTCTGGTTTAAATTTTGTAAAAGAAATAATCGATCTTTCCAAAGTGATGCAATTTCATCACAAAAAATATATTCTCTGATATAGTTCAATGCTACAAAAACGGTGATTTAACTTTGTCACAATTCTCAGGTATTAGTAATCATCATGTAAAGTAAAACAAAACAAACTACAACACATAAACCCAAAACTACGGTGTACAATTACAAATTGTCATGTTGAAAAGGAGAATTTCTTAGGCTTTTGTTCCATTCAGACATAGCCATTATCATCAGTAGGAGTTGTAGTTTAAAAAAAAAGATGTCCGTTGCTGAATCAGTAAATTTGTTTGTAATCAGAATGTTTCAGTACCTGAGCTGTTGGGGAGACGTCTCCGTGTGTATGCGGCTTTGTAAATTGTCATCTGCTCCCAGCGGCACACAATGGCCTACTCTTGCGAAAAGCGGAACAGGGTTTTAACGTGTGCACAAGATGTTCTGCATGCATTCGCACAAGGGGTCTCGGTTTATAGTCTCATCCGAAGGATCCCTGGGGAGAGTGGAATCTGCACTGATGTTAACTTCAGGGCAAAATATCCCCTTGAACGGGAATCGAACCCGGGTTGTCAGATTGCGAGCGCAATGTTCTAACCACTAGGCTATCCCGTTCCCCCTTGCTACTTGCTACTAAGCCACTAATCACACCGTTCCGCAAAGAAGTAAAGTCATGAACTCCCCAAGTGGGTATGCCAGGGAGTGTGTGTGTGTGTGTGTGGGGGGGGGGGGACCTGTCAGTACAAATAGAATCACCATCTTCTGGAAATTCTGTGCTAGGAATTCCATCTCATCTATACCTCTTTTTGCGTTTGCCTTGTTTTTTTTCATTTCATTTTGTCACTTCCTTCTTGTACATTTTCTGCCTTCTTGGCCCATTCTCCTGCCTTTTTCCTCCCCTCCCCCAGAAAGACTTAAAAAATAACAATTCTCTTCCACGCCAAAGTCAGACGCGCAGGGCCTGACTTTTCAAGTCAAGTCAAGTCAAGTCAAGACCAGTCAAGTCAAGTCAAGTCAAGTCAAGACCAGTCAAGTCAAGTCAAGTCAAGTCAAGTCAAAAACACTTTAATCATCCCATGAAGGGCAATTACAGGCGCTTAACGGTAGGCAGCGCAACACACTTTTTTGGGGGGTGGGAGGGGGCTCATATGACAAGACAAGGATAGTTGCTGTCTGAGCGTTCGGCGAAGAAGAAGAAGAAATGATGAATTGCTTCTAGCGGCAAACATACACTTGGTTCTGGGCGCCTGTACATCGCAACATGATCAAAGAGGCAGGCAGGTTTATGACCAGTGCGGCATAAGGGGAACCATGATGTCAACGTGGACGTCTCCTTTGCTCACTGGTCGAGTTTGGAAATCACAGAACGCGATTTGATTTCTTCAAATGTCACCTTTTGAAAACACGCATCTTTTTATGTGTGCTTGGGGAAGCGTACGGCCTAAGGAGAAAAGGAAGTTATGGGGAAAGTGGGGGAGGGGGGGGGGGGGTGAATTGGAAGAGGGAGAGTTGATGTGCGGGGTGGGGGTGGGGGACCGAAAAGATAAAACAAGAAAAAATGATTGTTGGCTTGATATTACTGATATATAAAAAAAAGAACAAGTACTAAGAGAGAAAGAGTGAGACAGAGAACTCGAACTCGAAAGATTTATTCACAAACAGGCCATTGTCCCATACATGAAGGGGGGGGGGGGGGGGGGGGTTGCCGAACTGCTTAGTATTTTGGTGAGAAAAATAAGGAAGCACGAACAAACCAAAATGTTATTGTATAACCATAACCACCACAATAAAAATCAGTTTAAAAAAATATGACTTAAGAAACCAAGATATCTCTTATTCTAAAGGCTTTACACAAATATAAAGCAAGGCTGCGAACAATCTCAGGGTGACTAGATGTCATGAGTAAACAGAATCTAAATAAATTAGGCTGTCTACTGTACTTTACCAGAATAAAATGAGTGAGACAGACAGACAGACAGACAGAGAGAGATTTGCAGTTATCAACATTTTGCTTTATGCAGAGGGTGATACGCAACTCTTTTTTCACCCCATCTTCTTCGTGAACTATTGGCATGTTCATGTTGAGATTTCTTTCACCGAAACAGTGTAGAGAGAATTTTTCTCTCTCCACTTTTTGGGTATTTCATACAAATCCAGTAAACCTTGAATGACAAGGCTTGTCATGGCAGGAAAGCGATAAATAACGGTCAAGGGTTCAAATTATTTGCGTCTCAAGCCCGTTTATTCTTTTGGATTAAATCTTTGATTGTAAAAAAAATCTATGTTCAAAGATTATTTGGTTCCAGAAGGTTGTTCCTTTATGTTGAATTCTGCTCCCTGATGTGAACAAAATATAGCAATATAACGATTTAAAAATCGTTGAAGCCTTTATTTCATTACGAAAATTATGATTATAGATAAGTCAAATTCACATAATGGAAAAAGTAAACTCTTTTTGGTGATTTTAGCTTATGAAGCCATGATCAACATTTAAAAAATCATAATTGTATTAATTGTGTTTACATTTGGCAAATATGTGCGTAGTTATGATTAGCACTTTGAGAGTATCAAAAACAACTTTTTTAAAATATCATTTTACTCGTTTCCATGTTCACATCTGATTTGTGATAAAATGCACAAAAATCATTTTACCCTACGGATTTGTTTCTAGGCCTATACTAACTGAACACAGTATGAGCAGAAAAATCAATTTCTAGGCCTATACTAACTAAACAAAGTATGAACAGAAAATTCAATCTTCTTCTTGTTCTTGTTCTTGTTCTTCTTCTTGTTCTTCTTCTTGTTGTTCTTGTTCTTGTTCTTGTTTCTTCGTTCTTTTCTTTTCTTTTTCTTCTTCTTCTTCTTCTTTCTTCTTTTTCTTCTTCTTCTTCTTTCTTCCTGCTTTTTTCTTCATGTTCTGTGTTTTTCTTCCTTCCCTGCATAAGATCACTTCTTCCTTCTTCTTTACTGGATACAAATCAGAAGTATTTTTTGCCGTCATGTGAAAGCAGAAATGTGTTGTGCCTGCGTTAGGCTGACAAACAAAAAAGACAAACCCAACACTAAACACAAAAACATCACTTCTTCAACACACAAACAAAGGCGAGGCGGACGCAACGAATATTCCCAAACGTCGACGGTTTCGCATCACGAATATACTGCACACGTGTGGCGCAACACACACCACACACACACCACCCACACCACACAAAACACACACACACACACAACACACCACACACACACACACACACACACACACCACACACACCACCCCAACCGCACGCCTCGCACATAGCACTATACAGGACAGACGCATAAAACAACCACACCAACACCACACCACTACAACAACAACACACACCACACACACACACACCACACACACACACACACACAAAACACACACACACACACACACCACTACACCACTCGATACACGTATGACCAACAAACACACCACACACAAAACACCACACACACACCACACCCATACCGCACCCTCACCACACCACCCACACAACAACCCACCACCCCACACACCCACCACAACCACACACACACAATCACCAACCATCCACCCACCCACACACAACACACACACACCACACACAATTCCATCCACCTACCCCCCACCCCCACCCCCCAACACACCACACACACACACATCCCAACCATCCCCCCCCCCCCTCAACACACACACCACACCATCCCACCCACCCCACCCACACACAACACACACTCACACAAACCAACACACACACCAACCCAAACACCCCCCCCCAACACCCCACCCACCACACACCCAACACCCCCCCCCCCCCCCCCCCACCCCCCCCCCCCCCCCCCCCCCCCCCCCCACACACACACACACCACGACAGCCAACACTCATACCGTCCACTCTTGATACTGTCTACAAAACCTGGCCCTTTTGCAGTAGCAGCAAACGACTGCCCGTGGCTGCATCAGCAGCCTTCTCGTCCACACAGCCACGACAACAGGTCAGACACTGGCCCAGAGCTGACGACTGAGGGTGTCTCTCTTGGCACAGGTCCAAGACCACTGCTTCCCTGCCACCCCCTCCCCCCCATCTCACCCAGTGCCAACATCAACAGACAAACAACAAACACAGATTTATAAATATATATATGTGTATCTATCTATCTATCTATCTATCTATCTATCTATCTATCTATCTATCTATCTATCTATCTATCTGTCTATCTATCTATCTATCTATCTATCTATCTATCTATCTATCTATCTATCTATCTGTCTGTCTGTCTGTCTGTCTGTCTGTCTATCTATCTATCTATCTATCTATCTATCTATCTATCTATCTATCTATCTATCTATCTGTCTGTCTGTCTATCTGTCTGTCTGTCTGTCTGTCTGTCTGTCTGTCTGTCTATCTATCTATCTATCTATATGTACATGAACAGTTGTTTGTATTTCTCCAAATTTTCAGGCTGATGTTAAATCGGAAGTTAAAAAAAAAAAAGGAACAGGAGAATCAGTTTTGAAAATCTACAGGGTTTATGTGTGTGTGTGTGTGTGAGAGAGAGAGAGAGAGAGAGAGAGAGAGAGAGAGAGAGAGAGAGAGAGGGGAGAGAGAGAGAGAGAGAGAGAGAGAGAGAGAGAGAGAGAGATAGAGGAAGAGAGAGAGAGAGTGAGTGAGTGAGTATGTGTGTGTGAGTGTGAGTGTGTTCAAATTCATTTAACGTCTTTTCACAGTTGTGATATTAGACGGTGGGGGGGGGGGGGGGGGGGGGGGGGGGGGGGGGGGTGGGGGGGGGGCAGCAGGGGGAGGAGGGGGTATGAGTGTCAAGGGAGGAGGGGTGTAGTTGGTACTGTACAGGAGAAGGAATTTCAGGGGATCAATGCATGCGAAATGATAAACAAAATTAAAAAATAAAAAATATAAAGAAAAACACAACCAAAATTATAGAAAAAATCAAAAACAACACCGTTACATTACTAACTATTGAACTACAATAAACACAAGAAATGCAATTCTAACAATTTCTAACAAAATCAGTAATTCCAATGAAAAATGTAAATAAAATTTCAACAACTGAATTTTACGTGAAAAAAAACCCAAACCTATCTTAATGTGTGTAAACCCCCTCCCCTGCCCTCAAAAGAAACCCAAGAAGCAACCCCCCCCCCCCCCCCCCGGAAGAAAGAAGCTCAACCCTTAAAACAAGAGCCAGAAACACCCAACAACAGCCCAAAACCCAATTACAAACACAATATCTCTAGCCCCCTCCTATGACACAAACAAAATAAACAATAGGAATGCAACAACTGTGGATACTAATTTTTTTTTTTTTAATCTAACAAGCTAGAGAAAAATAATTTCTGGACTAGAGCGTCTTTAAAGTCCAAAGGGGGGTGTGAGTGTGTGTCTGTCTGTGTGTGTATGTGTGTGCGTGGGTGCGCGCGCGCGCGTGTGTGTGAGTGTGTGTCTGTTTGTGTGCGTGCGTGCGTGTGTGTGTGTGTGTTTTGTGTGTGTGTGAGAGAGGAGGAGAGAGAGAGAGAGAGAGAGAGAGAGAGAGAGAGAGAGAGAGAGAGAGAGAGAGAGAGAGAGAGAGAGATGTGTCAAAAGACATTCTGGCTTTGAAGCTTAAATCGTAGATATTTGCAGTTGTGTATTGACATAAATATAAATCTTTTCCACCAATCTGTTCCGAGTTTGTTTGATCTCCTGTGAAATACATATAAAAAAGATATAAACATGAAAGAGGAAGTCAAGTCAGGAATGAAGAGGAGAAACAGAAAATAAGGGGGCGAGCTGGCAGAA
>CM054138.1:22294999-22299999 GCA_028751875.1 Rapana venosa
GAGAGAGAGAGAGAGGAGAGAGAGGAGAGAGAGAGAGAGAGGAGAGAGAGAGAGAGAGAGAGAGAGAGAGAGAGAGAGAGAGAGAGAGGAGAGAGAGAGAGAGATAGTGTGTGCGTGCGTGTTTTTACAAATATTCATTTTTCATGGGTAATAGTTCAAGCAATCACATACTTTTTTTTCATCCGGCCCTTGCCCTGATTAGGGACGATCAGCAAAACAAGGAACAACCCCCCCCCCCCCCCACCACTATAAGCGAGAGAGAGAGAGAGAGAGAGAGAGAGAGAGAGAGAGAGTTGTGAGCGTGTGCGTGTGTGTGTATGTGCGTGCGTGCGTGTGTGCGTGCGTGCGTGCGTGTATGTGTATATTTGTGTGTGTGTGTGTGCGCGCGCGCGTACGATCATCACATACCCCAGGCGTGTACATGTGCTTTGGATCTGATATGAAATCTTTTAAATGGCGTCTGGTGCCTCTTATCAAGGTGTAGCAAAACATCCGGTTTGTCACAAAAAAAAGAAAGAAAAAACCCACAACCCCCCCCCCCCCGCCCAAACTGCCCCCCCCCCCCCCCCTAAAAGAAGCCACCTCTCCCCCTTCCCGCCACCCCCACCCCCCAACTTCACCACCATCCCCTTCCACTGAAAAAAAAGAAAGGCCAGAGATTTTTTTAAAAAACCCAACAACCCAGGAACTTGTCTTGAAATTCTAACCATAAACAGCCTGCGTGTCTAGATGGAAGAGAACACCCAACATTTTTGACATTGACAATGACTATGACAAATTCTTTTATTTCGAGTTTTTTTTTTTTAAATCGAGGATACTAGAATAAGCACTCATATTCTTTTTTTTACATCCAGTCCCCGTGTGTATGCGGTTTTGTAAATTTTGTCATCTGTTCCCACCGGCACACAATGGCCTACTCTTTCGAAAAGCGGAACAGGATTTAACGTGTGCGCAAGATGTTCTGCATGCGTTCGCATAAGCACCCATGTGCTTTTTTTACATCCAGTCCCCACCCCTTAGGGATATATGAGAGAGAGAGAGAGAGAGAGAGAGAGAGAGAGAGAGAGAGAGAGAGAGATGAGAGAGGTGTGTGTGTGTGTGTGTGTGTGTGTGTGTGTGTGTGTGTGTGTTGGGGTGGAATTGAATCTAAGACTGTTCGAGTTTTTTGTCCACCTGCTGGGTTTTGTTGTTGTTTTTAGTTAGTGTCTCCTATAGAGCTCTGAGGTACACAAAATTTAATGGTAAGATTTTTTATTGGCGTATGCAACAACCCCTTTTTGGCCTACCATTAAGGTAGCCGCAATCCGACTGCGAGATTTTAAAAAACCCATTAATATTAAGATTAACCCTAATAATTGACTTAGCATGAACCTTCTTTTAAAACTGTTTGAGGAAGAGACTATGGGGGAGGAGGGTTGGGGGAGGGGTGGGGGTAAGGGTGGGGTTGAGGGAGGTAGGGTTCGGGGTGGGGGTAGGGGTGGGCATGGGGTAGTGGTGGGGAGGGTGGGGGGGGGGTGCTGCACTGAATCTTTCAGACTGTGTACGGTGAGGCAGCTGAACTTTTGCACACAGCCAAGCCACCGTTTCTTTTTATGTGATCTATTTATTTATCTATCTATACCACTTTAAGTTTTGAGGTACAAGAGTACGGGTACGTACGTGCCTGGTGTGTGATGTATTGTCCATGCCACTGGCCGTGCACATTAATAACGATATAGGAAAAATAGGTCAGCATGCATCTTAGCTCTACTGGCCATGAAATATTTATGTTGAAAAATAAGTCAGCACTTAATTAATATAAGTCAGAACTGAGTTATTTTCTCTAGCTCTACTTTTTTGAGATAATAGAGTATTTGGAATTAAAATTGGAATTAGGAATTGGAGCCTCAATTTTATGGACCGTAAAACAACACTGGGAGAAATATGTCAGAAAGTATCTCAGCTTTATTGACCATAAAATAACAATGGGAACAAAACCCAAGTCAGAATGTGCCTCGGCTTTATTGTCCGAAGAATAACAATATTGAAAAACAAGTCAGAATGTATGTAGAGCTTTATTGGCCATAAAACAACACTGTAAAAAGGTCAGAATGCATTTAACCTTTATTGGTAATAAAATAACACTGTAAAATGTCAGAATGTATTTTACCTTTATTGGTCATAAAATAACACTGTAAAAAGGTCAGACTATATTTTACCTTTATTGGCCCCCAAAATAACACTGTAAAAAGTCAGAATGTATTTTTCCTTTATTTGCCATAAAATAACACTGTAAAAGTCAGAATGCATTTTACCTTTATTGGTGATAAAACATTACTGTAAAAAGTCAGAATGTATTTTACCTTTATTTGTCATAAAATAACACTGTAAAAAGTCAGAATGTATTTTACCTTTATTGGTCATAAAATAACACTGTAAAAGTCAGAATGTATTTTACCTTTATTGGTCATAAAATAACACTGTAAAAGTCAGAATGTATTTTACCTTTATTGGTGATAAAACATTACTGTAAAAAGTCAGAATGTATTTTGCCTTTATTGGTGATAAAACATTACTGTAAAAAGTCAGAATGTATTTTACTTTTATTTGTCATAAAATAACACTACAAAATGTCAGAATGTATTTTACCTTTATTGGTCATAAAATAACACTGTAAAAGTCAGAATGTATTTTACCTTTGTTGGTGATAAAACATTACTGTAAAAAGTCAGAATGTATTTTGCCTTTATTGGCCATAAAATAGCACTGTAAAAGTCAGAATGTATTTTACCTTTATTGGTGATAAAACATTACTGTAAAAATTCAGAATGTATTTTACCTTTATTGGTCATAAAATAACACTGTAAAAAGTCAGAATGTATTTTACCTTTATTGGTCATAAAAATAGCACTGTAAAAAGGTCAGAATGCATTTAACCTTTATTGGTCATAAAATAACACTGTAAAATTTTAGAATGTATGTAGATCTTTATTCACAATGAAATAGCACTGTAAAAAGGTCAGAATGCATGTAGAGCTTTATTGGTCATAAAAATAGCACTGTAAGAAGTCAGAATGTATTTTACCTTCACTGGTCATGTAATAACACTGTAAAAAGTCAGAATGTATTTTACCTTTATTGATCATGAAATAGCACTGTAAACAGAATGCCTTTCACCTTTATTGGTCATAAAATAACATTGTAAAAAGTCAGAATGTATGTAGAGATTTATTGGTAATAAAAATAACAACGTAAACAATAATTCAGAACTTATCACACCTTTATTGGCCATAAAATGCAAAGGGAAAAAATATGTCAGAATGTGTGTAGGGATTTATTGGTCCCTAAATAACAATGTTGAAAAATACAAGTCAGGATGTATCTTAGCTTTATTGACCATAAAATAACAATGTAAACAAATAAAACAGAAACGAATCTCAGCTGTAATGGTCATAAAACAACAGTGTTAAAAAAAATCAGTCAAAATGTATCTCAGTTTTATTGGCAATAGAATAATCAATGTATCACAGCTTTATTGGCCATAGAATAATCATGTAAAAATAAATCAAACAGAATGTATCTCACCTTTATTTGGCCATAAAATAGTGATGTTGAAAAATATAAGTCAAAATATATTTCACCTTTATTGGCCATAAGATAACAATTACTTAAAACAACACTAATTCATAATGTATCGTAGATTTATAGGCCATGAAACGACAATGTTCAAAAAGTAAGTCAAAAGATATATCAGCTTTATTGGCTATAAAAAAGAATGTGAAAAAATAACTCAGAATGTATCTCAGCTTTATTGGCTATAAAGTAACAATGTGAAAAAAGTCTGAATGTATATCACCTTTATTTGCCGTAGGATGCGAGGAAAATCAGTCGGAACGTATCTCAGTTTTATTGGCCGTAAAATAGCAATGTGAACAAATCAGTCGGAATGTATCTCAGCTTTATTGAGAGGCTGACAGAGATTTCCCATTATTTTCTTGTTTTAGCATGAGATCCACTGGATACAAAAGCAGACAAGTAAAAACCACAACAGCCAAGTGTTTGGCAGAGCAAATTTTCGGTTTATTTAAAACCTTCCTCAGGCTAAACAGATTGGCCATAAAATATCGCATTCTCTTTGTTCTTTGATTCCAAAAGGAATACGATAGTCACACACACACGCACGCACAACACAACACATACACATGAACACACGCGCACAATACACAGACACACAGAAACGCACAACACAACACACACTTACACACACACACGTACAACACACAGACACACAGAAACGCACAACACAACACACACTTACACACACACGCGCACAACACACAGACACACAGAAACGCACAACACAACACACACTTACACACACACGCGCACAACACACAGACACACAGAAACGCACAACACAACACACACTTACACACACAGCGCAAAACACACAGACACACAGAAACGCACAACACAACACACACATACACACACGCGCGCGCAATACACAGACACACAGAAACGCACAACACAACACACATTTTTACCCTAAGGCCCTTAACGTCACGCAAGCTTGAAAATCGACAAAAAAGCCATCCTCCCGAAAAAACACAAACAAAATTTAATAGACAACCCCCCAAGCAACAACAACAACAACAGAACAAGACAAATCAAACTAATAAAGAAAAGGTACGAACACAATAACAACAACAACATACACACATAACACAGCACAAAAACACACACACTCACACAAATAAACATACACACACGAACACACATACAATACACAGACACACAGACACACACACGCACATAAAACACACACAACACACATATACAACACAATATACACGTACACACACAACACACACAACACACATATACACGCATACACACACGCATACAACACAACACATACACACACAGACAACACACAAACATAACACACACACACACACACACACACACACACACACACGCACGCACACACACACACGCACGCACACACACACACACAC
>CM054138.1:22304999-22314999 GCA_028751875.1 Rapana venosa
AAAATTGAACACAAAGACACGCAAACATGTGCACAAAAACACACGCGCTTGCGCACAAAGACATAGACACAGACACACAAACACACAGACGCAGACATAGACACACACACACACGCACACACACACGTGCTCACACACACACACGCACACACAAACACTCACACACACACATGTCCAAAGACACTGGTCCAAATACATGCTTGCTCATGTACACTTTCACACACGCTGCTTACACATAGAGATGCTCACCCTTAGACTAGTCCATATACATAGTCTGTTTTTTTTTAAGTGTCTAACATCTTTCTTTAAGTGAACAGACATAACATTGAACACCAAAAGACAGAGAGACAGACACATATACAGAGATAGATATATAGTCAGACAAACAGACACACAGACAGATAGATAGACTGCTACAGAGCCAGATAGACAGACAAATAGACAAACAGACAGAAAAGATTTCACGTGTCTGTACATTCAAGTGTACATCAGCACAGCTCTCCAGAACTGCTCAAGCAATTACACAACACACAGAGACCACGCCTGTATTCAGCGGTCATTAGCCATCATCAAAATATTATGTGACAAAACAAAATCGACATTTCTTAATATTAGAACCCTCTCAAGCAACCACCATTACGTCTTGAATGAACAGAAGATAATTTCTCTCTCCAACTCCCCTTTCTCTCCCATTTTCTCTTCTCCAGTATTTGCTCATCATTATTTCCAGTTGCTGGGTGAAGGGTATCTTGATTCTCACCAAGGTGTTGTTTTATGTCAATGGGCAGTAAAGAAACTTGGAAAATGGAACGCAAAGACACAGAAAAGCACGCACACACACCTACATACACGCGAGCACGCTCGTGCACACACAGAGACAGAAACATAGATACAGACACCCACACACAAACAACACGCAGCAGCACAAGCACACACACAGACACATAGACACAGACATAACACACATGCACACACACACACACACACACACAACACACACACACACACACACACACACACACACACACACACACACACAAAACACACATGTACAGAGACACTGGTTCGAATAGAAGCTTGCTCCTGCACGCTTTCATAACACACTGCTACACATAGACATGCACACTCTTAGATTAGTCCATGGACATAGTTTATATTTTTAAGTCTTTAAATCACTTTTATGTGAAAAGACGTAACATTGAAGACCAACAGAGAGACAGACAGATAGAGAGACAGACTAAAAGACAGACAGATAATATAATATATATATATATATATATATATATAGAGAGAGAGAGAGAGAGAGAGAGAGAGAGAGATTATAGACAGATATGTAGACAAACAGATATATAGATAGATAGACAGACAGACAGACAGACATAAAACAGACAGACATACAGACAAACAGACAGACAGACTGATACAAAGATGGTTTATGCCAACACACATCTTTACATTCAAAGTGTACAATCAACACAGCGCTTCAGAACTGCTGAAGCAATTTCACAACACACAGAGACCACGCCTGTATTCAGCGATCATTAACCATCATCAAAATATTATGTGACAAAACAAAATCGACATTTCTTATTAGAACCCTCTCAAGCAGCCACCATTACGTCTTGAATGAACAGAAGATAATTTCTCTCTCCAAACCCCCCCTTCCTCTCCCATTTTCTCTTCTCCAGTATTTGCTCATCATTATTTCCAGTTGCTGGGTGAAGAGTATCATGATTCTCACCAAGGTGTTGTTTTATGTCAACGTTGTGGGGAAGCTTGGAAAATTAAACACAGAAGACACACAGACACACAAAAGCATGTGCACACACAGACACACAGATACAGACAAAAAGACAGACAGACATACACACACAAAATCACGTCCGCACTTGCATACACACAGACACACATACATGCGAGAGTGCACACAGACAGACAGACAGACACACACACACATCTACACATACACATACACAGAAACAGACACAGACACACACACACACACACATGCACAAACACACACATGTACAGAGACACTGGCCCAAATACATGCTTGCTTGTGCATGCTTTCATACACGTTGCTTCACATAGACATGCACACTTTAAGATTAGTCCATGTACTTACTTTATTTTTGTAAGTGTCTAATATAACTTTTATGAGAACAGACGTAAAATTGAAGACCAACAGACAGATAGACAGACAGACTAAAAGACAGACTGATATATAGACAGATATATAGACAGATATATAGACAGACAGATATATAGACGAATAGATAGACAGACAGACATAAAGGCAGATAGACATACAGACACACAGACTAATACAAAGAAGATGTATGCCAACAACCATCGGTACATTCAAGTGTACAATTAGCACAGCTCTCCAGAACTGCTGAAGCAATTACACAACACACAGAGACCACGCCTGTATTCAGCGATCATTAGCCGTCATCAAAATATTATGTGACAAAACAAAATCGACCTTTCTTAACATTAAAACCCTCTCAAGCAACCACCATTACGTCTTGAATGAACAGAAGATAATTTCTCTCTCCAAACCCCCCTTCCTCTTCCATTTTCTCTTCTCCAGTATTTGCTCATCATTATTTCCAGTTGCTGGGTGAAGAGTATCATGATTCTCACCAAGGTGTTGTTTTATGTCAACGCTGTAAAGAAACTTGGAAAATTAAACACAGAAGACACAAAGACACACAAAAGCATGTGCACACACAGACACACAGATACAGACACACAGACAGACAAACAGATATCCACACAAAAAAGCATGTGCGCACGTGCATACACCCACACACACACATGCGAGAGTTCACGCAGACACAAAAACAGATGAACAGACACACACACAGACATGTAAAGAGACACTGGTCCAAATACATGCTTGCTCATGCACGCTTTCATACACACTGCTACACATAGATATGCACACTTTAAGATTAGTCTATGTACTTAGTTTGTTTTTGTAAGTGTCTAATATAACTTTTATGAGAACAGACGTAAAATTGAAGACCAACAGACAGACAGACAGATAGACAGACAGACTAAAAGACAGACTGATATATAGACAGATATATAGACGGATAGATAGACAGACAGACATAAAGACAGACAGACATACAGACACACAGACAGACTGATACAAAAAAGATGTATGCTAACAAGCATCTGTATATTCAAAGTGTACAATCAGCACACCTCTTCAGAACTGCTGAAGCAATTACACAACGTGCAGAGACCACGCCTGTATTCAGCAGTCATTAACCATCATCAAAATATTATGTGACAAAAAAATCGACATTTCTTATCAGAACCCTCTCTAGCATGAACAGAAGATAATTTCTCTCTCCACACCCCCCTTCCTCTCCCATTTTCTCTTCTCCAGTATTTGCTCATCATTATTTCCAGTTGCTTGGTGAAGAGTATCATGATTCTCACCAAGGTGTTGTTTTATGTCAACGTTGTAAAGAAACTAGGAAAATTGAACACAGAAGACACAAAGACACACAAAAGCATGTACACACACAAACACACAGATACAGACATCTAATATCACTAAGAGTGAACAGACGTTAAATTGAAGAAGATACAGACACACAGACAGACATACACACACACACAAATGCACATGCGCACGTACATACACACAGACACACACACATGCGAGAGTGCACACAGACACAGAAACATACAGACAGACACACAGATGTACACAGACACAGACACAGGCACACAAAAACACATGTCCAAAGACACTGGTCCAAATACATACAATTTCATACACGCTGCTTACACATAGAGATGCTCACCCTTAGACTAGTCCATATATATAGTTTGTTTTCTTAAGGTGTAATATCATTTTTATGTGAACAGACGTAAAATTGAACACCAAAAGACAGAGAGACAGACATATTATACAGAGATAGATATATTGTCAGACAAACAGACACACAGACAGATAGATAGACTGATACATAGCCAGATAGACAGACAAATAGACAAACAAACAGACAGAAAAGATTAAACGTGTCTGTACATTCAAGTGTACAATCAGCACAGCTTATCAGAACTGCTGAAGCAATTACACAACACACAGAGACCACGCCTGTATTCAGCGATCATTAACCATCATCAAAATATTATGTGACAAAAATAATCGACATTTCTTATCAGAACCCTCTCAAGCAACCACCATTACGACTTGAATGAACAGAAGATAATTTCTCTCTCCAACCACCCCCCCCCCCTTCCTCTCCCATTTTCTCTTCTCCAGTATTTGCTGATCATTATTTCCAGTTGCTGGGTGAAGAGTATCATGATTCTCACCAAGGTGTTGTTTTATGTCAACGTTGTGGGGAAGCTTGGAAAATTGAACACAGAAGACACAAAGACGTACAAAAGCATGTGCACACACAGGCACACAGATACAGACAAAAAGACAGGCAGACATACACACACAAAAGCACGTGCGCACTTGCATACACACAGACACACACACATGCGAGAGTTCACACAGACACAGAAACAGACGAACAGACACACACGCAGACACACACACATGTACAGAGACACTGGTCCAAATACATGCTTGCTCATGCACGCTTTCATACACACTGCTACACATAGATATGCAGACTCTTGGATTAGTTCATCATGTACATAGTTTGTTTTTTAAGTGTCTACTATCACTTATATGTGAACAGACGTAAAATTGAAGACCAAAAGACAGACAGACAGATAGACAGACAGACTAAAAGACAGACAGATGTATAGACATATATATAGGCAGACAGGTATATAGACAGACGGAGAGATAGAGGATAGACATATATATAGGCAGACAGGTATATAGACAGACAGACAGATAGATAGACAGACAGACATGAAGACACACAGACACACAGACAGAGTAATACAAAGAAGATGTATGCCAACAACCATCCGTACATTCAAAAGTGTACAATCAGCACAGCCCTTTAGAACTGCTGAAGCAATTACACAACACACAGAGACCACGCCTGTATTCAGCGATCATTAACCATCATCAAAATATTATGTGACACAAAAATCGACATTTCTTATAAGAACCCTCTCAAGCAACCCCCATTACGTCTTGAATGAACAGAAGATAATTTTTCTCTCCAAACCCCCCTTCCTCTTCCATTTTCTCTTCTCCAGTATTTGCTCATCATTAATTCCAGTTGCTGGGTGAAGGGCATCATGATTCTCACCAAGGTGTTGTTTTATGTCATCGTTGTAAAGAAACCTGGAAAATTGAACACAGAAGACACAAAGACACACAAAAGCATGTGCACACACAGACACACAGATACAGACACACAGACAGACAGACATACACACAAAAAGCACGTACGCACATGCATACACACAGACACACACACATGCAATAATTCACACAGACATAGAAACAGATGGACAGACACACACACATGTACACAGACACAGTCACACACAGACACAGACACATACACACATGTACAGAGACACTGGTTCAAATATAAGCTTGCTGGTGCATGCTTTCATAAACTCTGCTACACATAGACATGCACACTCTTAGATTAATCCACGTACATAGTTTGTTATTTTAAGTGTCTAATATGACTTTTATGTGAACAGACGTAAAATTGAAGACCAACAGACAGACAGACTAAAAGACAGACAGATATATAGACAGATATATAGGCAGACAGATAGACAGACAGACAGATACATAGATAGACAGACAGACAGATAGATAGACAGACAGACAGACAGACACACAGACTGATACAAAGAAGATGTATGCCAACAAGCATATGTATATTCAAGTGTACAATCAGCACAGCCCTTCAGAACTGCTGAAGCAATTACACAACACACAGAGACCACGCCTGTATTCAGCGATCATTAGCCGTCATCAAAATATTATGTGACAAAACAAAATCGACCTTTCTTAACATTAAAACCCTCTCAAGCAACCACCATTACGTCTTGAATGAACAGAAGATAATTTCTCTCTCCAAACCCCCCTTCCTCTTCCATTTTCTCTTCTCCAGTATTTGCTCATCATTATTTCCAGTTGCTGGGTGAAGAGTATCATGATTCTCACCAAGGTGTTGTTTTATGTCAACGCTGTAAAGAAACTTGGAAAATTAAACACAGAAGACACAAAGACACACAAAAGCATGTGCACACACAGACACACAGATACAGACACACAGACAGACAAACAGATATCCACACAAAAAAGCATGTGCGCACGTGCATACACCCAGACACACACACATGCGAGAGTTCACGCAGACACAAAAACAGACGAACAGACACACACACAGACATGTAAAGAGACACTGGTCCAAATACATGCTTGCTCATGCATGCTTTCATACACACTGCTACACATAGATATGCACACTTTAAGATTAGTCTATGTACTTAGTTTGTTTTTGTAAGTGTCTAATATAACTTTTATGAGAACAGACGTAAAATTGAAGACCAACAGACAGACAAACAGATAGACAGACAGACTAAAAGACAGACAGATATAAAGACAGATATATAGACAGGTATATAGACAGACAGATATATAGACGGATAGACAGACAGACAGCCATAAAGACAGACAGACAGACACACAGACAGACTGATACAAAGAAGATGTATGCCAACAACCATCTGTACATTCAAGTGTACAATCAGCACAGCCCTTCAGAACTGCTGAAGCAATTACACAACGCGCATAGACCACGCCTGTATTCAGCGGGTCATTAACCATCATCAAAATATTATGTGACAAAAATCGACATTTCTTATTAGAACTCTCTCAAGCAACCCCCATTACGTCTTGAATGAACAGAAGATAATTTCTCTCTCCAAACCCCCCTTCTTCTTCCATTTTCTCTTCTCCAGTATTTGCTCATCATTATTTCCAGTTGCTGGGTGAAGAGTATCATGATTCTCACCAAGGTGTTGTTTTATGTCCACGCTGTAAGGAAGCTTGGAAAATTGAACACAGAAGACACGCAACTGCGTGTACATAAACACACACGCACATGCACACGCACACACACACACACACACACACACACAACAAACACACATGCGTGCACACACGCACATGCACAAACATACACACAGACTGACATACACACACACATGGAACAAGCAAACCAGCTAGCCACCCCCCCCCCCCCATCCCCGCCCACCCCCACCCGAAACACACACAGACACACACATACACATACACGCACACAAAGTCCTACAAAGGCTCCATTTTCGTCTGATATCACGTGAAGATACTTTATCTATTAAAAACAACAACAACAACGAACGAACACATACACACAGAGACAAACACACAGATACAAACACAGACAAACAAACAGACAGACACACGCACAATGCACGCACATACGAACGCGTGGACGTAAGCACACACACACACACACACACACACACACACACACACACACACACACACACAAGCAGAGCAATGTTTATCTGTCATTAACTTTAACATGTCAGCCTTGATCAATCTTAATCCCTTTCCTGTTGGACAAGATACCTGAATGGTTAAGCGTAAATCCCTATAACTTCTTGTTGTTGTTGTTGTTGTTGTTGTTGTTGTTGTTGTTTTTGTTGTTGTTGTTCTTCTTCTTCTTCTTCTTCTTCTTTTTTTCTTCTTCTTCTTTTTCTTCTTCTTCTTCCCCTCAATTCTTCTTCTTCGCAATTCATCGCATGTCTTCGCAATTCTTCTTTTTAGCAATTCTTTTTCAAAATTCTTCTTCATTGCAATTTTTCTTGTTCGCAGTTCTTCACAATTCTTCTTCTTGATTTTTTTCTGTAAAAAATTTTGTAAATTATTTTTTATTTCAAGGATAATGGAATAAGCACGCTCGTCAATCTGTGTGCAGTTCTGCCTGAACCTTACTCCTCTTTATGTATAAACACACACGACAAATCAATGCATTATGTATGCACATAAAAAATCCCATGGGATGCAGAATCACAAACGTACCCAGTATATAATTATTTAGGTCTTCATCAATGCTTTGAGATAACGTACTTGCTCAGCATCAGTTTAGTTAATTTCTTTGCATACGTTATACTGCCTATATAATAATGGAACGTTCAACAAAAAGTTGACACTTGGGTTTTTGAAATGACTGAGAGGTCGAAAATTAAAAACTTACTTTAAAAAAAAATCTGCTTTCTTTTGTATTGTCTTGCTAGCCCCACACACTGAAGTGTGGTTGCATCAATAGCCGATCGTGCTGAAATACTGGGTTTGACACTGCAATCCATTCATACGGTTTGATTCCCGTTCAAGGGGATATTTTCCCCTGGAGTTAACCTCAGTGCAGACTCCACTCTTCCAAGAGTCCTTCGGATGAGACTATAAACCGAGGCCCCGTGTGCGAACGCACGCAGAACATCTTGCGCACACGTTAAATCATGTTCCGCTTTTCGTAAGAGTAGGCCATTGTGTGCCGGTGGGAACAGACGACAGAATTTACAAAACCGCACACACACGGGGACTGGATGTAAAAAAGCACATAAGCGCTTATTCAATTATCCTAGATATAAAAGAATAAATAATTTTAAAAAAAATTTATAAGGTTAAACACGCAGTTTTAAAACATAGGAGAAAGGAAACGTTTGCATATTGCTTGTAAGGAAGAAGAGACTGATTCAAAATATATAAATAAAACCCTAAACTAATCTTGCGCACACGTTCCGCTTTTCCGAAGTATAGGCCATTGTGAACAGATCGGAACGGATGACAAAAGTTACAAAAGCGAGGACTTGATGTTAAAAACACACCAAAACAAAACAAACACACGAGTGCGTAGTCTATTATCTTCGAAATAAAAGAATATCAAGTAAAATCAACTATTTATCAACTTTCATCATAACCAAATCTCTCGTCGAAAAGACTAAAACAAAACAAAACAAAAAACCACACACAAAATGCCACACTTTTCTACATGGTCCTTAGCACCTGTATTAGTGATTGCCAATGTGTTTGGCCAGTGACATCCAACGTATCATGATTCCAGTGTGTTCAGTTTGTTTCCTTCCAACTTGCTTCGAACGTAAGCTACGCAAACTCCTGGTGTGTATACTTATGAGCTGAAGACAACAGCCACGAGCCGTTAAGAGTAATTAAAACAGTGCAAGAAACTGTTCAGTCAGTGCTAAGCCTTGTTACTACTGCTTGTTGTTGTTTAAAATTTTGTTTTCAATATTCTCCTGTAGTATTTGAAGATCCTCTGCGAGTGAGTTTCTACACTCTTTCCATCCAAGAATGTGTTTTTAGCGTTGTAATTCTTTGCTTGTGTATTAATAACGTATCGCAGCGGCTTAGGCAGTACATTTTGCGGGGAAGAGAAACAAAGAAAATTATGTTTCATTTTCCAGTAATCCTTAATGCAAGTGTGTGTGTGTGTCTTTGTGTGTGTGTGTGTGTGTGTGAGTGTGTGTGTGTGTGTATGTGTGTGCATGAATGCTTGCGTGTGTGCGTATGCATATTTTGCATGTTTGCTTGTACTTTAACACACTATGTTGACAGAGAGGATGAATAATCTTTTGAACAATTTCTTTTTGATAAGGATATAGAGGACTACAACACATAATTTAAAAGAATAAAAGAATACTCATTACTGAAAAGCTTATGTTGACATACACCGTTTAATCACAATATTTCTACGCAATACTTTAGGGCAAGAAAATGACTTTTTATCTTCCAGTTATCTGTTTCGTTTGTGTGTGCAAAAACATGTATTTTTTTAACATCATCAATCAGTTAAGTAACATATACATTTGATGATGATGGGATGATGATGATGATGATGATGATGATGATGATGATGATGATCATCATCATCATCATCGTCGTCGTCGTCGTCATCATCATCATCATCATCATCATCATCATCATCAAATGCAGTAGTGGTAGTAGCAGCAGCAGCAGCAGCAGTAA